>CANJKZ010000549.1:10000-454521 GCA_947471745.1 Closterium sp. Naga37s-1
ACTTTTTGGTGCGCACGAACCAAGCTGGAATTGCTCTGATAGGTGTATTTGAGCATGACCACCCGAATATGCAACAACATTCAGGTCGTTCGATGCTTTTCCCTACGCCTATGAGGATCCATGCACTTCATTACCAGGCACAGCCGTCATCGCAAGCGCCGTACTTTTTGGTGCGCACGAACCAAGGTGGAATTGATCTGGTAGGTGTATTTGAGCATGGGCCACCCGAATATGCAACAACATTCAGGTCGTTCGATGCTTTTCCAATACGCCTATGAGGATTCATGCACATCGTTACCATTTGTCGGCAGACACAGCTGCCATCGCAGACGCCGAACTTTTCTGTGCGCACGAACCAAGCTGAAATTGCTCTGGTAGGTGTATTTGAGCATGGGCCACCCGAATATGCAACACATTCAGGTCGTTCGATGCTTTTCCCTACGCATATGAGGATTCATGCACTTCGTTACCATTAGGGCGTGTGTGTTCTGTCCAAAAGTTCAAAAAAATGTGGGAACTTTGTTTGGTTACCCGTTTCGCCGAATTTGTCAACTAATCTTAGCGAAATGACGAAGTAATTGGGATTTCAAATATTCGAACTGCAAATCTGAACTCGACTTGAGATTTAGTAGAGAACGTGAGTGCGCACTTTCAGGCAAGCGTGTGTGATTTTCAGCACGTGCGAGGAGCAGGCGAAACGGGCGGCAGCTTCGCGAAGCTGAAATTTTCAAAACGAAATCAGCCCACGATTAGCGCACTCGTCGGTTGCCATGTGGCAACATCCGTGGCATGTAGGTGAGTACCGGATAACCTACTTTCAAGTCGATTTTACTGGGTAACCTATTGTCTTGACGCGCGGCTCGGCGCGATATTTAGAAGGTCGAATGTTGGGGTTCGACCTTGTATGTGTGTGTGCTTTTTGCTGTGTTGAAGCCCAGATGTTCGAACCCCGATACAACTGAAGTCGAGTTTGATTCGACTTAAGTTCATTTCGCACAACTCGCCCTAAAAACGTAAACTTTTACGATTTTCAAGGACCACACACGCCCTTAGTCGGCAGACACAGCCGTCATCGCATGCGCCGAACTTTTTGGTGCGCACGAACCAAGTTGGAATTGGTCTGGTAGGTTTATTTGAGCATGATCCACCCGAATATGCAACAACAAGGTTGTTCAATGCTTTTCCCTGCGCCAATGAGGATTCATGCACTTCGTTACCATTTGTCTGTAGGCACAGCCGTCATCGCAAGTGCCGAACTTTTTGGTGCGCACGAACCAAGCTGGAATTGCTCTGGTAGGTGTATTTGAGCAAGGGCCACTTGAAAATGCAACAACATTCAGGTCGTTCAATGCTTTTCCCTACGCCTATGAGGATTCATGCACTTCGTTACCATTTGTCGACAGGCACAGCCGTCATCGCAGGCGCCGTACTTTTTGGTGCGCACGAACCAAGCTAGAATTGCTCTTGTAGGTGTATTTGAGCATGGGCCACCCGAATATGCAACAACATTCAGGTCGTTCGATGCTTTTCCCTACGCCTATGAGGATCCATGCACTTCGTTACCATTTGTAGGCAGGCACAGCCGTCATCGCAGGCGCCGAACTTTTTGGTGCGGACGAACCAAGCTGGAATTGCTCTGGTAGATGTATTTGAGTATGGGCCACCAAAATATGCAACAACATTCAAGTCGTTCGATGCTTTTCCCTACGCCTATGAGGATTCATGCACTTCGTTACCATTTGTCGGCAGGCACAGCCATCATCGCAGGCGCCGAACTTTTTGGTGCGCACGAACCAAGCTGAAATTGCTCTGGTAGGTGTATTTGAGCATGGGCCACCCGAATATGCAACAACATTCAGGTCGTTCGATGCTTTTCCCCTACGCCTATGAGGATTCATGCACTTCGTTACCATTTGTCGGCAGACACAGCCGTCAGCGCAGGCGCCAACCTTTTCTGTACGCACGAACCAAGCTGAAATTGCTCTGGTAGGTGTATTTGAGCATGGGCCATCCGAATATGCAACAACATTCAGGTCGTTCGATGCTTTTCCCTACGCATATGAGGATTCATGCACTTCGTTACCATTAGTCGGCAGACACGGCCGTCATCGCATGCGCCGAACTTTTTGGTGCGCACGAACCCAGCTGGAATTGCTATGGTAGGGGTATTTGAGCATGGGCCACCCGAATATGCAACAACATTCAGGTCGTTCGATGCTTTTCCCCTACGCCTATGAGGATTCATGCACTTCGTTACCATTTGTCGGCAGACACAGCCGCCATCGCAGACGCCGAACTTTTCTGTGCACACGAACCAAGCTGAAATTGCTCTGGTAGGTGTATTTGAGCATGGGCCACCCGAATAGGCAACAACATTCAGGTCGTTCGATGCTTTTCCCTACGCCTATGAGGATTCATGCACTTCGTTACCATTTATCGGCAGTCGCATCCATCATCGCAGCCGCCGAACTTTTTGGTGCGCACGAACCAAGCTGGAATTGCTCTAGTAGGTGTATTTGAGCATGGGCCACCCGAATATGCAACAACATTCAGGTTGTTCGATGCTTTTTCCTACGCCTATGAGGATTCATGCACTTCGTTACCATTATTCGGCAGACACAGCCGTCATCGCAGGCGCCGAACTTTTCTGTGCGCACGAACAAGCTGGAATTGCTCTGGTACCTGTATTTGAGCATGGGCCACAAGAATATGCAACATCATTTAGGTCGTTCGATGATTTTCTCTACACCTATGAGGATTCATGTACTTCGTTACCATTACTCGGCAGACACAGCCGTCATCGCAGGCGCTGAACTTTTCTGTGTGCACGAACCAAGCTGGAATTGCTCTGGTAGGTATATTTGAGCATGGGCCACCCGAATATGCAACAACATTCAGGTCGTTCGATGCTTCTCCCTACGCCTATGAGGATTCATGCACTTCGTTACCATTAGTCGGCAGACGCAGCCGTCATAGCAGGCGCCGAACTTTTTGGTGCGCACGAACCAAGCTGGGATTGCTCTAGTAGGTGTACTTTAACATGGACCACTCAAAAATACGACAGCATTCAGGTCGTTCGATGATTTTCTCTACGCCTATGAGGATTCATGCACTTCGTTACCATTAGTGGGTAGACACAGCTGTCATCGCAGGCGCCAAACTTTTTTGTGCGCACGAACCAAGCTGGAATTGCTCTGGTAGATGTATTTGAGCATGGGCCACTCGAATATGCAACAACATTCAGGTCGTTTGATGCTTTTCCCTACGCCTATGAGGATTCATGCACTTCGTTACCAGTTGTCGGCAGACATAGCCGTCATCGCATGCCCCGAACTTTTTGGTGCGCACGAACCAAGCTGGAATTGCACTGGTAGGTATATTTGAGCATGGGCCACCCGAATATGCAACAACATTCAGGTCGTTCGATGCCTTTCCCTACGCCTACGAGGATTCATGCACTTCGTTACCATTAGTCGGCAGACACAGCCATCATCACGGACGCCGAACTTTTCTGTGCGCACGAACCAAGCTGGAATTACTCTGGGTGGTGTATTTGAGTATGGGCCACAAGAATATGCAACATCATTTAGGTCGTTCGATGATTTTCTCTACACCTATGAGGATTCATGCACTTCGTTACCATTACTCGGCAGACACCGCCGTCATTGCTTTCGCTGAACTTTTCTGTGCGCACGAACCAAGCTGGAATTGCTCTGGTAGGTGTTTTTGAGCGTGGGCCACCCGAATATGCAACAACATTCAGGTCGTTCGATGTTTTTCCCTACGCCTATGAGGATTCATGCACTTCGTTACCATTAGTCGGCAGACACAGCCGTCATCACAGACGCCGAACTTTTCTGTGCGCACGAACCAAGCTGGAATTACTCTGGGTGGTGTATTTGAGCATGGGCCACAAGAATATGCAACATCATTTAGGTCGTTCGATGATTTTCTCTACACCTATGAGGATTCATGCACTTCGTTACCATTACTCGGCAGACACAGCCGTCATTGCAGGCGCTGAACTTTTCTGTGCGCACGAACCAAGCTGGAATTGCTCTGGTAGGTGTTTTTGAGCGTGGGCCACCCGAATATGCAACAACATTCAGGTCGTTCGATGCTTTTCCCTACGCCTATGAGGATTCATGCACTTCGTTACCATTAGTCGGCAGACACAGCAATCATAGCAGGCGCCGAACTTTTTGGTGCGCACGAACCAAGCTGGGATTGCTCTAGTAGGTGTACTTCAGCATGGACCACCCAAAAATGCGACAACATTCAGGTGGTTCGATGATTATCTCTACGCCTATGAGGATTCAGGCACTTCGTTACCATTAGTCGGCAGACACAGCTGTCATCGTAGGCGCCGAACTTTTTGGTGCGCACGAATTAAGCTGGAATTGCTATGGTAGGTGTATTTGAGCATGGGCCACTCGAATATGCAACAACATTCAGGTCGTTCGATGCTTTTCCCTACGCCTATGAGGATTCATGCACTTCGTTACCATTTGTCGGCAGTCACATCCATCATCGCTCGCAGCCGCCGAACTTTTTGGTGCGCGCGAACCAAGCTGGAATTGCTCTGGTACCTGTATTTGAGCATGGGCCACCCGAATATGCAACAACATTCAGGTCGTTCGATGTTTTTCCCTACGCCTATGAGGATTCATGCACTTCGTTACCATTAGTCGGCAGACACAGCCGTCATCACAGACGCCGAACTTTTCTGTGCGCACGAACCAAGCTGGAATTACTCTGGGTGGTGTATTTGAGCATGGGCCACAAGAATATGCAACATCATTTAGGTCGTTCGATGATTTTCTCTACACCTATGAGGATTCATGCACTTCGTTACCATTACTCGGCAGACACAGCCGTCATTGCAGGCGCTGAACTTTTCTGTGCGCACGAACCAAGCTGGAATTGCTCTGGTAGGTGTTTTTGAGCGTGGGCCACCCGAATATGCAACAACATTCAGGTCGTTCGATGCTTTTCCCTACGCCTATGAGGATTCATGCACTTCGTTACCATTAGTCGGCAGACACAGCAATCATAGCAGGCGCCGAACTTTTTGGTGCGCACGAACCAAGCTGGGATTGCTCTAGTAGGTGTACTTCAGCATGGACCACCCAAAAATGCGACAACATTCAGGTGGTTCGATGATTATCTCTACGCCTATGAGGATTCAGGCACTTCGTTACCATTAGTCGGCAGACACAGCTGTCATCGTAGGCGCCGAACTTTTTGGTGCGCACGAATTAAGCTGGAATTGCTATGGTAGGTGTATTTGAGCATGGGCCACTCGAATATGCAACAACATTCAGGTCGTTCGATGCTTTTCCCTACGCCTATGAGGATTCATGCACTTCGTTACCATTTGTCGGCAGTCACATCCATCATCGCTCGCAGCCGCCGAACTTTTTGGTGCGCGCGAACCAAGCTGGAATTGCTCTGGTACCTGTATTTGAGCATGGGCCACCC
Source organism: Closterium sp. Naga37s-1 (assembly GCA_947471745.1). Classification (NCBI taxonomy): domain Eukaryota; kingdom Viridiplantae; phylum Streptophyta; class Zygnematophyceae; order Desmidiales; family Closteriaceae; genus Closterium; species Closterium sp. Naga37s-1. The sequence goes on from CANJKZ010000549.1 coordinate 15,482, forward strand.
GAATATGCAACAACATTCAGGTCGTTCGATGTTTTTCCCTACGCCTATGAGGATTCATGCACTTCGTTACCATTAGTCGGCAGACACAGCCGTCATCACAGACGCCGAACTTTTCTGTGCGCACGAACCAAGCTGGAATTACTCTGGGTGGTGTATTTGAGCATGGGCCACAAGAATATGCAACATCATTTAGGTCGTTCGATGATTTTCTCTACACCTATGAGGATTCATGCACTTCGTTACCATTACTCGGCAGACACAGCCGTCATTGCAGGCGCTGAACTTTTCTGTGCGCACGAACCAAGCTAGAATTGCTCTGGTAGGTGTTTTTGAGCGTGGGCCACCCGAATATGCAACAACATTCAGGTCGTTCGATGCTTTTCCCTACGCCTATGAGGATTCATGCACTTCGTTACCATTAGTCGGCAGACACAGCCGTCATAGCAGGCGCCGAACTTTTTGGTGCGCACGAACCAAGCTGGGATTGCTCTAGTAGGTGTACTTCAGCATGGACCACCCAAAAATGCAACAACATTCAGGTGGTTCGATGATTATCTCTACGCCTATGAGGATTCAGGCACTTCGTTACCATTAGTCGGCAGACACAGCTGTCATCGCAGGCGCCGAACTTTTTGGTGCGCACGAACCAAGCTGGAATTGCTATGGTAGGTGTATTTGAGCATGGGCCACTCGAATATGCAACAACATTCAGGTCGTTTGATGCTTTTCCCTATGCCTATGAGGATTCATGCACTTCGTTACCAGTTGTCGGCAGACATAGCCGTCATCGCATGCCCCGAACTTATTGGTGCGCACGAACCAAGCTGGAATTGCTCTGGTAGGTGTATTTGAGCATGGGCCACCCGAATATGCAACAACATTCAGGTCGTTCGATGCTTTTCCCTACGCCTATGAGGATTCATGCACTTCGTTACCATTAGTCGGCAGACACAGCCGTCATCGCAGACGCCGAACTTTTCTGTGCGCACGAACCAAGCTGGAATTGCTCTGGGTGGTGTATTTGAGCATGGGCCACAAGAATATGCAACATCATTTAGGTCGTTCGATGATTTTCTCTACACCTATGAGGATTCATGCACTTCGTTACCATTACTCGGCAAACACAGCCGTCATCGCAGGCGCTGAACTTTTATGTGCGCACGAACCAAGCTGGAATTGCTCTGGTAGGTGTTTTTTAGCATGGGCCACCCGAATATGCAACAACATTCAGGTCGTTCGATGCTTTTCCCTACGCCTATGAGGATTCATGCACTTCGTTACCATTAGTCGGCAGACACAGCCGTCATAGCAGGCGCCGAACTTTTTGGTGCGCACGAACCAAGCTGGGATTGCTCTAGTAGGTGTACTTCAGCATGGACCACCCAAAAATGCGACAACATTCAGGTGGTTCGATGATTATCTCTACGCCTATGAGGATTCATGCACTTCGTTACCATTAGTCGGCAGACACAGCTGTCATCGCAGGCGCCGAACTTTTTGGTGCGCACGAACCAAGCTGGAATTGCTATGGTAGGTGTATTTGAGCATGGGCCACTCGAATATGCAACAACATTCAGGTCGTTCGATGCTTTTCCCTACGCCTATGAGGATTCATGCACTTCGTTACCATTTGTCGGCAGGCACATCCATCATCGCAGCCGCCGAACTTTTTGGTGCGCACGAACCAAGCTGGAATTGCTCTGGTAGGTGTATTTGAGCATGGGCCACCCGAATATGCAACAACATTCAGGCGGTTGAATAGAAGGGCGTACAGTCATATGCGAAACCCAATCAAATGCGCACAAATGTACATTTCGCACGGTCGCCTAGTGTCGCGATCATGGCTAATTTTTTGTTTTGGCCAACCCTTACGATCAGTGTAGCACATCATCAAAATCCTGATTATCAGAGTATCCCTCAGTGGAAATCCTGATCTGTCTGTCAAATTATATATATATGTATATATGTTTAGGTTATCCAGGCTGTATGGGGGTTAGCACTAGGGGGTACAGAAACTTTCTCGACACTCTAGTCTTGTACCCCAACCTTGACCTAATCTCATCATTCTTGCCTAGTCTTAGTTCTTAACATGGTAACTAGAGCAGGAGGTCTCTAGGACCTAAGAATCGGGCCCACCTAACTGCCTGCCTTGCCTACTGCCCGCGCGCGCCTCGGCTGCAGCGCGAGTCACTTTTTTTTTCCGCGCGTGCCTCGGTTTCTAGCGCGCGCGTCACTGATTTTCGCGCGCGCCACTGCTGCAGAGCCGCGCGCCGGCCCCCGTCGCCCGTGCAGCCCACGTAGAGCCCGCGCGCCCCTTACGCCGCCCGCGCGCAGCCTGCTTAGGCCCGTCGCCGCACGCAGCCCGCAGCCGCGCGCGCTGCCCGTCGCCACGCGCAGCCAGGGGCCGCACGCAGCCCGTCGCCACGTGCAGCCAGGAGCCGCGCGCAGCACGTAGCCGCGCGCAGCCAGCAGCCGCGCGTGCCTTACTCGTGTACCTGCCTGTGAGGCTCACTGCTGCCGAGCCCGCTGCCTTAGAACTGTGCGGCCTGCTACTGTCTAGAGCGCCACCTTAGGAGCTCGAGTGCAGCAAGCTACTGCCCTGCACGTTGCCTCTACTGCCTGCTGCCTACTGCCTGCTTTCTGCTGCCTTTGCCTGCTGCCGTTATGACAACGCCTAATGTCCTCGCGTTCGAACCTGACGGTCGCCCCATAGAGTTCGCTGTGTGGCTAGACGACCTGCAACTGTTCCTTCTGACCGATGCCAAAGAGGGCGTTTCGCTGTTCGATTACGTGTCTGGCACTGCCGTTGCTCCTGCTGCCGATGCTCCTGCTCTCGAACGCTCGCAGTGGCAGACTCGCGATGCTGCTGCACGCCTAGCTATTAGGAACCATCTGCCGATCACTGAGCGCGCGCATTTCAGCCAGCACAAAACTGCTAAGACACTGTACGACGCTGTAGTTGCGCGCTACTCCTCCCCGGCCACTGCAGCCATAGGTCGACTCATGCTACCCTACCTGTTCCCCGACCTTTCCTCGTTCACCACTGCTGAGGACCTCATTTCCCACCTGCGCGCTACTGACACTCGCTTTCGTGCGGCCCTCTCAGCCGAGTTCTGCGCCGCAAACCCCCCCCGATGTACTTCACTCTCTATTTCCTCGTTACCCGCCTCCCTGACACTCTTGGCTCGGTCAGGGACCACTTCCTCGCGCTAGACCCCCCCACTCTCACTGTCGACGACTTCGAGAAGCACCTCTTGCAGCAGAGAAGAACATCCTCGCTGTAGGTGCTGCTCGTGGCACTCCTCGCTCTCCCCTCTTTGAGGGGTGCTCCCCCTCCCCTCTCACCCCCTCCTACGCCTCCGCAGCTGCTGCTCACGACTACCTTGGTGCTGAGGAGGTCAGGGCTGCTTCCGCTCCTAGTGGGAAGCGTCGCAGCAGCAGGGGCGGCAAGGGTGGCAGGGGAGGAGGGGGTGGCGGTGGAGGTGGCGGTGGAGGTGGCGGCGGGGGAGGTGGAGGTGGTGGAGGCGGTCGTGGGGGTGGAGGTGGTGGAGGTGGTGGTGGGGGCAGCGGAGGCACTGGGAGCGGTGGAGGTGGCAGTAGCGGCTGTGGGGGAGGAGGGAGCGGTAGTGGAGGTGGTGGTCAGGGCCAGCAGCAGTCGCAGCAGCAGTAGCAGCAGCAGCAGCAGCAGCAGCAGCAGCAGCGTCAGCGCCAGACCCCCACTTCCCAGCAGCTTCTTGACTGGTATGCCGGGCGTGGGGCTTCTGGGGGTGCTGGTCGCTGCCCCTATATGATTCGCACAGGTCCCCGCACTGGTCGCCAGTGCACAGGGTTTCACACTGAGCAGCGCTGCTTCGCTCGACTTAGCGACGCCTGGTGCGCCAAGTTTCCTGATGCTACTGAGTTCCCCAACTGGGCAGACCTGCTTAGGCGTGATGTACCTATCTTTGATCTTGACTATGAGGCTATTCTTGCTGCCATGTATGCATTGACTGTTAGTGCTGAGGGTGACTGCTACTTGTGTGTGCCGCCTGACCCAGGTATTGCCCCAGGTATAGCGCCTATGGCACTAGGTGCTTGTGAGTTTGCTCCCCCTGGTACTGCGTCCGCACAGGCCTTGCACACCTTCACACTTGACTCTGGTGCTTCCCGCTGTTTCTTTCGCGACAGCAGCACAGTCACTCCCCTCCCTGCACCTGTTCCTGTCTCGCTGGCTGACCCCTCTGGGGGCCCAGTGCTTGCACGGTCTTCCACTGTGCTTCCGTGTCCGGCGGTCCCGTCTGGTGAGCTGTCTGGTCTCCACCTCCCCTCGTTCTCTACGAACTTGGTGAGCAACGCCGTCCTTCAGGATCACTGGGTTGACACCTTTACTCCTGGAGGACAGCGTGTGGCGATCTGCACGTGCTCTCGGGCCGGCCGTCACCTGGCCACGTTCACACGTGCGCCTGGGTCTAGTCTGTACACCCTCACCACTGCGTCTCGCGACACCCCTTTGTCCCCCCAGCTGTACGCGTCTGCTCAAGTAGCTACCCAGTGTGAGTGTCGCCGCCTGTCGCACGACACTCTCCTGTGGCACCACCGCCTTGGTCACCCCTCCCTGCCTCGCCTTCGTAGCATGCACTCTCGCTACTTGGCTTCTGGCCTTCCCAGGTCTCTGCCTGCCCTCCCTCCCTCGCCTGCGCCGCCCTGCATTCCTTGCGTCAAGGGGCGGCAGCGCGCCGCTCCTCACTCCTCCTCGTTTCCTCCCACAGAGGCTCCCCTGCAGACTCTCCACATGGACGTGTGGGGCCCAGCCCGCATCCGTGGACAGGGCCACGAGCGGTACTTCCTGCTCGTCGTCGACGACTACACGCGTTACACCACGGTCTTCCCCTTGTGCAGCAAGGGGGAGGTCCCTGATGTTTTGATCCCCTGGATCCGCGCTGTTCGTCTCCAGCTCCGCGAGCGGTTCCAGTCGGACTTTCCTGTCCTGCGTCTGCACTCTGACAGAGGTGGTGAGTTCTCCTCAGACCTCTTGGCAGCCTACTGTGCGGAGCACGGCATCCGCCAGTCGTTCACGCTTCCGGCCTCTCCGCAGCAGAATGGGGTTGCTGAGCGCCGCATTGGCTTAGTCATGGAGGTCGCTCGTACCTCCATGATCCATGCGGCTGCCCCCCATTTTCTGTGGCCGTTTGCGGTCCGGTACGCCGCGCATCAGCTCAACCTCTGGCCCCGTGTCTCCTTGCCGGAGACCTCGCCCACACTGCTGTGGACGGGGAAGGTTGGCGATGCGTCGCGTTTCCGGGTCTGGGGTGCTCGAGCCTTTGTCCACGATACCACCGCGGACAAGCTCTCCGCTCGCGCCATTCCCTGCGTCTTCCTTGGCTTTGTCCCTGACGCGCCTGGCTGACAGTTTTACGACCCCGCCTCGCGCCGTGTCTTTCCGTCTCAGGACGTCACCTTTGACGAGTCCGTCCCCTTTTACCGTCTCTTTCCCTACCGCACTGCTCCTCGCCCCCCCCCCGCCGCTCTTTCTCGCCCCAGGTCCTCCCCAGGTAGACCCCCTCCCCGCGCCACGTCCTGCTCCTTCAGGTGTTTCTCAGGTAGACCCTCCCGTGCCTGCGCCTGTTGAGGTCACTGGTGACTCAGGTCCTACTGGGGGTGGTGCTGTCTTTGGGGGTGCTGAGCCTGGGGGTGCGGAGCTTGGGGGTGCTGAGCCTGGGGGTGCGGAGCTTGGGGGTGCTGAGCCTGGGGGTGCGGAGCTTGAGGGTGCTGAGCCGGGGGGTGCGGAGTATCGGGGTGCTGAGCCTGAGCGTGAGGAGCCTGGAGGTCCTGAGCCTGGGGGTGCTGAGTCTGGGGGTGCGACGCCTGAGGGTTCTGAGTCTGCTCCTGCGCGGTCTCCTTGGAGTAGCCGCCTTCGTACGCGTGTGCCTCTCACCTCACAGCAGCTGCACGACTGGTACGGTCGCCATCAGGGTCGTGCTTCTGGAGCTCGGGGCTCTGCCGCTGGAGGTACTTCTGCTGACACCACTGGAGCTGGGAGTGGTGCTCGCACTGGAGGTGCTGGAGCTGCTGGGGCTGGAGGTACTGCTGAGCCTGAGGGTGCTACTGCTGGAGACCCTGGGTCTGGGGGTGCTGTTGCTGGAGACACGGAGGCTGGAGACCCTGGGACTGGAGGTGCCGGTTCTGGGGGTGCTGCTGAGGGTACTGGAGCTGCTGGAGGTGCTGGAGCTCCTGAGGGTGCTGGAGCTGCTGAGGGTGCTGGAGCTGCTGAGGGTGCTGGAGCTGCTGGAGGTGCTGGAGCTGCTGAGGGTGCTGGAGCTGCTGGAGGTGCTGGAGCTGCTGAGGGTGCTAGAGCTGCAGGAGGTGCTGGAGCTGCTGAGGGTACTGGAGCTGCTGGAGGCGCTGGAGCTGTTGTGGGTGCTAGAGCTGCTGGTGCTGGTGGCACTGCACAGCCGCGCCTGTTCTTTGCTCCACCGTCTCCGTCGTCTCTGCCACCGCCTGACTCCGTACTTCGCCAGGTTCTTAGCCTCCCGTCGTCTACTGGTCTTCCGTTACAGCCTGGCCCACCTCTGCCTGCTCCTTCTCCTTACGCTGAGCAGACAGGGGGCGTTACTGAGCATCGTGAGCCTGCGTCGCGTCCTGTCTCACCTGTCCGTTCTGGTCGTTCCAGTCGTCGTGTTCCTCGTCAGCGTCCGCCGGCTGTCCCCGGTCCTTCCCTTGTAGTCCGTCGTCCTTCCTCTCCTCCGCAGCGTGTTCCTCTGCCGTCCCCTCCGGAGTCTTCTCTGCCTGTTGTTCCAGACCCTGAGTCTGACCGGTTTCGTGCTGAGCACCCTACTGTCACGCGTCTGCTAGCCACTGTTGTCACTGACCCGTCGTTTGAGTCTGCTGCTGCGTCTGCCTTAGTCGCTGAGCTTGTTGACTTTGCTGCTGCCTATCGTCTAGACTACGCTGCTAGTCTTGTTGCTGAGTCTGAGTCTGTCTGTCCTCCGTCCGTCGGGGGTGAGTGTGCTCTTGGCACGGACGTCCTTGAGGACAGGCACGAGGACCTTGAGTGTTTTGCAGCCGCTGCGCCTCATCTTGTGTCCATGCTGCTTGCCCCTGAGGGAGACCCAGATGCACCAGACATCCCGACCCCGTGCTCTTACGCTGAGGCGATCGCGGGTGAGTACTCCTCTCAGTGGCAGACAGCCATGGATGCAGAGATGGCATCCTGGAAGTCCACAGGCACCTACGTCGACGAGGTTCCCCCTCCTGGGGTGAACATCGTCAGTGGCATGTGGATTTTCAGGGTGAAGCGGCCGCCAGGTTCTCCGCCTGTCTTCAAGGCTCGTTACGTTGCTCGAGGTTTCAGTCAGCGAGAGGGGGTTGACTTCTTCCAGACCTTCTCCCCCACCCCGAATATGACCACTCTTCGGGTGCTACTGCACGTTGCCGCCCAGCGTGACTACGAGCTTCACTCTCTTGACTTCAGCACAGCTTTCTTACAGGGCAGCCTGCACGAGGAGATCTGGCTGCGCCGCCCACCTGGCTTCACTGGGTCGTTCCCTCCTGGTACCCAGTGGAGCCTCCGGCAGCCGGTCTACGGTCTCCGCCAGGCGCCGCGTGAGTGGGACGACACACTGAGGACGACACTTGCGGCTCTTGGGTTTTCTCCGTCGACTGCTGACCCGTCGCTGTTTCTGCGCACCGACACTTCACTGCCGCCGTTCTACATCCTCGTGTACGTCGACGACTTGGGGTTTGCCACTGCTGACACTGAGGCTCTCGCCCTGGTGAAGTCGGAGCTGCAGAAGAGACACACGTGCACAGACCTGGGTGAGCTGACAAGCTATCTTGGCTTGCGGATCACCCGGGACAGAGCACGCCGCACCATCACACTGACTCAGTCACACATGGTGCAGCAGGTCCTTCAGCGCTTCGGCTTCACCTGGTCCTCGGCACAGCCCACTCCTCTGGCTACAGGTCACTTGCTCTCAGCTCCACCTTCGGACGAGTCCGTAGAGCCGAGTGGTCCTTACCCAGAGCTAGTGGGCTGCCTCATGTACCTGATGACCTGCACTCGTCCTGACCTTGCGTACCCTCTTGGCCTTCTGGCTCGCTACGTGGCTCCTGGTCGGCACCGAAAGGTGCACATGGATGCTGCTAAGAGGGTACTACGCTACTTGTGCAGTACATTGGGCATGGGGCTCGTGCTTGGAGGACGGAGCGACGTTGTCCTCACTGGGCACTCAGACGCTTCTTGGGTTGACGACCAGACTACGCAGCGGTCGTCACAGGGTTACACCTTCAGCCTTGGCTCTGGTTCGGTTTCTTGGCGTTCTACACGCTCGTCTTCAGTTCTCAGCTCCAGTTGTGAGGCTGAGATCTACGCCACAGCCATGGCTGCACAGGAGTTACGCTGGCTCACCTACCTGCTGACCGACTTGGGAGAGAGGCCTCGTTCTCCTCCAGTGCTGTACGTCGACAACAAGGCCGCCATTGCCTTGTGTCAGGAGCACAGACTGGAGCACAGAACGAAGCACATCGCTCTGCGTTACTTCCTTGCTCGAGAGCTACAGCAGCGTGGTCAGCTTCGTCTTGCTTACGTGGCCACTCGGGCCAACACTGCTGATATATTCACCAAGGCACTTCCGCCTGGTGATCATCAGCGTTTCTGTACTTTGTTAGGCCTTGTGCCCACGTTTCCTCACTTGCTGTAGGCTTTGTTTGTACTGTGATCTATATTTATACCTGCATGCTTGCTTTGGTAGGTAGAGATCACTGTGCTGTTGTTGTTACGTATATATCTCTGCATGTGAACTGGCCTTGTGGCCTTTTGCTTGTGCTCAGACTGCGTGGTGACGTTGTGATCCACCCTGAGCTGTGTTTTGTTTCTTCTCTTGACTGGTCTTGTGACCGTTGCTTGCTCTGGCTATCCCCCGTTTCGCCTATGGGGGTGTGTCAAATTATATATATATGTTTAGGTTATCTAGGCTGTATGGGGGTTAGCACTAGGGGGTACAGAAACTTTCTCGACACTCTAGTCTTGTACCCCAACCTTGACCTAATCTCATCATTCTTGCCTAGTCTTAGTTCTTAACACTGTCAGGGTTTTTGCAGATCTTGAATATTCTACCCTGGGTCATCAGTGTAACCAGGCCCTACGATATCAGGAATTTTTCCCTGAAATTCCTGATTTTCAGCCTAGTTTTGTGTACCTACACTGATTTTTCAGTGTTGAGATTTTTGTGACACTGATTTTTTCGGCCTTTGTTTCATAGCTAACACTGATTTTCCAGTCTTTTATCGAAGTGTACACTGAATGCACATTCCGAATCCTTCCTGGAAAAACACCCGAGAGATCCAGACAACCATCATTTCCACGTAGAACCACTGCAAAAATCAGATACAGATGTCTTACAGGATGAAGTCTCTTAGTGGTTAGCGAAGTAATTACCAAATGGTAAGTTTTCCGGATCGAATCCTTGCCTGTCGAATTTCGTAAAGACTACTGTCCTATGTTGGGCTGAGAAAAGCCCTTAGGATCTTTGCAGGAGTGAACTCTGGGTAGGACTTGTTGTAATTAGCGGAAGCTTAATGAGAAGTACTTGAACCACCTTGCGCTAGTATGTGAGGGCAAAGTTGATTAATTAAAGCAAAGAGATACAAAATTATATAAGAGTACAAGGAATACGAAGAGACACGGTTGTAACTACTTTACTGTTGCTGTTGCGGTTCGATACAGTGACGACTCGGGCAACTGCTCTGTAGCGAGTCAGTTGTGTGTCCTTGCTGTCGCGCTGTATTTGTCAGGTCAAAGGTCGCTGACCTTTGACTTTCGCGTAACCTCCAGCGGTTACTTCAACCTCCGAGGGTTGACTCGCTGGTGCCTCGATATGCTTTGCTTCGCTTGTGTCTTGGTGTTTCGACATGACAGAGGCGCTTAAGACTGATTGTTTCCAACACTCCCCTTCGCTTCTGGAGTGTCGCTGCTGGTGACGTGGCTCTGTCCAGTCAGCAGCATGCAGTACTCAAACTTTTGCTTCCCGAGCTTCTTGGTCAAGTAGTCAGCTGCCATCTCGGTCGTGGGGCAGTATGACAGCTCGAGTCTCCCCTTCTCGATCTCGTCCTTCACGAAGAAGTATCGCAGGGCGATGTGTTTCGTCCTGTTCGCGAAGCCGTTCTTGTTGGCAATGCGAATTGCCGACTGGTTGTCGCAGAACAGAGTGAAGCTGGGTAACTGAGCCAGCTTCGCTTCTCAGCAGTTCGCGAAGGTAAAGTCCTTCCTTGGTGGCTGAGCAGAGTGCAATATATTCTGCTTCAGCTGACGAGAGGGCGATTAATTCCTGCTTGCTCGACTGCCAAGAGATAGGTCCGATAGGTTCGAGGCGGTAGATGTAGCCAGTGCGAGAACGCCTATTGTCGGTATCGCCAGCGTGATCGGCTTCAACGTAGCCGATTAACTTAGGTGTTGTAGTCCCGTTCTTGTGATAAGTCAGGCCGATCGTCGGAGTGCTGACGAGGTAGTGAAGAGCGCGGTCGAGCTCCGCCATGTGATCCGCTTCAGGTTTCTTGAGGTAGGTAGCGAGCTGACTTGCAGAGTACGACAGATCCGGACGGCAGGTGACGGCTGCGAAGAGAAGGCAGCCCAGCTTTCTCTGGTAATCGCGTATACCGGCGGGCTTTAGTAGAGTAGTTCCTTCCTTGTTGTTTCCTGCCGCGTAGCGATATGGCGTGGATATGGTGGTCGGCGTGAGAGCGAAGCGTTTAGCGATGGTGTCGGCGTACTTCGTGGCGCTGAGGTAGATTGAGTCTTCTTCTTCCTGAATGTTGAGGCCGAGGTATTGCGTGACGGTGGATGAGACTGTGAGCGTGAGGTCTTGCTGCAGCTCCCCTTCGAACCAGGTGGTGAACCCGTCGGTTGAGCCGATGTAGAGTAAATCGTCTACGTAGACGATCAGCAGGATGTAGTCGGTGCCCTTGGTGAGCCGGTACATGCCTTGGTCGTGAGGTAGCTGGCGGAATCCGATGCGAATGAGTCGGGCGTGGAGATACTGCTGCCATAGTCTCGAGGCTTGTTTGATGCCATAGAGTGACTTCAACAGCTGACAGACTTGGTTAGGTTCTCCGTTGGACCCGTGCGGTAGCTCGACGAAGATTTCTGCGTCAACAGGTGCGTAGAGAAATGCGTTGGCGACGTCGATTTGCCGCATCTTCTTCTTCTTCATGGCGGCGATGGCGAGGAGAATTCGCAGCGAGGTGTGTCGGCTGACTGGCGCAAATGTTTCGGTGAAGTCGCGTCCGTGTTCTTGGTCGAAGCCGCGTACGACCCAGCGTGCTTTAAACTTGTCGATGGTGCCATCTGCCTTTGTCTTCACACGGAAGACCCATTTCCCGGTGAGTACTGTCTTGTTTCGTGCGACGCCGATGGGAACAACTTTCCAGGTGTTCCGTTCTTCCAGTGCTTTCAGCTCCTTGTCCATGGCTTCGCGCCATTTTTCCTTATGCTCCCCCCCCAGAGCCTGCTGAACTGTAGCAGGCTCCTTAGGAATGGGTGCGCCGTGAACCGCGGTGACGAGGCCAAGGATTTGAAGGCCACTCTGTGTGTAGCGGGGAAGTGTTATGTCCTCGGGATAAACGGCTTCGTCTCCCGCTTCTGGTGTTGGGTTGAAATCTGGTCCTACGCGTTCTGCTTCGTCGGTGTTGACTTGTGCAGGTGTAACGTAACCATTGTCGGCGAAGTGATAGTACACTTCGGCGTTGATGCTGTCGCGTGGATTTTCGTCGTCCATCGGAACATCAACCGAGCAGTAGGGGAGAGGTCCGGCTTCCTCCGAGGCTCCTTCCACGTTTTGCTCGTCCAGGTCAGCTTCGTCTTCTGCCAAAGCGAAGGCTCGGTCCCCGCGAAATCCACCTGTGACATCTCGTGAGGTCTCCAAGTTGTACAGGTACGACGAAAGAGTGAGTCGTTCGTAGAAAATGACGTCACGTGCTGCCACTGTTTCCTTTGAGTGGACGTCAAAAATCTTCCACGCGTTGTAGTGCTTTTCGATGCCCAGGTGTAGTCCCCACTGTGCCCGTTGAGAGAAACGGCCGGCGCGTGCAGATGGAGGTCGGTACTGTACCATGCAGCCGAAATTTCCTAACATTTTGGTGCTGCCCTGTTTTCCTGTCCACAACAGATGCGGTGATGCGTTGTTCGGGAGCGATGATGACGAAAGCAAGTTGTGCAGCATGACGGCGTGGTCCATTGCTTCGGGCCACTGGTGGTTGGGTAGCCGCATGCCACGTAGCAGCTTGCGCATGGTGTTTTGAAGGGTCCTGTTCATTCGTTCTGCTACACCCTGCTGTTGATGGGCGTAGGGTAGAGAGATGAGCCGCTTGATTCCTCGTTCCGCCAGGTAGTCTTTGAACTGCTGGGACGTGTATTCTCCTGCTCCATCTGACTGGAAGCTCTTTAGTTTTACGCCTGATTCTCGTTCTGCTACTGGAAGCCATGCGACGAAAGCTTGGAAGGCCATGTCGCGGCTTATAAGGTTGAGATGCCAGACATAGCGCGTGGCGGCGTCGATGAACGTGATGGTGTAGTTGTATGCTTCTTGTCCAGGTTCGCGATTATACAGGATGTCGCTGTATACTTTCTCGAGTGGTGCGTAAGCGGGTGCGCTCGGGTTGTGGTGAGAGACGAAGGGCTGATGCGGTAAGTCAGCTTCTGGACAGGTGAAGCAAGTTCCTCTCATGCGTCGAAGTTCTCTGCCGTCGGGTAAGAGAAGTGAATCTTTGTCAAGAACGCCTGCTCGTATCGTGTTGTTTATCTTCGTGTTGCTTGGATGTCCCAGTCGCTTGTGCCAGAGATCTTCGTCAGCGCGATGTCCGGGTGAGCGTCGGTATTCGTCGGAGTTGGAGTAGAAGCTGGCGGTGAAGTTTGCGCTTCGATGTACTTCGCGAGGTGTTGGATTCAGTTGCTGTGCAGGAGTTGGTGGGGTGTCGTCGTCGATTGGGGCTGGTGCAGTTGAAGAACCCGCGATTGGTGCCGATGTTGTCTCTGCTGCTGCCGTTGTTGTCTCTACTGCTGCCGATGTTGTCTCTGCTGCTGCCGAATGTTGAATCGTTGCTAACGCTCTTGTTCGTTCTGCTTCAGGAATGGTGTGCGAATACCAGAAACCTCCGGGGCTGAAGTCTGGATCGAGATCTGGTGGGTGCGTCCATGAGGTGAAGGTGACGATTCCGTCGCTGTCAGCGGTGCCGAGGTCTGGAACGAAGTCGAGGACGAACACGTTGTTCTTCAGTACTGCCTTGCCGATGTAGAGGCCACCCTTTCCGTGGTACAGCTTGAACTCCTGTGTTGTGCTGTCTGCTTCGAGGTGGATTCCTTTCGCCATCAATTGACTGACGCTCAGTAAGTTGTACCCGAGCCCTTCTGCTATTAAAACCTTGGACATCTGTAGTATGACATTTGTTTCTCGTGACTGAAGTTGCACTACGCCTTGTCGTCGTGTGCGCAGGTTCTGGTTGTTGGCAACGGTGATAACGACGTCTCGCTGGAGACGGTGTTCACGTTGAACGAAGCGACCCGAGGAGCACATATGTTGTCCGCAGCAGCTGTCCAAGAACCAGGTGTCCTTCCCGGATGGCTCACTTTGGGCGATAGCTGCGTACGTTGGATTCGGCTCCAGTGTCTCGCGGCGCGGCGTCTTTTCGTCAAGAAGTCCTTCGGGTGAGTATGTTGGTGGTGATCCGGTGATGCAAGAGTCGGAGAGTCTCGTCATGCAGCTGATGATGTTTCTTGCTCCTTGTGCAGGTTGTCCCGTTGATGTCGTTTGGACTTGAGCGGTGGAGTTCGCCTGTGTTGAGGCGACTTGACTGCTTGAAGGTCGAAGCTGTCGCTGTGGCGGTGTTGACTGTTGTCGAGTCGGGCAGTGTGTGCGCGGATGTCCTGACGTCTTGCAGAGATGACAAAACGGAGGTACAGTTTTTGGTTGATGCCGGTTGTTGTTGTTGTTGTACCGCCGTTGAGTGTGAAACGCGAATTCTGGTACTGATGTTTTCTTCTTGTGCCGTTCCTCTTGCAGGTCCATGTCTTGCTGCTCGGCGTGGATTTCGGCGCAAAGTGCTGCTTCGGAGATCTTCCCGTGAGCTCGGAGTATGGCGCGAGTGGACCGCCAATGAGGACCAAGTCCAGTGATGACAACTGTGACGAAGGCTTCTTCAGATATCGACCCTCCGCATCGAAGGAGCTTGTCGCGCAATTCGCGACAGCGGCTGATATACGCCATTCCCTTTTCGCCCGGTTTCATCTCGACTGTTGTCAGTTGCGCCATCAACCGACTCTGATTTACGCTGTCTGTTGCTTGATACAGGCTCTTCAAGTGGCTGTATGCGAGTTCGGCGGAGTTGCCGTATCCCCGGTAAGACCGTATGTTCTGCTGCTGATTCGGAGTGATGTTCCTCAGTAGAACCGTGTACGCCATCATTGACTGATAGGTGTGCTGCTGCTTGTCGTATTGTGTGCCATTTGTTGGATATGGCAGGGATCCGTCGAAGAAGCCGAGAATCTGCGCGCCTTTCATCATTAATTCGAACTCGAACGACCAGGTAAAGAAGTCTTTTCCGTCGAAAGGTCTTGACGTCTGCAGTTTTAAGACGTGTGCGAACTGTGACTGAACTTGTAGTGCATCCAGTGTCTTCTCTTGTCCAGGTGCAGGCTGCGGTTGTGGCATGAAGCTGACGGAGCCGCGCTGGGGCTCGTACGGAGCAAAGGTAGGTTGCTGCTGTTGATTTCCTCGTGCGTAGGATGAACCATCAAGGCTCATTGGAGTCACGTCGTTGTTGTTGTTGCTGTTGTTCGACTGCGCAGGTGCCGACTGTTGGTGTTGCTCGTAGAAGGACATGAAGGAGAAAAACTTCTCCATCATGCTCTGATCGAATCCTGCAGGTCGATTCGCAGGAGTCTCGGTAGAGGTTGCTCTTGGTCTTGTTGCCGTGCCCTCCTCTGTCTGCAGGCCAGAGGCAGGAGGTGGAGTAGGAGTAGTACCCTGGGAGCCGTTAGAGGAGCTCCTTTCTTTTTGTGTTGCCATGCCTTCTGATGTTGTAGATAACTTGATAGTAGTTGAGTTCCCCCTGTTAGCTCTCATACCATGTTGGGCTGAGAAAAGCCCTTAGGATCTTTGCAGGAGTGAACTCTGGGTAGGACTTGTTGTAATTAGCAGAAGCTTAATGAGAAGTACTTGAACCATCTTGCGCTAGTATGTGAGGGCAAAGTTGATTAATTAAAGCAAAGAGATACAAGATTATATAAGAGTACAAGGAATACGAAGAGACACGGTTGTAACTACTTTACTGTTGCTGTTGCAGTTCGATACAGTGACGACTCGGGCAACTGCTCTGTAGCGAGTCAGTTGTGTGTCCTTGCTGTCGCGCTGTATTTGTCAGGTCAAAGGTCGCTGACCTTTGACTTTCGCGTAACCTCCAGCGGTTACTTCAACCTCCGAGGGTTGACTCGCTGGTGCCTCGATATGCTTTGCTTCGCTTGTGTCTTGGTGTTTCGACACGACAGAGGCGCTTAAGACTGATTGTTTCCAACATCCTATAAATAGGTATAGTGTGATTGAGAATTTAGGCTTTTTTTGTCAGGAACCCTGAAAATTCAGGCTTTGTGTTTCAGGAACCCTGAAAATTCAGGCTTTTTTTCACAGGGACCCTGATGCATTAACGTCCCTAAAAGTGAATCTGAGGGCCTGAGTGTACGGTAACATTGGCGTTGCCACGAATGCAACTGTATTACTGGCCAATGGAAACCGACTTCGTGCCAGCACACGTAATGTCGTGCCGAAATTTACAGTTACGACAGTTGGCAAATGGGATTCCCAGGTTACAGGGTAGGGGGGTTAGGGGAAGGTTGGGGGGGGGTCGGGGGTTGGCTGGAACTCGCTTCAGGGTAAAACTCGATAAGAGGATCGGCAACCCTGAGGCGACAGTGTAGCTTAATCGTAAACCCTGGCACATCAGGGTAAATGGAGGTCCCAAAAGAATTACCCTAACGCATCAGTGTTACTACCTAAAAACCACCATGTTCATCAGGGCATCAGGGTGATTTACCCTGATAAAATAGGCCCGCGATACATTCAATTTTTGTGACGCGCGGTTCCCAAAATGTTACGAAGCGACTCGGGAAAAAGGGCATTGAGACACAAGTGTCAAGGCAGGAATGTTCCCTAATATGGTATGTTGTGGTAGTTGACTACGCGGCGCTTCTTGGTCTGTGCATGAAGAACAGCGCTCTGCTCTGCATCAACGCGATCGTCGAGGTTGAGTTGAGTTGGCTAGCTTGGCAAACTACACGCTAAAACAAGCTTCGCTGTAGGACTGCAAACTTGCACATTACCCAATACAGTCCATTGGTACTATGTTGTATTACAAGTATCTAGTTACTGAGCAGCACTTTTCGCCTGGTCCCTCTCGGCAGCTCGTTTGAGAGCCAGGGCTGCCTTCACCACATTGCCGCGAGTGATGAGCCCCACCTGCACCACAGCACAGCAGCACACACGCACAGAATCAGTCTGCGGTGCTAAACCAAGTGTGTAGTGTTGTCAAGTAATCTTATAAGTTGTACATGTCCTTGCAGGCTGAAGCGCAAGGTGCTCAGTGCGTGCTGGCATGTCGGACCGTGTGCGTTCGTTCCTCTTCATTCCTGCGGGGCGCGTACCAGTTTGCCGTTGTCGTCCACCACAGGCAGGCGGCGGTGCTGATTCTCCAGCAGCATCCTGCAGGGACAGGAGGCAAGAAAACGGGTGTGACCTGGAAGCCTTGACTTTCGGAAAGCAGGCATGGGTGCAGGGAGGCATGGGTGCAGGGAGGCATGGGTGCAGGGAGGCATGGGTGCAGGGAGGCGTGGGGGCAGAGAGGCATGGGTGCAGGGAGGCATGGGTGCAGGGAGGCGTGGGGGCAGAGAGGCATGGGTGCAGGGAGGCGTGGGGGCAGAGAGGCATGGGTGCAGGGAGGCATGGGTGCAGGGAGGCATGGGTGCAGGGAGGCATGGGTGCAGGGAGGCATGGGTGCAGGGAGGCATGGGTGCAGGGAGGCATGGGTGCAGGGAGGCGTGGGGGCAGAGAGGCATGGGTGCAGGGAGGCGTGGGGGCAGAGAGGCATGGGTGCAGGGAGGCATGGGTGCAGGGAGGCATGGGTGCAGGGAGGCATGGGTGCAGGGAGGCATGGGTGCAGGGAGGCATGGGTGCAGGGAGGCATGGGTGCAGGGAGGCATGGGTGCAGGGAGGCGTGGGGGCAGAGAGGCATGGGTGCAGGGAGGCGTGGGGGCAGAGAGGCATGGGTGCAGGGAGGCATGGGTGCAGGGAGGCATGGGTGCAGGGAGGCATGGGTGCAGGGAGGCATGGGTGCAGGGAGGCATGGGTGCAGGGAGGCATGGGTGCAGGGAGGCATGGGTGCAGGGAGGCGTGGGTGCAGGGAGGCATGGGTGCAGGGAGGCATGGGTGCAGGGAGGCGTGGGGGCAGAGAGGCATGGGTGCAGGGAGGCGTGGGGGCAGAGAGGCATGGGTGCAGGGAGGCATGGGTGCAGGGAGGCATGGGTGCAGGGAGGCATGGGTGCAGGGAGGCATGGGTGCAGGGAGGCATGGGTGCAGGGAGGCATGGGTGCAGGGAGGCATGGGTGCAGGGAGGCGTGGGGGCAGAGAGGCATGGGTGCAGGGAGGCGTGGGGGCAGAGAGGCATGGGTGCAGGGAGGCATGGGTGCAGGGAGGCATGGGTGCAGGGAGGCATGGGTGCAGGGAGGCATGGGTGCAGGGAGGCATGGGTGCAGGGAGGCATGGGTGCAGGGAGGCATGGGTGCAGGGAGGCATGGGTGCAGGGAGGCATGGGTGCAGGGAGGCGTGGGGGCAGAGAGGCATGGGTGCAGGGAGGCGTGGGGGCAGAGAGGCATGGGTGCAGGGAGGCATGGGTGCAGGGAGGCATGGGTGCAGGGAGGCATGGGTGCAGGGAGGCATGGGTGCAGGGAGGCATGGGTGCAGGGAGGCGTGGGTGCAGGGAGGCATGGGTGCAGGGAGGCATGGGTGCAGGGAGGCGTGGGGGCAGAGAGGCATGGGTGCAGGGAGGCGTGGGGGCAGAGAGGCATGGGTGCAGGGAGGCATGGGTGCAGGGAGGCATGGGTGCAGGGAGGCATGGGTGCAGGGAGGCATGGGTGCAGGGAGGCATGGGTGCAGGGA
This sequence comes from Closterium sp. Naga37s-1, assembly GCA_947471745.1. Lineage (NCBI taxonomy): Eukaryota > Viridiplantae > Streptophyta > Zygnematophyceae > Desmidiales > Closteriaceae > Closterium > Closterium sp. Naga37s-1. The sequence goes on from CANJKZ010000549.1 coordinate 33,655, forward strand.
GGCATGGGTGCAGGGAGGCATGGGTGCAGGGAGGCGTGGGGGCAGAGAGGCATGGGTGCAGGGAGGCGTGGGGGCAGAGAGGCATGGGTGCAGGGAGGCATGGGTGCAGGGAGGCATGGGTGCAGGGAGGCATGGGTGCAGGGAGGCATGGGTGCAGGGAGGCATGGGTGCAGGGAGGCATGGGTGCAGGGAGGCATGGGTGCAGGGAGGCATGGGTGCAGGGAGGCATGGGTGCAGGGAGGCGTGGGGGCAGAGAGGCATGGGTGCAGGGAGGCGTGGGGGCAGAGAGGCATGGGTGCAGGGAGGCATGGGTGCAGGGAGGCATGGGTGCAGGGAGGCATGGGTGCAGGGAGGCATGGGTGCAGGGAGGCATGGGTGCAGGGAGGCATGGGTGCAGGGAGGCATGGGTGCAGGGAGGCGTGGGGGCAGAGAGGCATGGGTGCAGGGAGGCGTGGGGGCAGAGAGGCATGGGTGCAGGGAGGCATGGGTGCAGGGAGGCATGGGTGCAGGGAGGCATGGGTGCAGGGAGGCATGGGTGCAGGGAGGCATGGGTGCAGGGAGGCATGGGTGCAGGGAGGCATGGGTGCAGGGAGGCGTGGGGGCAGAGAGGCATGGGTGCAGGAAGGCGTGGGGGCAGAGAGGCATGGGTGCAGGGAGGCGTGGGGGCAGAGAGGCATGGGTGCAGGGAGGCGTGGGGGCAGAGAGGCATGGGTGCAGGGAGGCGTGGGGGCAGAGAGGCATGGGTGCAGGGAGGCATGGGTGCAGGGAGGCATGGGTGCAGGGAGGCATGGGTGCAGGGAGGCATGGGTGCAGGGAGGCATGGGTGCAGGGAGGCATGGGTGCAGGGAGGCATGGGTGCAGGGAGGCGTGGGGGCAGAGAGGCATGGGTGCAGGGAGGCGTGGGGGCAGAGAGGCATGGGTGCAGGGAGGCATGGGTGCAGGGAGGCATGGGTGCAGGGAGGCATGGGTGCAGGGAGGCATGGGTGCAGGGAGGCATGGGTGCAGGGAGGCATGGGTGCAGGGAGGCATGGGTGCAGGGAGGCGTGGGGGCAGAGAGGCATGGGTGCAGGGAGGCGTGGGGGCAGAGAGGCATGGGTGCAGGGAGGCATGGGTGCAGGGAGGCATGGGTGCAGGGAGGCATGGGTGCAGGGAGGCATGGGTGCAGGGAGGCATGGGTGCAGGGAGGCATGGGTGCAGGGAGGCATGGGTGCAGGGAGGCGTGGGGGCAGAGAGGCATGGGTGCAGGGAGGCGTGGGGGCAGAGAGGCATGGGTGCAGGGAGGCGTGGGGGCAGAGAGGCATGGGTGCAGGGAGGCGTGGGGGCAGAGAGGCATGGGTGCAGGGAGGCGTGGGGGCAGAGAGGCATGGGTGCAGGGAGGCGTGGGGGCAGAGAGGCATGGGTGCAGGGAGGCGTGGGGGCAGAGAGGCATGGGTGCAGGGAGGCGTGGGGGCAGAGAGGCATGGGTGCAGGGAGGCGTGGGGGCAGAGAGGCATGGGTGCAGGGAGGCGTGGGGGCAGAGAGGCATGGGTGCAGGGAGGCGTGGGGGCAGAGAGGCATGGGTGCAGGGAGGCGTGGGGGCAGAGAGGCATGGGTGCAGGGAGGCGTGGGGGCAGAGAGGCATGGGTGCAGGGAGGCGTGGGGGCAGAGAGGCATGGGTGCAGGGAGGCGTGGGGGCAGAGAGGCATGGGTGCAGGGAGGCGTGGGGGCAGAGAGGCATGGATGCAGGGAGGCGTGGGGGCAGAGAGGCATGGGTGCAGGGAGGCGTGGGGGCAGAGAGGCATGGGTGCAGGGAGGCGTGGGGGCAGAGAGGCATGGGTGCAGGGAGGCGTGGGGGCAGAGAGGCATGGGTGCAGGGAGGCGTGGGGGCAGAGAGGCATGGGTGCAGGGAGGCGTGGGGGCAGAGAGGCATGGGTGCAGGGAGGCGTGGGGGCAGAGAGGCATGGGTGCAGGGAGGCGTGGGGGCAGAGAGGCATGGGTGCAGGGAGGCGTGGGGGCAGAGAGGCATGGGTGCAGGGAGGCATGGGTGCAGGGAGGCATGGGTGCAGGGAGGCATGGGTGCAGGGAGGCATGGGTGCAGGGAGGCATGGGTGCAGGGAGGCATGGGTGCAGGGAGGCATGGGTGCAGGGAGGCATGGGTGCAGGGAGGCGTGGGGGCAGAGAGGCATGGGTGCAGGGAGGCGTGGGGGCAGAGAGGCATGGGTGCAGGGAGGCATGGGTGCAGGGAGGCATGGGTGCAGGGAGGCATGGGTGCAGGGAGGCATGGGTGCAGGGAGGCATGGGTGCAGGGAGGCATGGGTGCAGGGAGGCGTGGGGGCAGAGAGGCATGGGTGCAGGGAGGCGTGGGGGCAGAGAGGCATGGGTGCAGGGAGGCGTGGGGGCAGAGAGGCATGGGTGCAGGGAGGCGTGGGGGCAGAGAGGCATGGGTGCAGGGAGGCGTGGGGGCAGAGAGGCATGGGTGCAGGGAGGCGTGGGGGCAGAGAGGCATGGGTGCAGGGAGGCGTGGGGGCAGAGAGGCATGGGTGCAGGGAGGCGTGGGGGCAGAGAGGCATGGGTGCAGGGAGGCGTGGGGGCAGAGAGGCATGGGTGCAGGGAGGCGTGGGGGCAGAGAGGCATGGGTGCAGGGAGGCGTGGGGGCAGAGAGGCATGGGTGCAGGGAGGCGTGGGGGCAGAGAGGCATGGGTGCAGGGAGGCGTGGGGGCAGAGAGGCATGGGTGCAGGGAGGCGTGGGGGCAGAGAGGCATGGGTGCAGGGAGGCGTGGGGGCAGAGAGGCATGGGTGCAGGGAGGCGTGGTGGCAGAGAGGCATGGGTGCAGGGAGGCGTGGGGGCAGAGAGGCATGGGTGCAGGGAGGCGTGGGGGCAGAGAGGCATGGGTGCAGGGAGGCGTGGGGGCAGAGAGGCATGGGTGCAGGGAGGCGTGGGGGCAGAGAGGCATGGGTGCAGGGAGGCGTGGGGGCAGAGAGGCATGGGTGCAGGGAGGCGTGGGGGCAGAGAGGCATGGGTGCAGGGAGGCGTGGGGGCAGAGAGGCATGGGTGCAGGGAGGCGTGGGGGCAGAGAGGCATGGGTGCAGGGAGGCGTGGGGGCAGAGAGGCATGGGTGCAGGGAGGCGTGGGGGCAGAGAGGCATGGGTGCAGGGAGGCGTGGGGGCAGAGAGGCATGGGTGCAGGGAGGCGTGGGGGCAGAGAGGCATGGGTGCAGGGAGGCGTGGGGGCAGAGAGGCATGGGTGCAGGGAGGCGTGGGGGCAGAGAGGCATGGGTGCAGGGAGGCATGGGTGCAGGGAGGCATGGGTGCAGGGAGGCATGGGTGCAGGGAGGCATGGGTGCAGGGAGGCATGGGTGCAGGGAGGCATGGGTGCAGGGAGGCGTGGGGGCAGAGAGGCATGGGTGCAGGGAGGCGTGGGGGCAGAGAGGCATGGGTGCAGGGAGGCGTGGGGGCAGAGAGGCATGGGTGCAGGGAGGCGTGGGGGCAGAGAGGCATGGGTGCAGGGAGGCGTGGGGGCAGAGAGGCATGGGTGCAGGGAGGCGTGGGGGCAGAGAGGCATGGGTGCAGGGAGGCGTGGGGGCAGAGAGGCATGGGTGCAGGGAGGCGTGGGGGCAGAGAGGCATGGGTGCAGGGAGGCGTGGGGGCAGAGAGGCATGGGTGCAGGGAGGCGTGGGGGCAGAGAGGCATGGGTGCAGGGAGGCGTGGGGGCAGAGAGGCATGGGTGCAGGGAGGCGTGGGGGCAGAGAGGCATGGGTGCAGGGAGGCGTGGGGGCAGAGAGGCATGGGTGCAGGGAGGCGTGGGGGCAGAGAGGCATGGGTGCAGGGAGGCGTGGGGGCAGAGAGGCATGGGTGCAGGGAGGCGTGGGGGCAGAGAGGCATGGGTGCAGGGAGGCGTGGGGGCAGAGAGGCATGGGTGCAGGGAGGCGTGGGGGCAGAGAGGCATGGGTGCAGGGAGGCGTGGGGGCAGAGAGGCATGGGTGCAGGGAGGCGTGGGGGCAGAGAGGCATGGGTGCAGGGAGGCGTGGGGGCAGAGAGGCATGGGTGCAGGGAGGCGTGGGGGCAGAGAGGCATGGGTGCAGGGAGGCGTGGGGGCAGAGAGGCATGGGTGCAGGGAGGCGTGGGGGCAGAGAGGCATGGGTGCAGGGAGGCGTGGGGGCAGAGAGGCATGGGTGCAGGGAGGCGTGGGGGCAGAGAGGCATGGGTGCAGGGAGGCATGGGTGCAGCCAGACAAAGATGCAGTGCGGAGGGTAGTGTGGTGGGCGGTGGGAGGGTGTGTGTGTGACCTGGCGGCCTGGTCGAGGTTGGTGGAGGGGTGCACGGTGTGCGGGTGGGGCGTCATGACGTCCGCCACCACCCGCCCCCGCGTCTTTATCAGCAGCTTCTGAATCTCCCTGAACGCCTGCCGTGCCACGTGAGCGCGCCCGTGGCCGTGGGGACATGGGAGGTGGGAGGAGGGGGATGGGAGATGAACATGGGAAGGTGGGGAGAGGGAGGGAAGGGGAGACGTTATGGTACGTCTGGGGGACGTGAGTGGTGAAGGGAGAGCGCAGGGCGAGGTGCGGTGAGAATGGAGGAGACACAGCAGTAGCAGAACAGGGGTGGTGGGCAGAAACACATGGGTGAGTGGGCGAGAGAAGGGCCCGGGGGAGGGGAAGGGTGTGGGTGGTGGTGTGAAGGGATGGGGGAGGTGCACCTTCCACGTGCTGCCAGCCTCGGGGAAGAGCGAGGAGGACGGGCCCGACGACCCCACACCTGCACGCCATGCCATGCCATGCCATGCCATGCCATGCCGTGTGCATGGGGGCAGGCGGGCACAGAGAGATGGCAGGTGCCATGGGCATGGGGGGCACGACTAGCAATGTAGTTGCTGGGATAGCAGGGGCTGTGAGTGAGAGGCGTGGAGAGGGGAAGAAGTGAGAGAGGAAAACGAAGAGAGTGTGAGATGTGAGAGCGCAGTGAGAGAGGTGAGGGGGAAAAGGAGAGAGAACAGGGGGGGGCGGGCAGGGAAGAGGAGGGGCGACAGGGTGTGGCGGGCAGAGGAGAGGAGAGGCGGAGAGCAGTGGAGGGGCGGGGAGAGCAGAAGGGGGGCGGGGAGAGCAGAGAAGATGGGGGGAGAGCAGAGCAGAGGAGGGGCGGGGCAGGGGCGCACCGGAGATGGAGTCGAGGGCGAGGAGGTCATAGTCCGACACCACGCCCACCTGCCATGCCATGCCATGCCATGCCATGCCGTGCCGTGCCGTGCCGTGCCGTGCCGTGCCGTGCCGTGCCGTGCCGTGCCGTGCCATGCCGTGCCATGCCGTACCATGCCATGCCATGCCATGCCATGCCATGCCGTACCATGCCATGCCGTGCCATGCCATGCCGTACCATGCCATGCCATGCCATGCCATGCCATGCCATGCCATGCCATGCCATGCCATGCCGTACCATGCCATGCCGTGCCATGCCATGCCGTACCATGCCATGCCATGCCATGCCATGCCATGCACACACATGCACGCACACGCACACACGCGTGCATGGAGGGAGAGACGGTGCTGGTGTGAGGAGGAGCGGATGGAAATTGTGTGAATCTGGTGAAATGTGAGCGTGGTGTGCGTGAACGTGCGAACACAAGTGTGCATCACGAATGCTGCACAACACAACATCCATCCCCCCTCCCCCACCACCCATCCTCTCACCCCCCACCCCTCTTCCCCCCCCCTCCCCCCTCACCAGGCGTCCCTCCGCGTCCACCACGGGCATGCCTGTGATGCGGTGCTCCACCAGCAGCTCCAGCGCTGCGCGCACAAAGGGGGGTGGGGTGGGGGGAGGCGGGGGAAAGAAGGGGGGAGGGGGAGAAAGGGGGTGGAAGGGGGAGAACGGGGAGATGGCGGGGAAAGGGGGAGGCGCGGAAGGGAGTGGAGAACAAGGGCGAGAGGTCGGGCCGACTTAGAGCAAGCACCGAGTTTCCATTGCGCTTGGTGAAATATTGCATACGTTACCGGACCTTGATCGACGGTGCTGCACGGACCTTGATCGACGGTGCTGCACGGACCTTGATCGACGGTGCTGCACGGACCTTGATCGACGGTGCTGCACGGACCTTGATCGACGGTGCTGCACGGACCTTGATCGACGGTGGTGGAGGGCTGCGCGCACACGAGCTTGCCGGCCGACATGCAGTCGCCCACCGTCAGATGGTCCGTCGTGCGCACCGCCGCCCAGTCCACCGCCGCCTGCCCTCCCGCGCACAGCGCGCGCGCACAGGGGGGAAGCAGGGGAGGGAAGCACGAGCGGGGGGGGGGGAGGGAAGTGCGCGCGTTTGTTGCGCGCGCGGAGAGGAGACTCGGTGGATGGCGGGGCGAGCGAGAGATGGCGACGCGGGACGAGAGGGAGAATTGGAGCGCTGGGGGAGCAACGAGAACGAACAGGACGAGCGGAAGGCGCGAGGGACGAGGGGAGATGGGCGCGCGAGCAGCGCCTGTCGCAAATCTACGCATTTGATAATTCGACCACACATTCTGACACAACATGACGGCTCACCCTGTCGCCCGCGGCCGCAACGACCAATCGCGGAGTCCGCGTTTGCCGAGTGATGGTCTTAGGAGTGCGGGGGACGCGGAGACTGGATGCGCGGATAGGCGGACAGCATGCGCCAGTGTCGGCGCGGGAGGACGCGGGAGCGGAGGTGCGCGCGACGGCGCGCGGAGCTAGGCGGGCGGGGAGAGAGGAGGCGACGGTGAGGGCCGCCATGGCGTCTGGCAATGTTACTTATTAGCAGTGCGGCGCACGGCGAGTGCGGCGGGGGCAGCGCGCGGGACGGTGAGCAAGGCAGTCGAATGCGAAAGGTGCGTGCTTGGTAACGCGGGTTGTGGATGCAGAGGTGAACACGAGGGGCGTATGCGTTGATTGGTGAATGCCCGTTTGTGGTTGTCTGACTGCTGATGTCAGCAATGGATGGTTAGAAGGTGCCACGTGCGCACGTTCAGAGATGACCACTCGAGATCTCCGCGTGTAAAACCGTGATACTTATTATTTGAACATAACTTACGTTCAATGCTTATCCTCTGGATCATACCACAACTCTGTGGCCTCACACATGCAGGTGCACACCTCCAGCTCCACTTTTGCATGAATTCCGCATAATACATTGCAATGCGATTATTAGAAAACGCCTCTAAACATGAGCGTGCTGCCAGCTGAGCAGCAAGCAAGGGTAAAGCAGTCATGCATCTCAGACGCCTATGCAGCATGCTACTACGGTATGCTACATGAGAAGCAGCTTCAGCACTTCATGTGCGATCGCATCCGCTGCACCCTCACCACGCTCCCCTCCATCACTCCCCCCACCCTCCCCCTCGCCTTCCCCAGCAGCACTCCCCTTGCCCCCCCCATACTCGCTTGCCACCTGCCTGAGCGCGCTCCCCATGGCCTCCAGTGCAGCCGCGTCCCCCAGCAGGCGTGCTGCCACCGCTGCCACCTCCCCCGGCCCCACCTCCCCCACCACCTCCGGCACCACCTCCCGCCCCGCCCACCTGCATAGGGGGGCATGAGTGGGTGGGTGAAGGTGGGAAAAGGGATGGTTGAGGAATATGATTCTTGGGTGGGCGTGGGGAGACAGTGCAAGGTGTGATGGACGGAAGTGTTGTGAGGGTTGGCAATGGGGATGGCAAGGTGAGGGGTGGAGGTATGAAGCAGGAGAGGCCATAAGCAGCAGCAAGGCAGAGGGGTAAGAGGTGAGGGGCGAGGAGATGGGGGGTACCGGTTGGGCCAGGCGAGGAAGGGCAGCGAGCGGAGCAGCGAGGCGTTGAGGAAGCGAGTGAGCGCTGCTGCTGGGCCCGCTGGCAGCAGTGCCGGCAGCAGCCCCAACACGCCCCCTGCCCCCCCTTGGAACAACTGACGTGGAAAGAGGATGGGACGAGGAGAGGGTGGAAAGGTGTGATATGGAGTGGTAGTGGTGATGCAAGGAAGGGCCGCAGCAAGAAGGCACAGAGGGTGGAGTGTGGAGGGAGCAGCATAGGAGGGACAACGCAGTGCGTTGACAGGCAAGTCATATCGAGTGGGCATCACCCGGTAGTAAAGCTGGTGCATGTAACTCACGGACGCACCTCAAGTGAGAGAGTGGGCAGGACGACCACCATGGGCACTCCCAATGCTGCCAGCTCAGCAGTGTTGGTGCCCACCTGCCATGCCACGTAACCCATGCCACATGTCAGTCACATAGATTGCGGGCCAATCACAAAGCAAAGGATCACAGCAGAAAGTGATGTGGCGAGCACAGCAGCCTTGGTATGGCATGAGGCGGGCGTTAGGCGATGCCAAAGTAGCACATGAAGCGTGCTCACAGTGGTGAGGGCGAGGGAGCACTGCAAGAGCAGAGAATACGAGGGAAACGCCCTCCACACCTCTACCTCCACTCCCTCACCCCCCCTCGCCCCCTCCCCTCCCTCCCTCCCCTCCTCCCCTTCATCCCCTCTCTTGTCTCCCCCCTCCCCATCCCCCTCCCCGGCAACCAGTCTCCCCAAGTACTCCCACCCGACCCCCGCCCCTCCCCCTGGCGGAGAGGGCGGTGCAGCAGTGGCAGAGGGCGGCAGCAGGCGCGCGGGCAGCCAGGCGTGGCGGGCGATGAGCGCGTTGTGGCGCCGCGCGGCAAAGCGCGCCAGCGACGCCGGCTGCACCGTGGGGGCCAGCGGCAGGATGAAGCGCATGTGGGGGGCGCTGGGGGAAAGCGGGGAAGGGGGGCGCTGGGGGAAAGCGGGGAAGGGGGGCGCTGGGGGAAAGCGGGGAAGGGGGGCGCTGGGGGAAAGCGGGGAAGGGGGGCGCTGGGGGAAAGCGGGGAAGGGGGGCGCTGGGGGAAAGCGGGGAAGGGGGGCGCTGGGGGAAAGCGGGGAAGGGGGGCGCTGGGGGAAAGCGGGGAAGGGGGGCGCTGAGGGAAAGGATGGACGAGGAAGGAATGGATGGGAGTGAAGAGAGAAGCGGGAGGTGATGGCTGCGGGTGGTGGTGACCCGCTTGCCCACGTGGTGGCTCACCTGTGGGAGCAGGTCTTGTTGAGAGCATGTGCGACGGAGAAGAAGAAGGGCACTCCCACCATCAGCTTCACATCCTGCCACCACCGAACATGTGCCACAGGGGGTGAGCGTGTATGGCATGGCACGACACAGGGCGCACGGATACACACACGTGCATGAGTGTGGCATATACACGTGTGGGCATGCATGCATGGGCGTACACACTCGAGCTCACGAATGATCCAAGTGGCAAAGTCCTCATGGTCGCACGCTCACCTTGCTTCCAGGCAGCAGCCCCACCACCACCTCACGCTCCTCACCCTCCCCCTCTCCTCTGCTTCCCCGCCCCTCCTCCCCTCTCCGCCCCTCCTCCCCCCTTCCCCCCTGCGCGCCCCTCGCCCCCTGCCCCCCGTGCACCCCCTGCGCCACGGCGGAGAGGAAGAGGTCTCCCACCACGCGGGCGCGGCGGGCGGCCAGCAGGGCGGGCGGGATGGCGGGCAGCAGCACAGGCGAGCGCAGCGCACTCATGTCCACCAGCCTGGGGGGGGGGAAGGGGAGGGGTGTTGAGGTGGAAAGGGGGGGTGGGGGAGGGGAAGTAAGATTCGATCAATCAACACCACCCCACCACCCCGCTGCCACACCCACCTTCGCTATCTGCCAAAGCATCTGGCACACGACCTGCCTCCCCACCTCCCAAGCGCGGACGTGAACCCACCAGGGCCAGCGAGCAGCATCCTCGGAGTACACGAGGCAGCGGTACCCCAGGCGCCAAGCCAGCACCACCGCATTCACCTGCTCGCCGCCCAGAAACACCACCACGCCCCGCCTCCGCCACCCCCACTCCCCCTCCCCCTCCCCATTCCTCTCCTCCCCCTCCCCTTGGTGCCGCTGCTGGTCGTCTGTTCTCCGCCCAGAGGATTCCCCCTCCCCTCTCTCCCCGCCCGTGTGCTGGCCCCCAGCGGCGGCAGCAGGGCGAGTGAAGAGCAGCATGTGGAAGAAACCTTGGGGGCCCTGGTGGGGAGAGGGGGGCGTGTGGGGAGGGGGTGGGGGGGGGTGCGAGTGGGGGTTCCAGGGCATGGCGTGGTAGCGGAATGCAGCGTGCACGAGGCATGGGGTACGGTATGGCGGATGGAGCATGAGGCATATGGGGCATGGCATAGGGGTAGGCGGTGCGGTGGGTGTGGAACGTGCATGTGGTTGCATTGCAGCAATCCCAGGCCCTCTATCTCAAAGCATGTCCACCCACACTGCCCTGCACCCGCGCCCCCCCTCTTTGCATGCCCTCTCCCCCCCCCCTGTGCGCGCACCGTGCAGCGGTGCACGCCCGGCATGGCGCGCAGCACCGCCAGCTCGTTGCCCGACGCATGTGGACACGGCGCCAGCAGCACCTGGGGGGGGGCGGAGGGGGAAGCGGAGGGGCGGAGGGGGAGGCTCAGAGGGGGGAATTGGGGGGAATGGCAGGGCGCGGGGAGCGGGGAGCGGGAAGCGGGGAGTGAGTGGGAACGAGGAGGAGCGTTCTAATGGGACGAGGTGACGAAGGAAGCCGGGGTTCGTGCATGGTAGGCGCATGGCGCGGGGGGGGTTGGGGGAAGGGGCGCACGGAGACGCGGAGGCGGCGCGGGTCGGGGCCGAACAGGCGCGCCAGCGACGCCACGACGGGCGCCACCCACGCTGCCACCTCGCCCGGCCCGTTCGTTATGATCGCCACGTCAGCACTGCCCACCGCCTCGCGCTCCTCCGCGCTCAGCCGCCCTGCCACGTCAGCGCCATCCGCAGCACTGGCGGCAGCGGCACGGCACGCTGCCGGCGAGGCGCGCTGCGAAGGGACGTCAAGGACCACGGGGGAGGTCAATGCGCGCCGAGTCGATGCGCGCGCGGTGGAGGCGGGAACGGGTCTGAGCGCGGAGCGACGGGAGCCATGGGGATGCGCGGTGGCGGAACGAGCGGCGGAAGGCGCAGCGGATGAGGAGACGGGAGATGCGCGCGGTTGCGAAGGGGCGGCGAGCCGCGATCTACTGGCGGCGGGTGGGGGGCGGCGACGAGACGCGAGGCTAGCCGAGCACTGCGGCGCCGGCGGCGGCGCTAGCGTGGGGGGCATGATGCATGGGAGAGAGGAGTATCGATTTGAGTGTGGCGGGAGACTCAAAATGAGAGTTTGGAGTTGCAAGTTGCGAGTTTAGGCTTTGATCAATTTGTTCTTACTCCTTCCCGCCCACCACCATTCTCTCCCGCTAATCGATCTTCCCCCTTCATTCCCACCACTCGTCTCGCCGCTTCTCTGACATAGCCGTTCAGAGCGATCGCAGCGCTAGCCATTCTCTGATCTCACACCGTCGCATTCGCTGCGCGCTGATCGCACAAATCAGAGCGCTCGCAGGGATCGCAACAATTGCGGCGGTCAGCGCGATCGCGGCGGCGCATGGCGGGCGCGGCGGAGAGGCGGGTGCTGATTATGGGCGACGGCGGCTCCCCCCGCGGGGCGGCCATGGGGGATCGCGCGGGGGGCGGGCGGCAGCACGTGCTGCATCTGGCGCACCCGAAAACAGGCGCGTCGCTGGCGGGGGCGCGATGGCGCGTGGGGAGTAGGGTCGCGTGTGGCCGTTGGGATGGGAGGGGATGCGAGGGGGAATGTGCCAGCAGGTAGTCTCGCCATGCGCCATGCGCCATGCGCCATGCGCTCACATCGCATCCATCGTGCCCCTGTGCGCACGTGCGCCCTGCCCCATCCCCCCCTGCCCCATCCCCCCCTGCCCCATGCGTGTGCGTGCGTGCGTGCGTGCATGCGAGCAGGGGCGGCGGCGTGCTACATGCAGCAGGGCGAGGCGGTGTTGGAGGTGGCGTGGTTCAAAGACGCGCTCTCCTCGTGGCTGCTGGGGGACTCCGTGCTCCAAGGTGCTGTGCATGGGGCATGGGTGGGTGCATGGGGCATGGGTGGGTACATGGGGCATGGGTGGGTACATGGGGCAATGGGTGGGTACATGGGGCATGGGTGGGTACATGGGGCATGGGTGGGTACATGGTGCATGGGTGGGTACATGGGGCAATGGGTGGGTACATGGTGCATGGGTGGGTACATGGTGCATGGGTGGGTACATGGTGCATGGGTGGGTACATGGGGCAATGGGTGGGTACATGGTGCATGGGTGGGTACATGGGGCAATGGGTGGGTACATGGTGCATGGGTGGGTACATGGGGCAATGGGGATGGTAAGGGCTAGGTGGGGACACAGAGGCAGTGATGGGTGTGATGGGTGTGATGGTGTGATGGTGTGATGGCAGGGAGTGGCAGACAGACACACATGGATCCCGCTCTGCTGCTTCACTGCTTCCATGCGTCCCATGTCTGGAGCATGGTGGCTGGGGACGTGTTCACATCTTTGTCTGTATGGCATGGCATGGCATGGCATGGCTTGGCATGGCATGGCATGGCATGGCATGGCATGGCATGGCATGTGGTGGCAGATGGCAGTCTATTCATGGCGACGCCCATTGATGCTGCCTTCCTGCTCCTGCCCATCCTCGATAAGAGCAGGATGAAGGTACTCCCACACACCCACTCCTCCCTCTCACCCACCTCTCCATGTCACCCACCCCTCCCTCTCACCCACCTGAGCCATTCATCCAGCGCAGGCACTCATATCCACGTGGCATCACCCTCTCGTTGCATCTATGGTGCTGCACCCCGCACCTTGCACTGAGCCTTGACGTGTGGGAGGAAGAATATGACCCCTTGCACCTGCCGTGTCTTGCTCACCCCAGTGCTTCACCTCCATGCTACACACACGCTGCAGAAGGAGGGGTCAGACAGTGAAGGAATGTTCAGATCACTGGATGAGATCTGCACCGTTGATGGATTCCCATCCTACGGCTGGCTGCAGTCACAGGGAGTGTGGGATCCCGTTCTCCCTCTCATCACCGACATCAGAGGTGCCCCCCGCCCTTGCATGCCCCTCTCATGCCCCTCTCATGCCCCTCTCATGCCCCTCTCATGCCCCTCTCATGCCCCTCTCATGCCCCTCTCATGCCCCTCTCATGCCCCTCTCATGCCCCTCTCATGCCCCTCTCATGCCCCTCTCATGCCCCTCTCATGCCCCTCTCATGCCCCTCTCATGCCCCTCTCATGCCCCTCTCATGCCCCTCTCATGCCCCTCTCATGCCCCTCTCATGCCCCTCTCATGCCCCTCTCATGCCCCTCTCATGCCCCTCTCATGCCCCTCTCATGCCCCTCTCATGCCCCTCTCATGCCCCTCTCATGCCCCTCTCATGCCCCTCTCATGCCCCTCTCATGCCCCTCTCATGCCCCTCTCATGCCCCTCTCATGCCCCTCTCATGCCCCTCTCATGCCCCTCTCATGCCCCTCTCATGCCCCTCTCATGCCCCTCTCATGCCCCTCTCATGCCCCTCTCATGCCCCTCTCATGCCCCTCTCATGCCCCTCTCATGCCCCTCTCATGCCCCTCTCATGCCCCTCTCATGCCCCTCTCATGCCCCTCTCATGCCCCTCTCATGCCCCTCTCATGCCCCTCTCATGCCCCTCTCATGCCCCTCTCATGCCCCTCTCATGCCCCTCTCATGCCCCTCTCATGCCCCTCTCATGCCCCTCTCATGCCCCTCTCATGCCCCTCTCATGCCCCTCTCATGCCCCTCTCATGCCCCTCTCATGCCCCTCTCATGCCCCTCTCATGCCCCTCTCATGCCCCTCTCATGCCCCTCTCATGCCCCTCTCATGCCCCTCTCATGCCCCTCTCATGCCCCTCTCATGCCCCTCTCATGCCCCTCTCATGCCCCTCTCATGCCCCTCTCATGCCCCTCTCATGCCCCTCTCATGCCCCTCTCATGCCCCTCTCATGCCCCTCACATGCCCCTCTCATGCCCCTCTCATGCCCCTCTCATGCCCCTCTCATGCCCCTCTCATGCCCCTCTCATGCCCCTCTCATGCCCCTCTCATGCCCCTCTCATGCCCCTCTCATGCCCCTCTCATGCCCCTCTCATGCCCCTCTCATGCCCCTCTCATGCCCCTCTCATGCCCCTCTCATGCCCCTCTCATGCCCCTCTCATGCCCCTCTCATGCCCCTCTCATGCCTCTCACGTCCCACGGCTCACATGTCGTCCACGTTGACTTCCATCCCTGCCTGTTGCCTTCCCACACCAACTGTTCCTTTCATGTGTGTCTGTGCTACCCGGTGTGATGCTGTGCGGTGCTGCAGAGGTGGGCAGCACACGGTTCTACAGGCTGAATGACAGCCGGGTGTTGGCGTGGCTCACATGCAAGGTGAGTGGAGGGTAAGCCATTCAACCGCCCCGCATCTGCTGCTGCTGCCATGACATCCACATTCTCTGCGCCCTGCTCTCCAATCGGCTCCTCTTCTGCCCCCCTCCCCAACCTGCACCACCCCCGCCCGCACGGCACCAGGTGGCGGCGCTCAAGGCAGCGCTGAGGCAGCATGGGGAGGCGCCGGTGAGAGGGCTGCCAGACCCCGACCTGGGTGGGTGCCTGCCTGCCTGCCTGGGTGTCTGGGTGGCTGGGGGCCGTGCTGTCCTCCCTGCTGCATGCCCACGTGACTGTTCTCCACAACTTCTCTCCCACAAATCAAGCCAGCTTCTCATCGGGCCCGCTGTGCATCTTGCTGCTGCTTCTCTCCTCACCACACCCCACACATCCCCCCTCACCTTCTCCTCCCCCCTTGCGCACGCAGAGGCATACGCGGTGGGGCTGCTGGGCGAGTATCTGCCCGCCTCCTTCCACGCTGCCCTCTGCCGCCACCTCGCCATCAGGTCAGACGCCCCTCACATGGCCTCTTCACACGCTTCCCTTCTGTTGCCATACCGTCCTCTCTCTCCTCTCACACCTCTGCATGCCACCCTCTGTCCCTATCTCCTCCCCCACCCACCCCCTCCACACGCGCCCTCCACCCTGCATGTGCCGCTGGCTGCTGTGTGCCATGCGTGGGGCAGGGAGGGCGAGGTGAAGCAGAGCCATCAAGGGGGGCAACGCCTGGCCAGCCCACCTGCCACTACTGCCACTCAACCCAAGGTGCCGTACGGTACACCTAGGCTGCTCTCCTGCAACTTGTCTTGTGTGCTCTCTCTGCTTGTAGCCACGATGCCGTTGTCTCCTTGCTGCGCCCCGCCTCACCGTGATTGTATTTCTTTGCCGTGCCGTCTAACTCCTCTCTCCTGTCGTGCATGTCGTCTCTCAGATGTCCGCATCCACACCAACCAGCACTGGGAAGCCGGGCTCTGCGAATTCAAACCAACGGGGCAAAAAGGCGCTTAAAGCCCAACCAGGCGATAGAAAAATCACGTCCTTTTTTGGAAGGAATAGATAATGTGCAAACCCAACACTAGGGAAATTTATAGACCATTTCATGTAATGCTTTTATTCTAATAATTATCAAGGTTGGCGCTAAAATCGAATTCGCCACAAGGCCGTTGGCCCCACGTCGATTTGCCCGAGGCTGACGTGTGCATCCATCCCTGGCCATTCGTGAAAGGGCACTTCATCGTGTGCCCCGCCTGCTTGTCGCTGCACCACCCATACCATGCCATGTCTTGTCATACCATCACACGCACACAACGCGATCACTGATCGCATCCACACCACAGCGCCTTTCATTCTCGCCGTTGCTCGCTCGCATCGCACCGCTGCTCATGAATCACCACAACCACCACTTCTGATTGCGTGCGCCCACGCTGCTCTCTTGTGCCGCGTCTTCTCGCGCTCCTCGCCCGCCGCTCCACACCCGTCGGCGCGCGCCGCCTTCTCGCGCCGCTCTTCCGCAACCCAGCCGCCGCTTGAATTGGCGGCGCTGGAGAGGCAACTTAGCTAAGAGGGATTCCGCGTGCAGCCGCTCGCGCTGACCCAAAGCCCCGTGGCAATTGGCTGGAATCGCATGGCAGGCTAGTGACGTCGCATGGCATCGCGCAGCATGATGGCGACGTCGCATGACGCCACCGCTGCTGGCGCCCCACCCCGCCAGCCCTCCCTGCCCCTCGCCGGCGCGAATTCCCCTCTGCGCCCCTCCCACGCGGCCGCTGCCGCTGCCGGCGCTGCCCGCACTCTCTCCCCTCCGCTCTCCGCGCGCCACTCCGCGCCCCACCATGCGCGCCACCCGCCTCCCCTCAGTAACCTCCCCCAGCTCTCCCGCGCCTCCTCCTCCGTCTCCTCCTCGCTCCCGCGCTCCGCGCTCTCGTCCCCCGCGTCCTCCGCGCTGCATCTCCCCGCCATCCCCTCGCTGCAGTCCCTCCCCTCGCTCCGCTCCCTCTCCTCCTTCTCCTCCGCGCACACCTGCGCGGGGTGCTCCTGCGCGGGATGCGCGGGGGGCAGCGCGGCGGGGGGCACGCGGAGCCCGTCGGACGGGGGGGAGGTGCGCTGGTACTTCAGCAAGGGGCACCTAGTCAAGGGCGGTGAGCGCACTGCCATGGGGGGGGAGAGGGGTGGGTGAGGGGGGGTTGGGCGGTAGGCGCAGCACAAGGGAGTGGGCGCAAGGGGAAAAGGAGGGTCGCAGTGGGATGGGTGGAGTGGGCATGTGAGACCGTATGGGGCTGTGCTTAATGCATGCTGTGCGCTCATGCTTTCACATAACTTTCTATCTTCCCTGCCCCCTCCCCCCCTGCTCTCTCTTACTCTGTGTGTGTCGACGTGTGTGTGTGTCTGTGGGCATGGGAGCAGCGGTGGCAGCAGCGGTGCCACACGCCATAGTGGCCTCCTCAGCTGACTTTCTGCGCTTCAGTGCGCGCGACTCACACGCCCTCGAGACCGCCTTCCGCCAGGTGAATCCGTTGCATGCGCTCTTCATTCAAGCGCTTGCATCAGGGCCCTTGTCATCCTTTGGCCTGGGTTTTCCATGCTGCACCGCACCTCACCACTCTCTGCCCCCATCCCATCCCACCCCACCCCTGCACGCCACGCCATGCCACGCCACGTCAGCGCGAGGAGGAGCTGCTCACGCTGTGGTGGAAGGAGTATGCTGACGCGGCAGTGGGGCCCGCGCCAGGTGGCGTGCTGCCATTGGTGGCCCCTCTGCTGTCGACCGATCGCATCCGTCCGTGGCAGATCGCCGCTCCCCTCAGGAGCAGGAGACGGCGGCGCGGAGGGTGGGGACGAGGGCGGGAGAGGGAAGCGGAGAGGCAAGAGAGGGAGAGGGAGCAGGAGAGGGAGAGGGAGAAGGAGAGGGAGAGGGAGGAGAGGGAGAAGGAGAGGGAACGCGAAATGGCAAAGGAGAGGATGAGGGAATGGAGGAGGCAGGAGGCTAGGCGACACGAGGGGGGGCTGGAGAATGGCGAAGGGCTGTGGGCGGACGTGGAGGGGGAGAGGGCGGAAGGGGAGGAGGGGGACGGGGGAAGGGGGGCAGAGGAGGCGGAGAGGAAGGGCGATAGGGGGAGGGCGAGGGGTGGTGGTGAGGGGGGAGCGTGGGACGATGACAAGGCAGGCGATGCAGAGAGACAAGAGGAGGAGGAGGGGGAGGGGGGAGAGGGCGAGGATGAGAGTGAGGGGGAGAGTGAGGAGGGCGAGGAGGAGCCGATGGGGGTGGCGGTGAAGGGCGGGCTCTATGAGGTGCGTTCCCTGCCTGCCCTCTTGGTGTGCACTGCACACTGCATGTGCCCACTGTGCTGTTCCTCGTGCACTCACATCAGTCGTGTGCCTTGGCAAGCAACGATCCCTCTCTCCATGCTTATCTACCATCCCTCCCTCCCTCTCTTCCCCCAACCTTTCCCGCCTCCCTCTCTCGCCCTCGCCCCCAGGTGGACCTGGGTCGGAGGCGGTCGTATGCGGTGTACTGGGAGGGGGAGGACCGCCGTGTGCTGCGCGGGCTGTGGTTCGGCAAGCGGGCGGCACAGCTGACGTGGCAGCCGCTGAGGGAGGACGTGGCAGAGCAGCTGGAGGAGGCGTACAGGAGGCGGGTGAGCAGGAAGGGGAGAACGGGAGATAAGGGAGGGAGGAGAGAGGGTGGAATCAAGCTCATTCCATCCCTCTTATTATTTGTCACTCGCTCTCTTGCCTCCCTGCTTCCTGGACCCTCTTCCACCGCTTTCAACCCTTCCATCTGCGTGTCTCCCTGTGCTGTGCAGGTGTGGCGGCGGCGGTGGTTCCAGCCGTCAGGGCTGTTCGCCGCTAGAGTGCCCATTGCTGGCGCCGGCGAGGTGAGTGCTGACCGCTGCACATGGGTGGGTATGGGGTGTGGCGAGCAGGAAGAGAGCTTACTGTTCTGTCCTGGGGTTTACATGTGTGCATGTGCATGGTAGACTGGCACTGCTTCTCAACGTACTCAACCATCTGTATGCCTGACCCCCTCATGCTCTCACTTCCTCGCACCCTCCCACCTCTCACCACCCCCTGCCCCAATGTCAGGGAGTGAGCGCACTGTTCACGGGGGACGACAGCAGCTGGCAAGCGCAGCTGTTGGTCGAAGGAACGCGGCTCTTCTCCTCGCCACTGCACGCCATGGCCCTGCGCAGGGGCTTCCTGCCTCCCGCCTCCACGCCCGCCGCTCAGGTGAGTGCGAGGTGGACGTGGAAGGAGCTGTTGAACTGTTCCTCTTACCGCAGTGCGGTGCAGCCAACCCATCTAGTCAACCTTCTTCTCCACAACACTTGCACTTCCCGTTCTTTCCATCTGTGCCACCTTGTTCTGGCCGTGCCTGGCCCCACTTTGACCCCCCCCTCTCTCCCCCTGTCTCTCGCTGCGTGGCAGCAGGAGGACGAGCAGCAGGTGAAGGAGGAGGAGCTGGATGACTATTGCTCCATGGTGGGTGGAATTGGTGCTGCATGTGTATGGCATGGATGGTATGTCTATGGCATGTATGGCATGTATTTCATGGTTGGATAAGCTTACCCCATGCTTCAGTTCTAGCCAACTTCCGCCTTCCCATTCCCCTCCCGTCCACCCCTTTCCCCCCACCTCTCCACCAGGTGCCAGTGCAGCACGTGGTGTTGATGGTGCACGGGGTGGGGCAGCAACTTTTGAGGCGCCTCAAAGAAACTCCCACCTTTCCCACACCTCACTCCCCCTCCCCTCCCCTCCCCCCACCAGGTGCCAGTGCAGCACGTGGTGTTCATGGTGCACGGGGTGGGGCAGCGCCTGGAGTCAGCGCACCTGGTGGATGACGTCACGGCCTTCCGCCACCACGCAGCACAGCTCAGCCACTCGCACCTCACCGCCCACCAGCGCCTGCAGCAGCGCTGCCTCTTCATCCCCTGCCAGGTGCCCCCCTCTCTCCCTACCAACCGAGCCACCATCGCTCCTCACACCCGTGTTTCTCTTCATGATGCAGCCTCTAAACACTGTCTGCCGCGTTTCCCCTCATCTCTCTTCTCCCTCACTGTCCACCTCCCTGCCTTCCACTCCCCTCTCTCCCCGCATGTGCATGTGTGTGTGTGCACGCCCGGGTGGCAGTGGAGGAGGGGCATGGCGCTGGCATCGGAGGCGGTGGTGGAGGGGATAACGCTGGAGGGCGTGAGGGCGCTGAGGGACGCAGTGAGCGCCACGGTGCATGATGTGCTCTACTACATGAGCCCCGCCTACTGCCAGACCATCATCCACTCGGTCAGCGCCTGCACCGCACTGCACTGCACACGCACCCTGCTGCTCTGGGTGTTGTCACTGCTGCCAGTGTCCGGCATCTGCCTCTCGAATCCAGCCTCATCTCACCGCCTCTGTGACCTTCGCCTGCCGGGCATCTGGTCCACTTGCCAGCCTTCACCCATCAATTTGTCACCCTCTGCCATTCCTCCTCTCTTCCTCTCATTCTCACATCACCCCCTCCCCTCCTATCTTTTCCCCTCGCAGCTAACATCCTCATTGAACCGGCTGTACCGCAAGTTCAAGAGGCGCAATCCGCTGTTCAGCGGGCGTGTGTCGGTGTTCGGCCACTCGCTGGGCTCCGTGCTGCTCCATGACATCCTCTGCCACCAGCCGCCGCTGCCTCCTCTGCTGCCCCACCCGCTGCTGCCGCCGCCGCTGCTGGAAGATGGTAGAGGGTTGGAACCGATGCAGGGAGGCGTGGGGAAGGTAGGGGACGATGGGGGATGGGAAGACGGGGAGGGGTGGAGTGAAAGTGAGGCTGCAGAATCGCCTGTGGCTGTCTCTGTGCTTGACCCACCCATGGTTCCTGCACTTGAACCTCTGTCACCTGCACTTGAGCCGGAACCTGCACTTGATTTTGTATCTGACGTTGCACCTGCACCTGTGGCTGTGCCCGAGCCAGCAGCGCCACCTGAAGCATCTGCTGACGCGCCTGTACCCCTAGATGGGGCAACACCTGTTTTGCTACGGCCTCTCCCTGCCATTACCGCTGCCAGCCCGGCCATGCCTCAAGGCCCCACGCACACCAGCGATGATGGCAGCAGCCATTGGTGGGCTGGGTGCATGCCGGTGACAAGCGGGGCGACGGACGGTGCAGGAGGAGAGGAAGGGATCGAGGCGGGGCGAGAAGGGGAGATTGAGGGTGGTGCAGTGGCGGAGCAAGGAAGGGGCTGGGAGGAGGAGGAGCAAGTGCAGGGAGGGGGTAGGAATGATGGGCAATCAGAAGCAGGTGGGGCAACGGGGGCGGACACAGAGACAGCAGAGCAGTTAAGGCACAAGGTGAGAGGCATTGTGTGTGTATGGGGAGTGCAGTGCGCTGCGTGTGAGTTGTGCCACCATTGCCTCAACTCCCAGTCAGCCCTCTCATCCTTTGCACCCAACACCTCTCCACCTTCCCTCCCCACGATCCCGTTTACCATTACTCTCTTCTCCCTTCCCCCTTGTCCCCCTCAGCTGGGCGAGCTCCAGAGGGAGGTGGACGCGTGGCGGGCCG
The DNA here is from genome assembly GCA_947471745.1 of Closterium sp. Naga37s-1. NCBI lineage: Eukaryota > Viridiplantae > Streptophyta > Zygnematophyceae > Desmidiales > Closteriaceae > Closterium > Closterium sp. Naga37s-1. Next base: position 54,425 of record CANJKZ010000549.1, read on the forward strand.
CCTTCCACCACCTCGCCTCCTCGCTCCCCCACGTGCCTGCTGCTCGCCTTGTATCCCCCTCGCCATGCCTGCACCACACTGCTCCCGCATGTCATCGCGCCTCTCCTCCGTCCCGCGCCTCTCAGCCCCTGCACCCCCCCGCTTCCACCCTCCCCCTCCTCGCTCTGCCACCCGCCCCTCCTCCTCTCCTCCTTCCAACGTCATCAGCACCATCGCCTGCGTGCCCCCCCACCAGTCAAGCCACCAGCCCTGCCACTCCGCCTGTGCAGCCTGCCTCACCACCTTTACCAGCCTGCCCTCCCTGCTGCCCTGCCAGCAGCCCCTCGTTGAGCCCTCCTTCTCATGCCACTGCCAGCTCTCCTCATGCTGCCCCTGCTGGCAATGTATGCGCGGTGGGGGCTGGTGACGTATTGATGGGGGACGGGGCTGAGGGCAGCATAGACAGCCGGGCAGAGGCGGGAGGGGTGGAACAGGTAGCAGGAGCACGGGAGAAGGCGAAGGATGAGGAGGGTGTGGTTGTGGGGGCATGCGGATGGGAGGGGCGAGGAGGTAGGAAAAGGAAGGGCAGTGGCGGAAGGGAGGGAGGTGGGAATGGTGGAGGGGGTGTGTCGAGAAGAGGAGTGGGTGCAGTGGAGGAGGGAGCAGCGAGAGGGAAGAGCAAGGAGAGGAGGGGCAGGGAGGTGGGTGAGACGAGGAGACAGAGGAGGAGGAGGAGGGTGGAGGGGAAGGAAAAGCTCGCTGCTTCTGCTGCAGTTGATGCTGATGATGCAGCTGGGGCTGGGGCGAGTGGGGAAGCACAGGGGTGTGAAGCACGCCTGGGGCGAGGAGTGGATGGGACAGCGAGGTTCGAAGGTGGGGAAGGAGTGGGTGGAGCAGTGGGGCAGGCACGGTGTGAGGCAGAGGCACAGGCAGAGGCACAGGCAGAGGCACAGGCAGAGGCACAGGCAGAGGCACAGGCAGAGGCACAGGCAGAGGCACAGGCAGGAGTGGAGGCAGGGGGGGTGGTGGAGGTGGCGAGTAATGGCGGTGGAGTGGGAGGCTATGGGGGATGCAGTGAGGATTGTGAGGGACGCAGGGAGGGTTGTGAGGGGCGCAGGGAGGGTTGTGAGGGGCGCAGGGAGGGTTGTGAGGGGCGCAGGGATTGTGGTGAGAGAAGCAGGGAGGACGATGGGGAATGTGGGCAAGACGAGGAGGGTAGTGAGTGGGGCGTGGCATGCGCACAAGTAGCAGTGGTGGTAGCAACAGAGGAGGGCGATGGGCCATGTGCGGGGGAGGGGCGTGGGGAAGGCAGTGGGGAAGGGCGAGAGCATGGGGGAGAGGGGCTGCATGGGGTTGCATCCACTGGTGGGAATGCGAGAGGGGTGAGTGGAGATGTGGTTAGCTGTGGGTTGGAGGGCAGGGGGGGAGAGGGCAGTGCAGAGGGCAGTGCAGAGGGGATGGGTGGTCCAGCTGGTACTGTGGAGAGTGGTGGAGAGGCGCACCAAGTGGGGGAAGAGGAGGGCGGAAGGGTAAGAAGGGGGACGCTGGGAGAGGTTGGGACCGAGGTGGCGGATGGGGGGAGAGATGGAGGGGGGTTGCAGTACAGTGCGAGTGAGCGACCAGAGTATCTGAGCGGGAGAGAAGGGGTTGTGGAGGGAGGGGAGGCATGGATGGAGGAGGAGGAGGGGTTGGATGAGAGAGAGTGGGAGAGAGGAGAGAGCCGTGGGAGGGAGGGCGCTGCAAGGGAAAAAGCAGGGCCGGCTGCGGCAGGTGCAGCAGGGGGTAGGGGCGGATTTCGGGCACATGGGAGAGGCGGCGAGAGAGCAGCATCACCGCGGGCGCCGCCGCGCCAACATGCGCCGTCCATACGCTACGGCCGCCTGCTCTTCCCCGTGAGCTGCTCTCCTCGCCCTCCTCCCTGCTTCTTGCCCCTCTCCTCATCCTCTTTGCTCCCCTCACCCTCTCATCACCCCCTCTCCACAACCCATTCCCTCCCGCCCCCACCCCCCTCCACGCGGCCACAGGTGGACACATTCTTCGCAGTGGGGTCGCCCCTCGGCCTCTTCCTCGCTCTGCGCAACATTCGCCTCGGCGATGGCGGTGAGGAGAGAGAGGGGGGGGAGTTTAGTGAGGCAGGGATGGGTGAGGCAGAAATGGGTGCGAGTGGTTGAGCAGGACGGGTGCAGGGGGGTGAGCTGGGATGGGGCGACTCAACATGAGGTTCAGGCTAGTGTTTTGATCGGACATCAGTCAGGCATGTGCCACTCTTCTCTCCCCCCCAATCACTGCATGCATGAGCAGCAGGCGGCAACAGTGCGCGGTACTGGGGCATGGAGGGAGTGCAGGAGGAGCTGCCAGCATGCCGCCATGTGCTCAACATCTTCCACCCCCACGACCCTGTCGCCTACCGGTCAGTGTCCCAGTGGTGGGTTGCACACGTGTGGTGCTGTGGCCTGCAAATGACCATTGCTGTGCCTGCATGCATGCGAGGTGCCCTTTGCCGTGTGCTCTCGTCATTCGAACCCCCTCTCACCGTGCCACGTGTCACGTGCAGATTGGAGCCATTGGTGTCACCACAGCTGGCGCAAGTTCCTCCGGTGCTCATGCCATACCACCGAGGCCGCTACCGCACGCACGTCGTAGTCAAGGTGAGGGCTGGGCTGTGCCTCTTGCTGCATTATGCCTTCCCACCATGCCCTCCCAACCCGTGCTGTTCCTCATCCTACTTCCCTCCCTCCCATACCGCAACCCCATACGTCCCCATGCGTGCACCCCCTTTTCCTTCATGCATGCAGCGCTTCTTCCAGCAGCTGAGGGACAGCCTGAGATGGCTGTACCATGCACTTGTTTCGCCACTGCAATACATGCTGGTGAGTCATGGGAGGTACTGTGATGCCATGTGAGGCAGTGAGAGGCTATGTGGGGCAGTGAGAGGCTATGTGAGGCGGTGAGAGGCTATGTGAGGCGGTGAGAGGCTATGTGAGGCGGTGAGAGGCTATGTGAGGCGGTGAGAGGCTATGTGAGGCGGTGAGAGGCTATGTGAGGCGGTGAGAGGCTATGTGAGGCGGTGAGAGGCTATGTGAGGCGGTGAGAGGCTATGTGAGGCGGTGAGAGGCTATGTGAGGCGGTGAGAGGCTATGTGAGGCGGTGAGAGGCTATGTGAGGCGGTGAGAGGCTATGTGAGGCGGTGAGAGGCTATGTGAGGCGGTGAGAGGCTATGTGAGGCGGTGAGAGGCTATGTGAGGCGGTGAGAGGCTATGTGAGGCGGTGAGAGGCTATGTGAGGCGGTGAGAGGCTATGTGAGGCGGTGAGAGGCTATGTGAGGCGGTGAGAGGCTATGTGAGGCGGTGAGAGGCTATGTGAGGCGGTGAGAGGCTATGTGAGGCGGTGAGAGGCTATGTGAGGTGGTGAGAGGCTATGTGAGGCGGTGAGAGGCTATGTGAGGCGGTGAGAGCCTATGTGAGGCGGTGAGAGGCTATGTGAGGCGGTGAGAGGCTATGTGAGGCGGTGAGAGGCTATGTGAGGCGGTGAGAGGCTATGTGAGGCGGTGAGAGGCTATGTGAGGCGGTGAGAGGCTATGTGAGGCGGTGAGAGGCTATGTGAGGCGGTGAGAGGCTATGTGAGGCGGTGAGAGGCTATGTGAGGCGGTGAGAGGCTATGTGAGGCGGTGAGAGGCTATGTGAGGCGGTGAGAGGCTATGTGAGGCGGTGAGAGGCTATGTGAGGCGGTGAGAGGCTATGTGAGGCGGTGAGAGGCTATGTGAGGCGGTGAGAGGCTATGTGAGGCGGTGAGAGGCTATGTGAGGCGGTGAGAGGCTATGTGAGGGGGTGAGAGGCTATGTGAGGCGGTGAGAGGCTATGTGAGGGGGTGAGAGGCTATGTGAGGGGGCATAATCCTGGTGCAGTGCTGTGAATGCGTGTGTGTGTGTGTGTTGTCACGTGGGATTCCCTCTTCCGCCCATGCATCAGCATCAGCATCAGCATCAGCATCATATCAGCATCAGCATCAGCATCAGCATCAGCATCATATCAGCATCAGCATCATATCAGCATCAGCATAAGCATCAGCATCAGCATCAGCATCAGCATCAGCATCAGCATCATATCAGCATCAGCATCAGCATCAGCATCAGCATCATATCAGCATCAGCATCAGCATCAACATCATATCAGCATCAGCATCAGCATCAGCATCAGCATCATATCAGCATCACCATCAGCATCATATCAGCATCAGCATCAGCATCAGCATCAGCATCATATCAGCATCAGTATCAGCATCAGCATCAGCATCAGCATCAGCATCAGCATCAGCATCAGCATCAGCATCAGCATCAGCATCATATCAGCATCAGCATCAGCATCAGCATCAGCATCAGCATCATATCAGCATCAGCATCAGCATCATATCAGCATCAGCATCAGCATCAGCATCAGCATCAGCATCATATCAGCATTAGCATCAGCATCAGCATCAGCATCAGCATCATATCAGCATCAGCATCAGCATCAGCATCAGCATCAGCATCATATCAGCATCAGCATCAACATCAGCATCAGCATCATATCAGCATCAGCATAAGCATCAGCATCAGCATCAGCATCATATCAGCATCAGCATCAGCATCGGCATCAGCATCATATCAGCATCGGCATCAGCATCAGCATCAGCATCAGCATCAGCATCAGCATCATATCAGCATCAGCATCAGCATCAGCATCAGCATCAGCATCAGCATCAGCATCATATCAGCATCAGCATCAGCATCAGCATCAGCATCATATCAGCATCAGCATCAGCATCATATCAGCATCAGCATAAGCATCAGCATCAGCATCAGCATCATATCAGCATCACCATCAGCATCAGCATCAGCATCATATAAGCATCAGCATCAGCATCAACATCATATCAGCATCAGCATCAGCATCAGCATCAGCATCAGCATCATATCAGCATCAGCATCAGCATCAGCATCAGCATCATATCAGCATCAGCATAAGCATCAGCATCAGCATCAGCATCATATCAGCATCAGCATCAGCATCGGCATCAGCATCATATCAGCATCGGCATCAGCATCAGCATCAGCATCAGCATCAGCATCAGCATCATATCAGCATCAGCATCAGCATCAGCATCAGCATCAGCATCAGCATCATATCAGCATCAGCATCAGCATCAGCATCAGCATCATATCAGCATCAGCATCAGCATCATATCAGCATCAGCATAAGCATCAGCATCAGCATCAGCATCATATCAGCATCAGCATCAGCATCAGCATCAGCATCAGCATCAGCATTAGCATCAGCATCATATCAGCATCATATCAGCATCATATCAGCATCAGCATCAGCATCAGCATCAGCATCATATCAGCATCAGCATCAGCATCATATCAGCATCAGCATAAGTATCAGCATCATATCAGCATCATATCAGCATCATATCAGCATCAGCATCAGCATCAGCATCATATCAGCATCAGCATCAGCATCATATCAGCATCAGCATCAGCATCAGCATCAGCATCATATCAGCATAAGCATCAGCATCAGCATCAGCATCAGCATCATATCAGCATCAGCATCAGCATCGGCATCAGCACCATATCAGCATCAGCATCAGCATCAGGATCAGCATCAGCATCAGCATCAGCATCATATCAGCATCAGCATCAGCATCATATCAGCATCACCATCAGCATCAGCATCAGCATCATATAAGCATCAGCATCAGCATCAGCATCATATCAGCATCAGCATCAGCATCAGCATCAGCATCAGCATCAGCATCAGCATCATATCAGCATCAGCATCAGCATCAGCATCAGCATCAGCATCATATCAGCATCAGCATCAGCATCAGCATCAGCATCAGCATCATATCAGCATCAGCATCAGCATCATATCAGCATCACCATCAGCATCAGCATCAGCATCATATAAGCATCAGCATCAGCATCAGCATCATATCAGCATCAGCATCAGCATCAGCATCAGCATCAGCATCATATCAGCATCAGCATCAGCATCAGCATCATATCAGCATCAGTATCAGCATCAGCATCAGCATCAGCATCAGCATCAGCATCAGCATCATATCAGCATCAGCATCAGCATCAGCATCAGCATCATATCAGCATCAGCATCAGCATCAGCATCAGCATCAGCATCAGCATCAAATCAGCATCAGCATCAGCATCAGCATCATATCAGCATAGGCATCAGCATCAGCATCAGCATCAGCATCATATCAGCATCAGCATCAGCATCGGCATCAGCACCATATCAGCATCAGCATCAGCATCAGCATCAGCATCAGCATCAGGATCAGCATCAGCATCAGCATCAGCATCATATCAGCATCAGCATCACCATCATATCAGCATCACCATCAGCATCACCATCAGCATCAGCATCAGCATCATATAAGCATCAGCATCAGCATCAGCATCATATCAGCATCAGCATCAGCATCAGCATCAGCATCAGCATCAGCATCATATCAGCATCAGCATCAGCATCAGCATCAGCATCAGCATCATATCAGCATCAGTATCAGCATCAGCATCAGCATCAGCATCAGCATCAGCATCAGCATCATATCAGCATCAGCATCAGCATCAGCATCAGCATCAGCATCAGCATCAGCATCATATCAGCATCAGCATCAGCATCAGCATCAGCATCAGCATCAGCATCAGCATCAGCATCAGCATCATATCAGCATCAGCATCAGCATCATATCAGCATCAGCATCATATCAGCATCAGCATCATATCAGCATCAGCATCATATCAGCATCAGCATCAGCATCATATCAGCATCAGCATCAGCATCAGCATCAGCATCAGCATCATATCAGCATCAGCATCAGCATCAGCATCAGCATCAGCATCAGCATCAGCATCAACATCATAACAGCATCAGCACCAGCATCAGCATCATATCAGCATCAGCATCAGCATCAGCATCAGCATCATCGCAGCATCATCATCAGCATAATATCAGCATCAGCATCAGCATCAGCATCAGCATCAGCATCATATCAGAATCAGCATCAGCATCAGCATCAGCATCAGCATCAGCATCAGCATCAAATCAGCATCAGCATCAGCATATCAGCATAAGCATCAGCATCAGCATCAGCATCATCTCAGCATCATCATCAGCATCATATCAGCATCAGCATCAGCATCAGCATCATCTCAGCATCATCATCAGCATCATATCAGCATCAGCATCAGCATCAGCATCAGCATCAGCATCATATCAGCATCAGCATCAGCATCTTATCAGAATCAGCATCAGCATCAGCATCAGCATCAGCATCAGCATCAAATCAGCATCAGCATCAGCATCAGCATCATATCAGCATAAGCATCAGCATCAGCATCAGCATCATATCAGCATCAGCATCAGCATCGGCATCAGCACCATATCAGCATCAGCATCAGCATCAGGATCAGCATCAGCATCAGCATCAGCATCATATCAGCATCAGCATCAGCATCATATCAGCATCACCATCAGCATCAGCATCAGCATCATATAAGCATCAGCATCAGCATCAGCATCATATCAGCATCAGCATCAGCATCAGCATCAGCATCAGCATCAGCATCAGCATCAGCATCATATCAGCATCAGCATCAGCATCAGCATCAGCATCATATCAGCATCAGTATCAGCATCGGCATCAGCATCAGCATCAGCATCAGCATCAGCATCATATCAGCATCAGCATCAGCATCAGCATCAGCATCAGCATCAGCATCATATCAGCATCAGCATCAGCATCAGCATCAGCATCAGCATCAGCATCAGCATCATATCAGCATCAGCATCAGCATCATATCAGCATCAGCATCATATCAGCATCAGCATCAGCATCAGCATCAGCATCATATCCGCATCAGCATCAGCATCAGCATCAGCATCAAATCAGCATCAGCATCAGCATCAGCATCATATCAGCATAAGCATCAGCATCAGCATCAGCATCATATCAGCATCAGCATCAGCATCGGCATCAGCACCATATCAGCATCAGCATCAGCATCAGCATCAGCATCAGGATCAGCATCAGCATCAGCATCAGCATCATATCAGCATCAGCATCAGCATCATATCAGCATCACCATCAGCATCAGCATCAGCATCATATAAGCATCAGCATCAGCATCAGCATCATATCAGCATCAGCATCAGCATCAGCATCATATCAGCATCAGCATCAGCATCAGCATCATATCAGCATCAGCATCACCATCATATCAGCATCACCATCAGCATCACCATCAGCATCAGCATCAGCATCATATAAGCATCAGCATCAGCATCAGCATCATATCAGCATCAGCATCAGCATCAGCATCAGCATCAGCATCAGCATCATATCAGCATCAGCATCAGCATCAGCATCAGCATCAGCATCATATCAGCATCAGTATCAGCATCAGCATCAGCATCAGCATCATATCAGCATCAGCATCAGCATCAGCATCAGCATCATATCAGCATCAGCATCAGCATCAGCATCAGCATCAGCATCAGCATCAAATCAGCATCAGCATCAGCATCAGCATCATATCAGCATAAGCATCAGCATCAGCATCAGCATCATATCAGCATCAGCATCAGCATCGGCATCAGCACCATATCAGCATCAGCATCAGCATCAGCATCAGGATCAGCATCAGCATCAGCATCAGCATCATATCAGCATCAGCATCAGCATCATATCAGCATCACCATCAGCATCAGCATCAGCATCATATAAGCATCAGCATCAGCATCAGCATCATATCAGCATCAGCATCAGCATCAGCATCAGCATCATATCAGCATCAGCATCAGCATCAGCATCAGCATCATATCAGCATCAGTATCAGCATCAGCATCAGCATCAGCATCAGCATCAGCATCAGCATCATATCAGCATCAGCATCAGCATCAGCATCAGCATCAGCATCAGCATCAGCATCATATCAGCATCAGCATCAGCATCAGCATCAGCATCAGCATCAGCATCATATCAGCATCAGCATCATATCAGCATCAGCATCAGCATCAGCATCAGCATCATATCAGCATCAGCATCAGCATCAGCATCAGCATCAGCATCAGCATCAGCATCAAATCAGCATCAGCATCAGCATCAGCATCATATCAGCATAAGCATCAGCATCAGCATCAGCATCATATCAGCATCAGCATCAGCATCGGCATCAGCACCATATCAGCATCAGCATCAGCATCAGCATCAGGATCAGCATCAGCATCAGCATCAGCATCATATCAGCATCAGCATCAGCATCAGCATCAGCATCATATAAGCATCAGCATCAGCATCAACATCATATCAGCATCAGCATCAGCATCAGCATCAGCATCATATCAGCATCACCATCAGCATCAGCATCAGCATCATATAAGCATCAGCATCAGCATCAACATCATATCAGCATCAGCATCAGCATCAGCATCAGCATCAGCATCATATCAGCATCAGCATCAGCATCAGCATCAGCATCATATCAGCATCAGTATCAGCATCAGCATCAGCATCAGCATCAGCATCAGCATCAGCATCAGCATCAGCATCATATCAGCATCAGCATCAGCATCAGCATCAGCATCAGCATCAGCATCAGCATCATATCAGCATCAGCATCAGCATCAGCATCAGCATCAGCATCATATCAGCATCAGCATCAGCATCATATCAGCATCAGCATCAGCATCAGCATCAGCATCAGCATCAGCATCAGCATCATATCAGCATCAGCATCAGCATCAGCATCAGCATCATATCAGCATCAGTATCAGCATCAGCATCAGCATCAGCATCAGCATCAGCATCATATCAGCATCAGCATCAGCATCAGCATCAGCATCAGCATCAGCATCATATCAGCATCAGCATCAGCATCAGCATCAGCATCAGCATCATATCAGCATCAGCATCAGCATCATATCAGCATCAGCATCAGCATCAGCATCAGCATCATATCAGCATCAGCATCAGCATCAGCATCAGCATCAGCCTCATATCAGCATCAGCATCAACATCATAACAGCATCAGCACCAGCATCAGCATCATATCAGCATCAGCATCAGCATCAGCATCAGCATCAGCATCAGCATCGTCTCAGCATCATCATCAGCATCATATCAGCATCAGCATCAGCATCAGCATCAGCATCAGCATCATATCAGAATCAGCATCAGCATCAGCATCAGCATCAGCATCAGCATCAAATCAGCATCAGCATCAGCATCAGCATCATATCAGCATAAGCATCAGCATCAGCATCAGCATCATATCAGCATCAGCATCAGCATCGGCATCAGCACCATATCAGCATCAGCATCAGCATCAGCATCAGCATCAGGATCAGCATCAGCATCAGCATCAGCATCATATCAGCATCAGCATCAGCATCATATCAGCATCACCATCAGCATCAGCATCAGCATCATATAAGCATCAGCATCAGCATCAGCATCATATCAGCATCAGCATCAGCATCATATCAGCATCAGCATCAGCATCAGCATCAGCATCATATCAGCATCAGTATCAGCATCAGCATCAGCATCAGCATCAGCATCAGCATCAGCATCAGCATCAGCATCAGCATCATATCAGCATCAGCATCAGCATCAGCATCAGCATCAGCATCATATCAGCATCAGCATCAGCATCATATCAGCATCAGCATCAGCATCAGCATCAGCATCAGCATCATATCAGCATTAGCATCAGCATCAGCATCAGCATCAGCATCATATCAGCATCAGCATCAGCATCAGCATCAGCATCAGCATCAGCATCATATCAGCATCAGCATCAACATCATAACAGCATCAGCACCAGCATCAGCATCATATCAGCATCAGCATCAGCATCAGCATCAGCATCAGCATCATCTCAGCATCATCATCAGCATCATATCAGCATCAGCATCAGCATCAGCATCAGCATCAGCATCATATCAGAATCAGCATCAGCATCAGCATCAGCATCAGCATCAGCATCAGCATCAAATCAGCATCAGCATCAGCATCAGCATCAGCATCAGCATTAGCATCAGCATCAGCATCATATCAGCATCAGCATCAGCATCAGCATCAGCATCAGCATCAGCATCAGCATCAACATCAGCATCAGCATCATATCAGCATCACCATCAGCATCAGCATCAGCATCAGCATCACATCAGCATCATATCAGCATCAGCATCAGCATCACATCAGCATCACATCAGCATCATATCAGCATCAGCATCAGCATCAGCATCAGCATCAACATCATAACAGCATCAGCACCAGCATCAGCATCATATCAGCATCAGCATCAGCATCAGCATCAGCATCAGCATCATCTCAGCATCATCATCAGCATCATATCAGCATCAGCATCAGCATCAGCATCATATCAGAATCAGCATCAGCATCAGCATCAGCATCAGCATCAAATCAGCATCAGCATCAGCATCAGCATCAGCATCAGCATCAGCATCAGCATCAGCATTAGCATCAGCATCAGCATCATATCAGCATCAGCATCAGCATCAGCATCAGCATCAGCATTAGCATCATCTCAGCATCAGCATCAGCATCAGCATCAGCATCAGCATCAGCATCAGCATCAACATCAGCATCAGCATCATATCAGCATCACCATCAGCATCAGCATCAGCATCAGCATCAGCATCACATCAGCATCATATCAGCATCAGCATCAGCATCACATCAGCATCACATCAGCATCATATCAGCATCAGCATCAGCATCAGCATCAGCATCATATCAGCATCAGCATCAGCATCATATCAGCATCAGCATCAGCACCAGCATCAGCATCATCATCATATCAGCATCAGCATCAGCATCAGCATCAGCATCAGCATCAGCATCAGCATCAGCATCACATCAGCATCAGCATCAACATCAGCATCAGCATCATCATCAGCATCAGCATCAGCATCAGCATCAGCATCAGCATCATATCAGCATCAGCATCATATCAGCATCAGCATCATATCAGCATCAGCATCAGCTGTTTGAATCTATATATTATAGCATGCGAACACTTGTGACTGTACACCAAGAGTGGTGTACAGTTGGGTTGGTTCAGGTCCTAGTTTTGGGTGTACTGCGGGTAGACACCCTAATTGGGGTGAACCCAAATATCCTAGCTTAGACTTGGCTCCAACCTTGTTGGCCAAGTGGGGCAACCAACTTTGGTTGGTTGGCCACCATCCCACTAGGGTTGGTTGGATGGTCCTTCCTCCCACTAGCCTACTTGGTCTTGGTGTCTTATGTGCTAGGTTTGGTGTTCTTCTCCAACCTTCTCTTCCTTGTATATCCTTGTGCTCTCTTGAGCTAATGTTAACAATTCTTCCTCAAGTTTCCATAGCTCCTAGTTTCTTTCATCAGCATCAGCATCAGCATCATATCAGCATCAGCATCAGCATCAGCATCAGGATCAGCATCAGCATCAATCATATCAGCATCAGCATCAGCATCAGCATCAGCATCAGCATCAGCATCAGCATGCATCTCACGCCTCTCCCTGCCTCTCGCCTCCTCCCTGGTTGCTCCCTTCTCACTCCCCTCAACCCATCCCCACCCCTGCCAGAGGTCCACATGGAGTCTGCTCTGCTTCGCCACTCCACCTCCTCGACCCGCGCCGGGTATGCACTCACCTCCACCCAAACGCACCAACCTCCCCCCGTATGCACCGAGCCCCACCCTTCCCATGACATGCCATGACCCCCACATGCCCATTCACCCATCACCTGCCCAACCCTCTCTTACTGTCACTCTACTATGCTCCGACTGCTTCTCTCATAGTCACAACCACACTCTGCTCCTCTTTCCATTCCGCCCTCCTCCTTCTGCTGCCCCTTCCTTTTGTCGGCCTGCTGTCCTCCGTCTCCTCCCCGTGATCAGCCCCCGACAGCAGTGAGATGCCAGTGCTGGATGCGCGGTCGCAGCACACACTCACGCGCCTCACCGGCTCTCCGCATGGCCGCATCGACTTCATGCTGCAGGTGGGGTCGGGGTAGGTGGGGCATGGGGCATGGTCCTAGTTCTGCCATGTGGCACTGGATATGCGGTCTCAGCCCACAGTCACGCGCCTCACAGCCTCTCCTAACGGCCGCATCAATCCACTTCATGCTGCACGTGGGGCTCGGGCCCTGGAGGACCGGGGGGGTGTGGGGGTCTTGGGGCGTTGTTGTGGTTGTGCTGTGTAGGTGACATGTGCTGTGCGCCATACGGGGCATGCCGTTGCATCGCGTGCAGCCGCACGCACATCAGCCCCATCCCACTCTCCTTCCCCCTCCCCCGTCGCTCCATGCTCTGCTGCCCGCCAGGACCCGTCCTTCCAGCACCAGTACCTGCAGGCCATGAGCTGCCACTTGTGAGTTGCAACTTGCCTTGCCTCGCCTCCTTCAATCTCAACCCCCCTTTCTCCTGCACGACTGCTGCCGTCTTTTTCTACCTTTGCCATTCTTCCTTCAACAAGCATTCTCCCCCGCTGCTGCTCGTGTCTCAGTGCCTGCCAATCACCTCACCGCCATCTGCCACTTTCCTCTTACCTCCCACATCCACCACCTCCCTTTCTTCCTCACGCTCGCCCCCCGTCCCAGTGATGCATGGATAGATAAGGACATAGCACTGCTGGTCATCCGCCATCTCTACCGCCACGTGCCCCGCCAACCCCCTCCCATTCGCCCCCCACCGCCCCTGCACGCTCACTTCGACCCCTCCTCCCCCGCCCCCTCTCCCACTGCCACCAGCCCTCCCATCGACCCCTCGTTCTTCTCGCCTCCTCCCTCCCCCTCACGCCACCCCTTCTTCTCCTCCCTCTCTGCTGCCACCTCTGCTCTCTCCACACCTCGCTGCCTCTCTGCTGACCTCTCCTCCTACTCCTTTCCCTCCATCCTCCCCTCCCACCCGTCCTCCTCGCCCCTTCCTGCCACGCGACCCTTCTCACCTCTCTCAGCCCCCCCCACGCCCCATCATCTCCCGCCGGCATCGTACTCCACATCAGCACCGCCACCAGCACCCATCAATGCTGCGACGACATCTTCCACCGCTCCCAACCCATCCGCAACCCACTCGGCCATGCCCTCGCGCCCGCCCCCTTTGAGTCAGCTGCGGGGGCACCAGCGCAGTGGCAGCAGCAGCAGCCTGCTGGGGCGGCTGTGTGACGCTGTGAGCCCTCTTGAGCATGCTGCTGCTGCTGAACGGCACGCGGGGAAGGTGGTACCTGGGGCAGGTGCTGCTGCTGGTGTTGGCAGTGGCGGTTTGCAGCAGCGGCAGAGAAGGCAGTGGAGGGAGGGGGGTATGCCGCATGGGAGGACGGCAGGGGGAGGGGAGGAGAGTCAGGGGAGGGTGAGCAAGGTGGGGGCAGTGTGGAGGTGTGTGAGGCGAGTGCAGGCACACATAGAGGAGGGGGAGGATGAGGGTGAGGAGGGGGAGGAGGAGGATGATGAGGAGGTGGCATTCACCTTCTCTAGTTCGAGGGCTGCTCAGTTGCTGCGAGTGCAGCTGCTGCTGTGATCATACACCATGCCAGCGCCACACACCTGCTCCTTGTAGCGATTCATGTGAACTATACTGCTGCATTTGGGGTGTACCTATATACGAAGCTTGGATGCATTACATCCATATTCGTTTCAATGCAGAGGCCTTTGCCTTTCCTCTTCCACTCTAGCCATGGCCATTACCGCACCTGCCCACCCACATTGGCAGATTATAAATCATCTCCACAACTCGGCCACTGCCATCTCTGCAAAGGAAGAATGTGGCTTCGAATAACATTACATTATGTGAAAACTGGGGCCTAATTATGGCCAAACCAATCAGCATCCAACAGTTATGTGTCCAGCGCTTTCCAGCCTTGTGAAAGTGTAGACCGGGCACACGACACAAGGTCACACATGGATGTGTTTTCACTCCATGACAAAGACATTCCCTGCAACCTTGCCACTGTGGCCACCCTCACAGCTCCACCTGCATCTGCTCACATTGGCACCTTGTGGTGGAGTGATTGATGGGCTTTGGGCACATCAGGCTACATTGCCAGATTACCGTAGCTGAAACAGTGACCCCCATCATCACTGGTAACGTGCTGCAATATTCCCTGCATAGGGGAACCATGAATGTTTTGAATAATATTACAGTACAAAACGATTGTCCTGCACACTTGTCAGAAAGCCAGGCCCAGAGTTTGGCCTAACAAATCAGCATCCAATGTTTTTGTGTCCAAAAATTTTCAGACTTGCCAATGTGGAGGCGGGGCAATCCTTGAGCACGCAAGGTGACAAACGATAATGTGGTTTCCATCAATAACGATGACACTCTTGGTGTTCCTCCCTCTGCGTGCCACGCCACGCTCACAGCTCCACCTGCTGCATGTCATCAGCCCCTGGGAAGCCATTGTTGCTGCCATTCCCCCCAGCACCACCCCATGCGCCACTGCTTGTAAACCCTTGCACCGCTCCCTGTGCTCCCGGTGCAGCCTGAGCCCCCGGGGGCAGCATGGGAGGAGCAGCTGCCATGTACCCCTGCGCTGCCCACACGCCCTTGTGCTGCTGTGCCCCCCCACCTCCTTGCCCACCTGCTCTCTGCCCCGCCCTGCCTGCCCCCGCTGCTGCTCTCGGCGGTGCCCCCACCGCCATGCCTGGAGGTGCCAAGGACCCAGGCACAGGAGCATCAGGTGCTGCTCCCGATTCACCTGACCCACCACCTGGCACGGCATCCCCACCTGATGACCCCACTCCATTACCCAGCCCTTCTGTGCTGCTCGCCTCACCCCCTGCAGCCGGGGCAGGGGTCATGACTGCCATGGGTGCAGCAGGCATGAAGAACTTTGGTGGCCCCCCTGCTGCTGGCGCTGCTGCTCCAGCGGCAGCAGGCATGGGGCGTGGGATGGAGGGCAGCAGCGAGGCGGCAGGCGTGGGTGCAGGTGTGGCGCCCTTGTTGAATGTGTCCACGTACCTGTGCGCGTGGAGGGGGAGGAGGAACGTGGGAGGGGGTGTTGATGCGCGAGGTGAGTGGGAGATGAGTGGTAGAAAAAAAGACACACAGAAACACAAACTGGAAATAAGAGTCAGGTGCATGTCCCCTTGCCCCCTTTGCAGGGCAGCCAGGGCCACACTAGCAGAGCAGAGCATGGCAGAGGTCACAGAAAAGCAGAGAAAAAAGCAGGGGTGTCCACCTGGAGCGCACAGCACTGCGCCGCCCAAAGCTGCCAGCATATGCCAGTGGCGGGCCAGGCTTCGCTGCTGAGCTGGCCGGTGCTGACGTGGAATCAGCAGCTGGCGCAGGAGGAGCTGCTGACTGGACAGCTGGCGGTGCAGACGTAGCAGGCGGCGCACCGTCAGCAGCAGCAGCAGCAGCAGGGGTGGTGGCAGCAGGGTCAGCGGAGTTGGAGGTGGCGGGAGCGGCAGGGGCGAAGGCGAAGGCGGTGGGGGGCGGGGCGAGGGTGGTTTCCACGACCTCGTCCTCCTTGCCTCGCTCCACCCACCGCTTCAGCTTCTCGTTGAAGTAGAACGTGTTCTCCCCGCCCAGCTTCGCCTGCCATGTCAGGAAGGGGGGATAGGGAGCAGCAGCATGTCAAATGTGTGGGGAAGAGCAATAACTGAGAGACAGGAAGGTTGAAGTGAACGACACAGCACGTAGTTACAAGCACAAGGATTTAGCATACACCTGCCATACCTCCCGTTCCCACAGCCCTCTTCACCCATCCCTTCCCCCCTCCCCTCTCACCTGCTTCCCGGTTGCGCCTCCTCCCCCTGCGCTCCCAGCAGCAGAGCCGCCCCCCCAGAAGTAGCCAAAGAGGCGCCCCAGCCCCTTGCCCCCTGGCGCTGCTGGCGGCTTGCCTCCTCCGCCCTTGCTGCCCTTGGCCTGTAGAGGGTGGAGAGGAGGGGCGTTGGGTGCAGACACGAAAGGGAGCAGAGGAGGCTGAGGTGAGAAGGCACATGTCACCCGTACTGTGTTTGACCCACTGCTGCGGTGCCCAATGCTATGGTAAGGGGGAAATGATTGCATCATGACGTGGTGAGACGGGAGTGTCACCACATGGAGCATCATGCAACCGCGCATGAGTCATGTGACATGTATCATGGGTCATGCACCATGCATCATGTGGCAAGTGCCATGCATCATGCAACATGCATTAAGCATCCCCCGCATCTCACCGGCACGGCCTGCCCCATGTCAGGAGCGGAGGCGCTGCGCTTGTTGGACATGCCAGCGCCAGTAGCGAGCAGCCCCTCCACCGCCTCCTCTGTCACCAGCCCCATGGATGATGACGTGGCAAGCAGCGACGCTGACGAGGACGACGCTGACGGCCCACCCCCGCCACTCCCATCGCCGTTCGCTCCCGCCTTCCCACCCGCCCCAGTGAGTGTGGCATCAGCGCTCCCCTCGGCCATGTCCTGCGGGCTCACTTTGCTCGGGTGCCCGCCCAGCAGCCCAGCCAGGGAGAATCTGCTGCGCGGGGCCGCCTTCTTGGCGGCAGGTGCACCTGGGGCGGGTAGATCTGCAGCGGAGGCGGACTGGGAGCGCGGCACAAGGGCAGGCTGGGCCTGGGGCACAAAGTCAGCATCGCCCTCCCCACTGGGGGACTCCCTGATGGGTGTGAGGTGGCCCGACCCCCACCCCGCTGCACTGGGCGTGCCGTGCCACTCCGCGGCAAAGGCTGCCATGGAGAGAGGCTCGTCCTCCCTGATGGCTGGCGTCTGGGATGCAGCAGGCACCGCCTCCCCTGCCCTGCTGCTCGCCCCTCTTCCTGCTGCTGCTGCTGCTGTGTTGCTGTCCCCCATGGGTGTGCCGTAGGCCGGGGAGAGGGCGATGGGGGGCATGTCAGCAGCGGTGGCAGCAGGAGTGGAGGAGGAGGAGAGCGGAGTGCATGCAGCCGAGTCCGAGGTATCAGATAACACCTCAGCGGCTGCATCGTGCCACTCGCCCTCGCCCCCACCCTCCCTCTCACCCCCTTGCATCTCGCCTGCCCCTGTGCCTGTCTGCTGTTCCCCTTGCTCCTGCCCTCCTTGCGCTCCCACTCCATATCCATCACCCCACTGCTGCATCCCCACCTGCTCCTGCTGCGGCTGCTGCGGTTGCTCACCCCATGCCTGTGTCTCCTGAGACCAGCCTTGCTGTTGTTGCTGCTCATCCCATGCCTGCTGCTGCTCCGGCCAGGCTTGTTGCTGCTGCTGCTCCTGACCCCACTGCTGTTGTTGCTGCTGCTGCTCCTGACCCCACTGCTGTTGCTGCTGTTGCTGTTGCTGCTCCCACTCCTGCCATTGCTGCTGCTGCTGTTGCTGCTGCTGCTCCCATTGCTGCCACTGCTGCTGCTGATCTTGCTGGTAACCACCAGCAGCGTAACCACCATACTGCGGTGCAGCCAGCTCGCTCTGCTCCACCTGCCCTGCCTGCGCCACCCCCTGGCCCCACTCACTGCCACCAACTGCTGCCCCCTGCACTCCCCCACTCGCCCCTCCACTCCATGCACTGCCCTGCTCCCCTCCCAATCCTCCCTGTGGCCCCACTCCTGCTGCTGCCGCACCAACCGCACCACCAGACCAGCCATCTGCCGCCCCACCACCACCAGCCATCGCAGCAGCAGCAGCACTGTAGCTGCCCGCCATACCGCCTTCAGAGGCACCTGCATCCTGCCCCTCCACCAAACCTACCAGGTTCGGCCCGGACGCGCTGTGCAGGCCTGGGGACGATGTGGATGCAGGAATGGCGCGCTTGCCCAGACCCCACCACCCCCCTCCCCCTGTCGTACTAGCCTTCCCAGCCACCCCCAGGTTCGGCGCCGAACCAAACCGAGACGACTCTCCCAAGCTCGGCTTGCTACCAGCCCCTCCAGGCACAATGTCCCCCATGGCGCCTCCACCCAATGCCGATGCGACACCTGGCGCAAGAGGCGTAGCAGCAGGACCCCCACCGACAATCTTCCTGGCGCCTCTATCAAGGAAGCTCATGAGATCACCAAACACGCGTGCTGCTGCCACCCCACCTCCCCCTGCCCCCTGCACATGCACCTTCAGCCGCTCCTCCATCTGCTCCGCTGCTGCCCTCCACCCCTCCACCTCCGCCGCCACTCCCCGCCCCCTGCCGCCCGCCTTGAGCATCTTCAGCACCGCGCTACAGTACTTGAGGGCGGCGGCCGGGCGGCCTGCTTCGGCCAGCATGCCGGCATAAACAAGCTTGAAGGGCAGCAGGGGGAGCAGCACGAACTGCGGATTGCCAAGCACAAACGCATACTCAAGCACCTCACTGCACTGAATGGCTTGCGCCGTCACAAACGTGCGCGGGTGCTTCAGATGATCCGTGCCTAGCAGGCACATGCGTGCAGAGGAGGAGAAGGGCTCTAAGCTGCCTGCTGCGACGAGGTAGCAGATGTGTGCTGCGGCCACGTCCCCCTTGAGGCGCCACAGGCAGTCGCCCAGGTGGGAGATGACCCTCTCATCTCCACTCGTGCGCGTCGCTGCCATCAGCGCCACATTCTCCCTCCACTCCGCCACCATCGCCCTCACACCCTCGTCACTGCTCCCACTGCTACCAGAACCATCACCCCCACCAGCAGCAGCACCAGCACCACCGGCTCCTATCTTGGTGGCATCAGCAGCGGCACCGGTGGCAGCAGCACCAGAGGCAAACACGGCAGATGGCTGCTGGGTGAGCAGCAGAGTGAGTGTGCGCAGAGGGGCACCAGGGGCGAACTGCTGCGCCGCCATGGCGTGTGCTGTGGAGAGGAAGAGGCGTGTGTCGGTGGGGCCGCCCATGTGCTGCGCGAGCAGCAGCGCCAGCCCCCACAGGTGGCCCGCCTTGGCTGCCTCCAGTGCCTGCATGTGCCTCCCCGCCACCAGGTGCTGCTTCACCTCCTGTGCTGCCGCCTGTGGGGGGAAGGGGTGTGGAGGGAGGGAGGA
The DNA here is from genome assembly GCA_947471745.1 of Closterium sp. Naga37s-1. Taxonomy (NCBI): domain Eukaryota; kingdom Viridiplantae; phylum Streptophyta; class Zygnematophyceae; order Desmidiales; family Closteriaceae; genus Closterium; species Closterium sp. Naga37s-1. Next base: position 74,374 of record CANJKZ010000549.1, read on the forward strand.
AGGGGTTGGGGTAGGCGGAGAGCAGAGGGCACGTGCATCTGGAGGACAGGGGGTGGCGAAGGGAAGAGCTGGCAGGCAGTACAAGGAAGCCGACAGACAAGACAGGGAAGCGGCAAGACAGGACGTGGAGGAGAGGAGCAGAGCAGGGGAGGAGCGCACCTGAACAGCAGCCTCAGTGGGGATGGGCAGCTGGAGGTCCGACACTCGTGCAGCAGCAGAGGCGGCAGCAGGCAGGGGCGACCATGCAGAGGCGTATGGCGCCATGGCAGCCACTGCTGCTGCCGGCGCTGCCACCGACGGGAAGGGCCCGGCTGTAGCAGCAGCAGGGGCGGCTGTAGCAGTGGTGGGTCCAGCCCCTCCCACTGCCAGTACCTTGGCTAGCTCTGCCTCTGGGGATGACTCGCCCTGCCCATGACACATGGCATGTGGTACATGCACATGGGTGCATGCATGGTGAGGTGAGGGTAAGGAGGGGCAGCTCAAGCACATGAAAGGTAAGATCAACAATCGTTTGGACAAGAAACCTGGCATCACCGCGAAGGCTGCTGACAGCATTCATGCTGTGTCGCAGGCGGCGTGATAAAACATCTGTTTTGAGAGGTCTCAACGCACTTGTGCTGTGCCGCAGGCAGCACGGATGACAGCAACACACACACGGGAAATAGACATGAGGATTATTGGACGAAGGGAGCACTGGAACGACGCGCTTCCCCACCCACCTACCCACCACGCCGCACACACCTGTGCGGAGCGACTGCCCATGCCATCCCGCCTGAGCTGCCCGTAGAACTGACACGCCACTCGCAGCACTCGCCACAGCAGCGCCACACTCTCCGCCCTCTCCGCACCCCCACCGCCCCCTGCCTCCGCCTCCTCCTCCTCGCCGCTCCGCTCCGCGCGCTCCTCCAGCCACTTGCTCAGCTCCTTGGCTGACATGCTGCCAGCTGTCAGCGGGCCATTGGGCGCGTGCTTGCCAGTGAGTGGGGCGAGGTAGAGCGAGCCGGCGGTGCTGGCGGCAGTGGAGGTGCCGTCGTGGGTGGCGAGGCTCAGCAGGTGAGGCAGGGGGAGCAGCTTTAGCGTCGGCTGCACTGGGGGGGATAGCTGCGGCCGTTACCAAGGCGTGGCACGGAGAGGGGGAAGTGGGGATTGGGGGAGGGAAAAAGGGGGCGAGGGGGTTAGGGAAGACTTAGTGCGAGTGTGACTGATTGAGTGAATTTAGTTTGATTAAAAGCAGGGCGATCCTGCAATGAAAAATGACAGCAGCACGGGGAGCAGCACTCACCTCCACCTGCCCCTGCGACCCCAGGGTCTGACCGAGCGAGCTGCCAGGCACCACCACGGCTGCCCTGCCTCCGAACCCAAACGCCAGCAGCGTGTGTGGCGGGCGGCCTGCAGACGACAGCACGGCCTCCGCTGTGCTGGTGGGCGGCACGTGATTGTACTGCACTGGCTGGTACTGCTGCTGCTGCACCTGCTGCTCGTACTGCCCATACTGGTACCCCTGCTGGTACCCCTGATACCCCTGTGCATACCCCCCAACCCCTGCCGTCTGCTGCGCTTGCTGCGGCTGCTGTGAGTATGGGGCAGAAGGCACCATCAGCCCCACCGCAGGTTTCCCTGCCGTGCCTGGCACCCAGGGAGCGTGTGGCTGGGGCTGGCTGTAGCCGGGGTGGGGCTGGCTGTAGCGCGAGCCTGCAGGGCCGTACCCAGGGTCGGGCTGAGACGACCCACCAGGGTAGCTGCTGTCACCCTGCGCCTCTGCTGCGCCGCCCTCTCCCCATGGGGCAGGGGCGGGCAGGAACGGCTGTGGCTGAATGGGCAATGGCGGCTGCTGCAGAGGCTGCGAGGCGGCATTGTCTGGTGCTGAAGGGTAGGAAGATGCACCCTCTGCTGCCACTGCTTCCCCGTTAACCCCTGCTGCTGCCGCAGCACCCTGTGCTGCCACTGCCTCTGTACTGCCATACTGTGTGGCTTGTGTTTGTCCCTCCCCTTCCTGTGCCTGCTGCTGCTGCTGGTAGTACCAAGCATTGTACGCATCATACTCCGTCTGCCCCCACTGGCTCCAATCCTTCTGCGCCCACGCCCCTGCCTCGCCCTCCCCTGCTCCACCTGCCACCTCACCTGCAGCACTCGCACCAGCTGCACTCACCTCTGAAGCCGCACCTGCCTCTACTCCCTGCGCACCACTCTGCTCGCCCAGCCCCTCCCCACCTGCCTCTACGCTTGCAGAAAGAGCAGCCCCAGGCGCATGCGCGACCTCAGTCCCAGCAGCAAGAGAGTCCGGAGGCGGGGCGAGGCCAGGGAGGGGCGGAGCCGCCTCAAAAGACAGTTGCATGGCAGGCTCGGCCTGGGATGTATCCACACTGCCTGCACCTGCAGCAGCTCCCCCCTCTGCCTCCCCTTCCTTGGGCACCGTCTCCTCAAACTGAGCCCACTCATCCGCCTCCCCCGCCCCAAAGCCTGTGCCCACTGCACCCTCGCTCCCTGCACTCTCCCCGCCTGCTGCCACGCTGCCAGCCGCCACTGCTGCCTCGTCCCCTGCGCCACTCACTGCCTCCACAGCAGCAGCAGTAGCTTCGCCTGCAGCAGCAGCTGCGCCTGCACCAGAAGGCACCTGCTCGTCCGTGGGCAACCACTGACCCGTCAGAGGATCCCACCTCCACCCTGGGTACTCCGTCGCTATCACTCCCCCCTCTGCGCTGCCTTCAATGCCCCCTGCCTCCCCACCCACACCCTCCATGCCTGAGCTCTCTGCTGCTTCACCCACCGCCTCCACTGCGGCAACCTCTGCTGCCTCGCCTTCATCCAAAGCTGAGACTGCCGCCACAGCTTCAGCCCCATCCGCATCTGCCACAGGAGCATCTGGCTGGTCGTCCGGCACCCACTGGCCCAGCAGGCCATCCCAGCGCCACCCGGGGTACTGCAGCGCAATGGCCTCCCCCCCAGCTGCTGCTGCGCCACTGCTGCCCGCCGCACCGCCAGCCCCATCTGCTGCTGCCGGCGCCGCCTCGCCCACCTGCCGCCACTCGCCAGTCACTGCATCCACCACCCACCCCGGGTACTCCGTTGCTATGACGTCGCCCCCTGCTGCCACTCCACTAACCGCAAACGTCTCTGCCTGTGCCTCTGCCTCTGCCTGTGCCCCTCCACCCGCCACCTCAGTCCCAGGTCCATCTGCGCTCAACACTGACGTGCTTATCCCGCCCTCAGCTTCTGTCGACCCGCCCTCTGCTTCCCATGGGGCTGCCACAGCAGCTGCCTCCACCACCTCCTCCTTCCAAAACACGTCTCCTTCGCCTGCTGTGCCCTCCTCCTCTGCTAGCCCCTCTTGCCCTGCCGTCGTCCACTCTTGCCCTGCTGCACCCTCTCCCCCAGTAACCTCTGCCTCTGCTATACCTTCTGCCACAACAGCAGCCTCAGGCCCACCTGCATGCTCCTCTGCTGCTAGTGGTTGCACAGCCACCCCGGCGTCCCCTGACAAGTCCTGCTCCTCAAACACCCCATCGCCCTCCCCCATCTCCAACCCTGCCCCTGCTGCTGCTGCATCTACTGCTGGTGCTGCTGCTGCTGCCGCCTCAAGCACTGCACCGGCCTTTTCGAACGCGCTCACATCAGCTGTAGCAGCATCAGCTGCTCCCGTGACCTCAGCTGCTCCACCAGCGTCACCTGCTTCAGCCGCCTCTGCTACAGCCGGCTGCTCGTCTGTGGGCACCCACTGGCCCGTGAGAGGATCCCACATCCACCCGGGGTACTGCGTTGCTGTCGCCTCATACCCTGCTGTCTCCGCACCCTCTGCCTCTGCCGCCACCACTGCTGCCATCCCTCCATCGCCCTCTCCCACTGCCTCCTCTGCACCACCTGCGCCTAGCCCCAGCGCCTCCCCATAGTCTCCCTCCGTAGGCCCTGCGTCCGCCCAGAAGGGCTCCTGAGAAGCACCCTCTGCCTCTGCTGTGACTCCAGCTGCCGTCTCCTCACCAACCAGACTGGCAGTAGCAGCAGCAGCAGCAGCAGAGACAGCAGTTGCTGCTGCTGCAAGTGCTGGGTCTGCTCCTGCATCCAACACTTGCAGCTCTCCCTGCTGCTGCCCGTTTGTCCACCCCTCAACCGCTTCTTCCCCTACCTCTGCCTCTTCTGCACCTCCAGCTGTCCCTTTCGCCTCCTCCTCCACCACTGGTGCACTGACCTCAGCTTCAGTCGCAGCCTCAACACCAACATCCGCAAATCCGTCTGCCTCCGCCTTGACATCCGCCTCCCCTCCTGCACTATCAGCCTGCCCCTCCATCGCCTCCCCCCCTGCCTCACTCACCACCTGCCCCTCGCTCTCAAACCCCACAAACGATCCCTCAACGCCTCCCTCAACCGCCTCTGCTGCCCAGTCTACCACTGTCCCACTCATTTCGCTCTCAGGCCACCCCTCCCCTGCCACCACGGCTGCTGCGCCCCCTGCTTCACCACCTGCCGCCATTCCCACCGCGCCTACCACAGCCACAGACTCGCCCATGTCGCCAGCAGAAGCGGAGCCAGCAGCAGCAGAGTCGGCAGCTACAGCGGGCTGCTCGCCTGTGAACACCCACTGGCCCGCCACAGCGTCCCACTCCCACCCGGGGTACTGCGTTGCAATGGCTTCACTTCCCGCTGTCTCCGCACCCTCAGTGAATGCACCATCCGCTGCACCCGCTGCTGTTGCCTCACTGCCTGCCCCGTCTGCCTCCCAACCCTTTGCCTCCACTGCTTCTACACCTGCTGACAACACTTGCTCCTCTTGCGCCAGAAACTCTGCTGCATTCCCTACAGGATCCTCAACCATACCCTCAGCTGAATCGACTACTTGTGTTGAGACTGCCTCGCTCTGGCTACCGTCGCCCTCTGCACCCCCTGCTGCTGAACTGCCTATCATCTCTGATGGTGCAAGCCCCATGCCCTCCTCTCCCGCTGCTGCATCAACCACCTCTCCCTCGCCTGCCTCCATCCACTCCGACCCCTCCCCTTCTGGAGCCACAGGCTCCTTTGCTTCTGCCCCCAGGGTCCACTGCTGCTCCCCGTTAACAGGCTCACCTGAAGAAGCAACTGTCGCCTCTGCGCCTTCAGCTACAGCCTCTACTGCCACTGCCTCTACTGCTAATGCCGTTCCAGCAGCAGCATCAGCCAAGTCCGGAGCAGCTTCAGCCCCATCCGCAGCAATAGCGGCGGCAGCATCCAGTTGATCATCCGGCACCCACTGGCCCAGCAGGCCATCCCATCGCCATCCGGGGTAGTGCAGCGCGATGGGCTCCTCCACTGCTGCTGCTGCGCCGCTGCTGCCCGCCGCACCGCCAGCCCTATCTGCAGCTGCCGGCGCCGCCTCGCCCACCTGCCGCCACTCGCCAGTCACTGCATCCACCACCCACCCCGGGTACTCCGTCGCGATAACCCCCGACTCACCAACTGTCGCTGCCTCTACACCCTGGCCCTCCGCCTGCTGCTGCCCCTCCTGCTGCTGCTCGCCCGCCCAAGCGGCTTCACCTGCAAACTGCCCCTCCTCCCCCATCTGCACATCAGCATTCCCCAGCTCCTTGCCTCCCTCTGCGTCTAACGCACCATGCCCACCCTCGCCCACACCACCCACACTCCCCCCTTCGGCACCCGCTGCGTCTGTTACTGCAGCATGTTCCCCAGCAACCTCCGCCCCTGCTGCCACTGCCACGGCCTCGCCTCCCTCGCACACAGGCAACAGAATAGGCTGCGACAAACCCTCCTCCCCCCTATCTATCCCGGCGCCAGCTTGTGTGATCTCAGAGGAGAGCGGGGGAACCGTGGGATGGGAGTCAGGGAGGAGAGGCAGAGGGGGAGCCGCATCGAAGGAGAGGGGCTGGAGAGCAGGACTGACTGGCAGCTGCTCATCCCCACCCTCTCCTGTAACTCCCTCCTGCACACGGCTCTCTGCCTGCTCCTTGCCCTGATCACCTGCTGCCATCAGCACCGGCTGAAACTCAGATGTACCCGTGGCAGGGACAGGTGGCAGGGCGTCAGCTGAATCCCCCTCGCCCGTCTCAGCCTGATGTGCCACATCCGTCACCTCCTCCGCATGCATCCCCTCTGCTCCATCCCACCCACCCGCCACCGCCTCGCCGGCCCCTTGCCACGCCTCTGTCTGTGGCGCGTCAGACCAAGCGGCTGAAGGCTCAGCGACAGGCGCCTCACACACTGCTGCTTCTGATTCAGGAAGAACTTGCTCTGATGGAATTTCCTCCAATGCTGCATGCTCTGTGGCGCCTGCTGCTGGAGCGTCGCCTGCTGCCACTGCTGCTGCTGCTGCTCCAGGATCTGCTTGTGCAGCAGCAGAGGCATCTGCTACAGCTGCGGTGTCAGCAGCAGCAGGTGGCACATAGCCCTCGATCTGCCTCCACTCGCCTGCCATGATGGACGGCATGACACGAGAGGGAAAGGATGACGGATGCAGGGCCAGAGCAATACAATCAGTCAACTGTGTCAGAGATAACAGCACCTGACACCCCTACAGGCTCAGCAAGAAGAACAAACCGTTACGGACGATCTAACTTGCACCATCGCTGCCACCAAGCAATTACACAAACCCTTCTCACCTGCTGCGTAGTCCCAGTACCAGCCAGGGTACGCCTCTGCCCACTGCCGCTGCTGCTCCTCCCACTGTTCCGCTGTCAACTCGCCCTGCCCTCCGTACTGCCCCTCCAGCTGACCCCCATACTGCCCCTCACCCTGCCCTGCATACTGCCCGTCTCCCTGCCCTCCATACTGCCCCTCCACCTGGCCCCCATACTGTCCCTCGCCCTGTCCCCCATAGTGCCCCTCGCCCTGACTCTCGTGCTGCCATCCCGCCTGCCCATCCTGATACGCCTGCCACGCCTGCCCCTCCTGCCCTCCCTCCCCGCCCACCACCGCCATCTGCTGCTCTCCCATATACCCCTCTCCCACGCTCTGCTCCCCCACGCTCTGCTCCCCAAGGTTTGCATCCCCAGCGCGCTGCTCCTCTGCACACTGCTGCTCACTCCCCTCCCTCTCCTCGCCTACTCCAATCGCCTGCCCTTCTACCCCCTGCATCCCCCCTACCCCAACAACACCAGCGCCGGCACCAGCATCAACCTCAGCATCAGCATCGCCATCGCCATCAGCATCAGCATCAGCAGACATGAACCAAGCCGCCGCATCCTCCTCCTCCCGCTCCTCGCCTCCCACTTTCACGCCCTCCACCTGCCCGCCCTCCTCCCCACTCCTTCCCCCACCCACGCCAGCAGAACCAGACTCAGCGGATCCTGAACCAGCAGCGCCCAGAGCACCCGGCAGCAGCTGCTGCGTGGGCCCTGCAAGGGCAGCAGCAGCAGCAGCGGCGGCGGGTGGGGCAGGGCGCACAGCGTCGCGGTCCACAGCAGCAAAGAAGGCGGCAGCGTCCTCCTCACTGGCAGTGGCCTTGAGCAGACGGGTGGCAGCAGCCGACACTGCAGACGCCACCGACGCCATCATGGGTCCCCCCAGCCGCACTGCTCTGCCGCTCGCCAGCGCTGCCATCACATCTTCTTCCTCCTCCTCTTCGTCTTCCTCTTCCTCCTCCTCGTCCGCTAGTCCCCTCTGCAGCATGGCCAGCACACCCACCTCGCCCGACGCCCCCCCATCCGCGCCCCCCTCGTCCGCGTCCTCCCCCACGCCCCCAAAGTCCATGCTCACTAGGTCCTCCCACCCCAGCTGCTTCCTCCCCCCACCTCCTCCTCCCCTCTCCCTACCGCTAGCCCCCACTTCTGCCCCAGCCTCTGCCCCGCCCTCGCCACCCTCGTCCCCTCCGCCCATCCAAGAAGCAAAGCCAGCTGCGCTCGTCGCACCCCATGTGGGCTTGGGGCCATCAGCAACAGCAGCAGCAGCAGCAGCAGCAGGTGCTGCTGAAGCAGGGGAGGCGGCAGTGGCTGGGTCCGCAGCGGCGCCTCCCAGCATGGAGAGCACGGGCATGGCGAGACCCTTGAGGGCCAACGCACCTGCAGAGGGGGCAGAGGAAAGGGGCGCGTTGGACATGCTTTGTTGGTAGGTAGGCATCCATGCTGCTGGGACTGGTGTCAGTTGCAGTGCAGTGAATGAGCTCACATGCACGCTCTCGCTCACCCATGCACGATCACACATTCATTCACAAATGCACAATGACACATTCGCACATGAACCGTGCACACTTGCCAAGCGCCACAGGCAACGACAGCAGGCAGCTCACCTTGGTTGATGACCTGCGAGCCCAGCTTCGCCCCTGCGCCCTCTCGCCCTGCGCCAGCCTTGTCAAACAGACTGCGGATCTTGCTCTCATTGCTCTCATTGCTCTCCTTGTCCTCCCCCACGCCATCCCCTCCCCGCCTGCTAACGGCCCCAGCCACGCCCTCGCTTTCATTCACGTCACCTCCCTCCCCCAGCACTCCCGCCCCGCCCTTCTCTCCCTGCTGCTCACCACCTCTACCCTGCCCGCCCTCCCTGCCTGCGCCATCCCCCGCGTCCTCCCCGGGCTGCCCCGTCAGCAGCACGTCAGACGACCACGCGGACACGTCAGACGCCGCCTTCACTAGCGACCCCAGCAGCGGCCACGCCCCCTCCCTCCGCCCCCCCGCTGTCGCCGGCCGTGCCATGCGCGCGCCCACTCCCCCCACCCCGAACCTGCCCCACGCATCCCCGCCCAGGCCTCCCCACCCGTCCCCGTTTGGTCTCCGCCCCTGCGCGCCCGCCTCTCCGCTCATGGCAGCGGATCCAACGCCCTGGAAGCTGCTGGTGCGCGCATACTCGCGCTCCCCCAGGGGCCTCTCCGCAATGAATCTGTCCGCGATCCCCCAGTCATCACCCTCGTCTATGCTCCCCCACCCGTCCCCCTCTCCCGCCCAGCCCTCGCCGTGCCCACCACCCCCGCCCTTCTTGCTCTGCCCCTTCCGCTGCTCGCCGTTGGCCTCCTCGCCTGCAGCCAACCGAGCAGCCGCGCCGGCAGCCACGTCAGCATGAGTACGACCCACCTTGGCGCCACCCTCCACAGCATATCCCGAGGGATCTTCCCGCCCGTTGGCCCACGCGCTGCCTGCCAACCCACCGCCTTCAGCAGCGGGCCTCGTGCGCTGCTTCCTCACCTCCTGCGCCTGCTCCTCCGCCTGCCTCTCCCTCTCCCTGCGCTCCATCTCTTGCCTCTCGCGCTCTTTCTGCTCGCGCTCCCTGCGCTGCTGCTCCAGACGCTCCTGCCTCTCCTGCTCCCTCCTCTCTCGCTCTCGTCGCAACTGCTCCTGTCGCTCCTTCTTCTTCCTCTCTTCCTCTCGCCGAAGCCACTCTTGCCGTTCCCGCTCCTTCCGTTCTTCTTCCTTCCTTAACTCCTCCTGCCGCTCCCTCTCCTTCCGTTCCTGCTCCTTGCGCCTCTCCTGCTCCTTCTTCTCCTCCTCAATCCGCTCCTGCTCCCGCTTTTCCCACTCTAACCGTTCTCTCTCTGCCTTCAGTTTCTCTTTCCGCTCCCTTTCCTTCCGCCTTTGCTGCTCCTGTTCCTCCTTCTGCTTTCTCTCTAGCTCTTTCCTTACTTTCTCCTCTCGCTCCCTTTCCTCTCTCTTCTCCTTCTCCATCAGTTCCTTCTCCATCCGTTCCCTCTCGAACCGTTCCTTCTCAATCCGTTCCTTCTCCATCCGTTCTTGCATTTCCTTCGCTTTCTTCTCCTCCTCCTTCTGCAGCCTCGCTTGCTCCTCTCTCTCCTTCTTTTCACGCTCAATTCTGATCTGTTCCTGTTTCTCCATCTCCCTCCTCTCCTCTTCTTTCTGCAAAAGATCCAGCCGCTCCTTTTCCTCCCTCTCCTGCTCCAACCTAAGCTGGTCCAACCTGAGCTGCTCCAGTCGTTCTTTCTCCTTCCTCTCACGCTCAAGCCTCTCATTTTCCTCTCTCTCCTGCACGGCTTTCAGCTGCGCCTCCCTCTCCCTTTCCTTCCTCTCTTGCGCTGCTCTAAGCCGCTCAAGTCGCTCCTTCTCCTTTCTCTCCCGCTCAACCCTAAGCTGCTCCTGTCGCTCCTTCTCCTTCCTCTCCTTCTCCCTTCGCTCCTCTTCCAACCGCTCCCTCTCCCTCCTCTCCTCCTCCTTCCGCAACTGCTCCAACCGCTCGCGCTCCTGTTGCTCCCGCACTTTCCGACTCTCTTCCTCCATCTGCCGCTGCATCTCCCGCTCCCTCGCCTGCTCCATCTGCGCATCCCGCGCTTGTTGCTCCTCCGCCGCCTGCGCCTGATTCTCAGCGCCAGGCCCGCCGCCACTGCTCGCAGCACTCAGCTGCGGCGCGGACAGCCGTCTGGGCACGGCCCCCAGCAGCCTGCCTTTGCCTGCGGGCTTGCCTCCCAGCCGGGGCGACGTTAGCTTGCGCGCGGCGGGCGCGGAGGACGAGGAGGTGGAGGAGCAAGACGAGGTGGGGGATGCCGGTGCGGGGGGAACGGGTGGCGCAGGCGCGGCTGAGGCGAGCGGGGAGTCAAAGAACGACACTGCCGCGGGGGGGAGGAGAGGCGCGGGGACGGCGGCGGAGGACGAGGCGGGGCGAGAGGGTGCGCGTGGAGCATCCGCGCGCAGATCGTCCGTGTCGTCGAAGCCCAGAAACGCACTCGCTGCCGGCTCTGCGTGACTCGACGGAACGGAAGACATCGGAATCGCAGCAGGTGTAGCCGAAGGTGCTGGCGCTGCAGCGGGAATGCCATTAGCGGGGATAGATGCGACGAATGGGGCACCCGTGAGAGTAGACAGGCTTACACTTCTGCCGCTGCTACTGCTGCTGCTGCTAGCCGAGGTGGCAGGAGCGTTGTTGGCAGCATTGGGGGTTGCTGCGGGAGAGGGAGTGATGGCGGAGCGAGCGACCAGCGGCTTGCCTTTAACGAGCGACGAGCGCGACGCCTTGCCGGAGAGCCCGATGATCTTAATCGGCGCGGTCGCTGCACCCGCCGCGGAAGACGACGGACCGTGCGGAGCGGAAGCTGCAGCGCGAGGAGCGGGAGCAAACGCGGGAGGAACCGCGCCTTGCCCTTGCGACGATGGCGCGGTGGAGGGTTGATGATGTGCTGTTGACGATCTGTTAGTCGAAGCGACGACATATGTCGTTGGAGTCGCATCTGTCGCATGCGATGTCGCATTGGACGACGACGGTGCGACGGATTGCGAAAGTCCTTTCTTGGAAGCAGCTATTGCTCCTCGCTTCGCAGTTGCGTGCGGAGGGTGTGCGGGGTCCGTCGCTGCAAGCAGATGCTGCTTCGCGGATTCCGGCAGCAAAACGTCAAGCGGATCTGCCGGATGCACGTCCCGGATCGACGGATGCCGATGTGAATCCGACGGCTGAGATGCGACGGTGGAATGGGTTCGGGTCGCTTGACTGCCATCAATCGCAGCAGGCAGAGCGTGCGACGCAGCGTGGGATCCGCGAGGTACGGACTGAGGAGATTCGAGCTGCGCGGCAGGAGCAGGAGGGTCTTGATGTGCGAATCCAGTGGACGCGTCTGTCGCTCCCGATCCATCTGACCACGTCGCGAGAGGCTTGGAGCTCAGCCTGACTGCGCCAAGACCTCCTCCCCCCGGCTTCTTCTTTCGAGCAATCGGCGGCATGGCTACCCTACTCTCTCCTACGGTCTACCGAAAGAAAATAAGAATTCGAGAAAGACGAAATAGGATGCCATGGAATGGGAGGCGAGAAATATAGCAGGCACATTCGTCTTCCAGATGCTAAGATTTCCTGGATGTTGGTGCAATCTCGAGAATTGGCAGATCTGACATGCCCACCAGCCTTGAGCTTGTCAGAAGGGGTAAGCAGTTCGTCAGAAGGCTGTAGTAAGGAGGAGGTCCAACTACACTTACGCTAAGGCTTACAAGAATGTACTTAACTCCCACCAACTAAATTCAACATATTCATTGCTTGCATACATAACCAACTACGGTACACGGGATACTTTCTTCCAGACCAATACACGGGATGCTTTCTTCTTTGCATGATATTCTAAACTTTACGTACTTAAAACTGCATTCGGTCAATATGGATCCTTATAACTAAGCAGCATGATGAGCAGCATTAGATTTTGTCATTTCATCAAGGGGCTTTCCTTCTGGGTCATTCCAGTGATTCCACAAGACCACAGCATTGACATTCAATCCAGCATGAGTACCGTATGTTGAGATACAGATGTTTTAGTGACCTTCCACACGAAATTCATGTTCATGTAGCACATAAAGTAAATAATGACATTGGTAAAGGAGGTCTCAGTCAGGTTTAAATCTTGTGGAAGGGCACCGGCCTGAGCCAGCCTGCCAGCCCTCTCAGCCCGCCAGCCCCATGCAAAGCGGTAGCAACAAACCGTGAACGGTGGGATGGGACTGTGGGATGTGACTGTGGGATGGGACTGTGGGATGGGACTGTGGGATGGGACTGTGGGATGGGACTGTGGGATGGGACTGTAGGGTAGGACTGTGGGATGGGACTGTGGGATGGGACTGTGGGATGGGACTGTGGGATGGGTCTGTGGGATGGGACTGTAGGATGGGACTGTGGGATGGGACTGTGGGGTGGGATTGTGGGATGGGACTGTGGGGTGGGATTGTGGGATGGGACTGTGGGATGGGACTGTGGGATGGGACTGTGGGATGGGACTGTGGGATGGGACTGTGGGATGGGAACGTGGGATGGGACTGTGGGATGGGTCTGTGGTATGGGACTGTGGGGTAGGACTGTGGGATGGGACTGTGGGGTGTGAGGGCGAGGCGCCGCTGCTCTGGGAGGCTGTGAGGGCGAGGCGCCGCTGCAAGCAGTAGCGTCCCTTGCAGCTCCCCACCATCAGATGAGCATGGCGTGCCATTGCTTGGCTGATGTCTAGTGCACACGGCCGCAAACAGAACGCCCCACTCTGTAGGTCGCCACACACTGATGGTGGTGATGCTTAGTGTGTTTCCCTACAAGCAAAAAGGAGGAGACAATCCTAAAGTGACGGCGAGTTGTTGGGTGGGGCTTTGAAAGGGCGTGGAGAAATTAAGAAGAAGCCAGAACGCAAAGACAGAAGGACAAGGGACGAGGCAAAAAGGACGAAGACACAAAGGAAAGGCAACCGCAACAACATGAAAACGACAAGCAAATTAGAGAAACTTACAGGAGGTAAGGAGGGAGCACCCTGATCCTCCAGTTCCCATTGCCCCCCACTCCCTCTCCGCGCATGAGCGCATGCGGTGGTGAGCAGCGGTCAGCAGGGCACGCATTGAGTGCCGACCATTAGTCAATCCCACTGCCGCCCGTCCATGCGCCTCCTCCCTCTGCTGCCTCCCCTTGGAACAGCAAGGCCCGTGCAGCAATGGAGCCACCACGCCCTCGGTACTGCACGAGACCACACAGAGTGAGTCCACCACGAAAAGCAATCAGGCCGTGCAGCGGACAGAGCAGCCAGCAGCAATAGACAAAAGCAGAGGAGAGAGCGGACGAAGTGAAATGGAGGACTGGAGGGGGGTGATGGGGGTGATGGGGGTGATGGGGGTGATGGGGGTGAAGGGGGTGAAGGGGGTGATGAGGGTGATGGGGGTGATGGGGGTGATGTGGGTGATGGGGGTAATGGGGGTGATGGGGGTGATGGGGGTTTTTCGCAAGATCCTGCTCGCCATACCCCCACGCGCCATTCAGGATAGGTGTCAACTCCAAACGCGCACAAACGTGCGTCCCACCCCCTTTGGGGCGGGCTCGCCCCAGGCGTTTTAAGCCATTTTTTCTCAGAAACGCGAAACAATCCGCACCGGTGTAGAAAAGCGCGAATCGCACAGGATTTTGTCGCACGATCCTGCTCGCCATACCCCCACGCCCCATTCATGATGGGTGTCAGCTCCGAACACACACAAACGTGCGTCCCACCCCCTTTGGTCGGGCCCGCCCCGGGCGTTTTGAGCCATTTTTGCTCGAAAACGCGAAACGATCCGCACCGGTGTAGAAAAGTGCGAATCGCGCGGGATTTTTTCGCACGATCCTGCTCGCCATACCCCCACGCGCCATACAGGATGGGTGTCAGCTCCAAACGTGCATAGACGTGCGTCCCACCCCCTTTGGGGCGGGCCCGCCCCGGGCGTTTTGAGCCATTTTTGTTCGAAAACGCGAAACGATCCGCACCAGTGTAGAAAAGTGCGAATCGCACGGGATTTTTCCGCACAATCCTGCTCGCCATACCCCCACGCGCCATACAGGATGGCTGTCAGCTTCAAACGCGCACAAACGTGCGTCCCACCCCCTTTGGGGCGGGCGCGCCCCGGGCGTTTTGAGCCATTTTAACGCTCCGAACGAACGCTTCCACCCCCAAAACGCGGACGGATCCGCACATGTGCAGGAAGTGCAGCGGGCGCTCTTCATTCGCGAGCGCCGATAACCGATGATGCTCGCAACCCTCCCACGCCCTTGCTGGCTTGGTAATAGGCCCAAACAAGCGCAGCCACGTAACACGGCGGAAGAAAAACGCTCGGAACGAGCGCTTTCAGCCCCAAAATGCGGAAGGTTCCGCACATGTGCAGGAAGTGCAGCGGGCGCTCTTCATTCGCGAGCGCCGATGACCGATGATGCTCGCAACCCTCGCACGCCCTTGTTGGCTTGGTAATAGGCCCAGACAGGCGCAACCACGTGACCCGGCGGAAGAAAAACGCTCGGAACGAGCGCTTCCAGCCCCAAAACGCGGAAAGATCCGCACATGTGCAGGAAGTGCAGCGGGCGCTCTTCATTCGCGAGAGCCGATAACCGATGATGCTCGCAACCCTCCCACGCCCTTGCTGGCTTGATAATAGACCCAGACAAGCGCAGCCACGTAACACGGCGGAAGAAAAACGCTCGGAACGAGCGCTTTCAGCCCCAAAATGCGGAAGGATCCGCACATGTGCAGGAAGTGCAGCGGGCGCTCTTCATTCGTGAGCGCCGGTGACCGATGATGCTCGCAACCCTCGCACACCCTTGCTGGCTTGGTAATAGGCCCAGACAAGCGCAGCCACGTGACCCGGCGGAAGAAAAACGCTCGGGATGAGTGCTTCCAGCCCCAAAACGCGGAAGGATCCGCACATGTGTAGGAAGTGCAGCGGCCGCTCTTCATTCGCGAGCGCCGATGACCGATGATGCTCGCAACCCTCCCACGCCCTTGCTGGCTTGGTAATGGGCCTGGACAAGCGCAGCCACGTGACCCGGCGGAAGAAAAACGCTCGGAACGAGCGCTTCCACCCCCAAAACTCGGAAGGATCCGCACATGTGCAGAAAAGTGCAGCGGGCGCTCTTCATTCGCGAGCGTGGATGACCGATGATGCTCGCAACCCTCCCACGCCCTTGCTGGCTTGGTAATGGGCCCAGACAAGCGCAACCACGTGACGAGCGCTTCCAGCCCTGAAATGCGGAAGAATCCGCACATGTGCAGGAAGTGCAGCGGGCGCTCTTCATTCGCGAGCGCCGATGACCGATGATGCTCGCAACCCTCCCACGCCCTTGCTGGCTTGGTAATAGGCCCAGTAAAACGCAGCCACGTGACGCGGTGGAAGAAAAACGCTCGGAACGAGCGATTCCACCCCCAAAACTCGTAAGGATCCGCACATGTGCAGGAAGTGCGGCGGGCGCTCTTCATTCGCGAGCGCCAATGATCGATGATGCTCGCAACCCTCCCACGCCCTTGCTGGCTTGGTAATAGAACCGGACAAGGGCAGCCACGTGACCCGGCGGAAGAAAAACGCTCGGAACGAGCGCTTCCAGCCCCAAAACGCGGAAGGATCCGCACATGTGCAGGAAGTGCAGCGGGCGCTCTTCATTCGCGAGCGCCGATGACCGATGATGCTCGCAACCCTCCCACGCCCTTGGTGGCTTGGTAATAGGCCCAGACAAGCGCAGCCACGTGACACGGCGGAAGAAAAACGCTCGGAACGAGCGCTTCCACCCCCAAAATGCGGAAGGATCCGCACATGTGCAGGAAGTGCAGCGGGCGCTCTTCATTCGCGAGCGAACGCTCGGAACGAGCGCTTCCAGCCCCAAAACGCGGAAGGATCCGCACATGTGCAGGAAGTGCAGCGGGCGCTCTTCATTCGCGAGCGCCGATGACCGATGATGCTCGCAACCCTCCCACGCCCTTGCTGGCTTGGTAATGGGCCTAGACAAGCGCAGCCACGTGACCCGGCGGAAGAAAAACGCTCGGAACGAGCGCTTCCAGCCCCAAAACGCGGAAGGATCCGCACATGTGCGGGAAGTGCAGCGGGCGCTCTTCATTCGCGAGCGCCGATGACCGATGATGCTCGCAACCCTCCCACACCCTTGCTGGCTTGGTAATAGGCCCGACAAGCACAGCCACGTGACCCGGCGGAAGAAAAACGCTCGGAACGAGCGCTTCCAGCCCCAAAACGCGGAAGGATCCGCACATGTGCGGGAAGTGCAGCGGGCGCTCTTCATTCGCGAGCGCCGATGACCGATGATGCTCGCAACCCTCCCACGCCCTTGCTGGCTTGGTAATAGGCCCAGACAAGCGCAGCCACGTGAATCGTCGGAAGAAAAACGCTCGGAACGAGCGCTTCCACCCCCAGAACGCGGAAGGAACCGCACATGTGCAGGAAGTGCAGCGGGCGCTCTTCATTCGCGAGCGCCGATGACCGATGATGCTCGCAACCCTCCCACGCCCTTGCTGGCTTGGTAATAGGCCCAGACAAGCGCAGCCACGTGACCCGGCGGAAGAAAAACGCTCGGAACGAGCGCTTCCATTCTCAAAACGCGGAAGGATCCGCACATGTGCAGGAAGTGCAGCGGTCGCTCTTCATTCGCAAGCGTCGATGAGCGATGATGCTCGCAACCCTCCCACGCCCTTGCTGGCTTGGTAATCGGCCCAGACAAGCGCATCCACGTGACCCGGCGGAAGAAAAACGCTCGGAACGAGCGCTTCCACCCCCAAAACGCGGAAGGAACCGCACATTTGCAGGAAGTGGAGTGGGCGCTCTTCATTCGCGAGCGCCGATGACCGATGATGCTCGCAACCCTCCCACGCCCTTGCTGGCTTGGTAATAGGCCCGGACAAGCGCAGCCACGTGACCTGGCAGAAGAAAAACGCTCGGAACGAGCGCTTCCACCCCCAAAACGCGGAAGGATCCGTACATGTGCAGGAAGTGCAGCGGGCGCTCTTCATTCGCGAGCTCTAATGCCGATGATGCTCGCAACCCTCCCACGCCCTTGCTGGCTTGGTAAAAGGCCCAGACAAGCGCAGCCACGTGACCCGACGGAAAAAAAACGCTCGCAACGAGCGCTTCCACCCTCAAAACGCGGAAGGATCCGCACATGTGCAGGAAGTGCAGCGGGCGCTCTTCATTCGCGAGCGCCGATGACCGATGATGCTCGCAACCCTCCCACGCCCTTGCTGGCTTGGTAACAGGCCTCGACAAGTGCAGCCACGTGACCCGGCGGAAGAAAACCGCTCGGAACGAGCGCTTCTAGCCCCAAAACGCGGAAGGATCCGCACATGTGCAGGAAGTGCAGCGGGCGCTCTTCATTCGCGAGCGTCGATGACCAATGATGCTCGCAAACCTCCCACGCCCTTGCTGGCTTGGTAATAGGACCAGACAAGCGCAGCCACGTGACCCGGCGGAAGAAAAACGCTCGCAACGAGCGCTTCCACCCCCAAAACGCGGAAGGATCCGCACATGTGCAGGAAGTGCAGCGGGCGGTCTTCATTCGCGAGCGCCGATGACCGATGATGCTCGCAACCCTCCCACGCCCTTGCTGGCTTGGTAATAGGACCAGACAAGCGCAGCCACGTGACTCGGCGGAAGAAAAACGCTCGCAACGAGCGCTTCCACCCTCAAAACGCGGAAGGATCCGCACTTGTGCAGGAAGTGCAGCGGGCGCTCTTCATTCGCGAGCACCGATGACCGATGATGCTCGCAACCCTCCCACGCCCTTGCTGGCTTGGTAATAGGCCCAGACAAGCGCAGCCACGTGGCCCGGTCGAAGAAAAACGCTCGGAACGAGCGCTTCCACCCTCAAAACGCGGAAGGAACCGCACATGTGCAGGAAGTGCAGCGGGCGCTCTTCATTCGCGAGCGCCGATGACCGATGATGCTCGCAACCCTCCCACGCCCTTGGTGGCTTGGTAATAGGCCCAGACAAGCGCAGCCACGTGACCCGGCGGAAGAAAAACGCTCGGAACGAGCGCTTCCATTCTCAAAACGCGGAAGGATCCGCACATGTGCAGGAAGTGCAGCGGGTGCTCTTCATTCGCGAGCGCCGATGACCGATGATGCTCGCAACCCTCCCACGCCCTTGCTGGCTTGGTAATAGGACCAGACAAGCGCAGCCACGTGACCCGACGGAAAAAAAACGCTCGCAACGAGCGCTTCCACCCTCAAAACGCGGAAGGATCCGCACATGTGCAGGAAGTGCAGCGGGCGCTCTTCATTCGCGAGCCCCAATGACCGATGATGCTCGCAACCCTCCCACGCCCTTGCTGGCTTGGTAATAGGCCCAGACAAGCGCAGCCACGTGACCTGGTCGAAGAAAAACGCTCGGAACGAGCGCTTCCACCCTCAAAACGCAGAAGTAACCGCACATGTGCAGGAAGTGCAACGGGCGCTCTTCATTCGCGAGCGCCGATGACCGATGATGCTCGCAACCCTCCCACGCCCTTGCTGGCTTGGTAATAGGCCCAGACAAGCGCAGCCACGTGACCCGGCGGAAGAAAAACGCTCGGAACGAGCGCTTCCATTCTCAAAACGCGGAAGGATCCGCACATGTGCAGGAAGTGCAGCGGGCGCTCTTCATTCGCGAGCGCCGATGACCGATGATGCTCGCAACCCTCCCACGCCCTTGCTGGCTTGGTAATAGGACCAGACAAGCGCAGCCACGTGACGCGACGGAAGAAAAACGCTCGGAACGAGCGCTTCCACCCTCAAAACGCGGAAGGATCCGCACATGTGCAGGAAGTGCAGCGGGCGCTCTTCATTCGCGAGCGCCGATGACCGATGATGCTCGCAACCCTCCCACGCCCTTGCTGGCTTGGTAATAGGACCAGACAAGCGCAGCCACGTGACCCGGCGGAAGAAAACCACTAGGAACGAGCGCTTCCACCCTTAAAACGCGGAAGGAACCGCACATGTGCAGGAAGTGCAGCGGGCGCTCTTCATTCGCGAGCGCCGATGACCGATGATGCTCGCAACCCTCCCACGCCCTTGCTGGCTTGGTAATAGGCCCAGACAAGCGCAGCCACGTGACCCGGCGGAAGAAAAACGCTCGGAACGAGCGCTTCCATTCTCAAAACGCGGAAGGATCCGCACATGTGCAGGAAGTGCAGCGGGCGCTCTTCATTCGCGAGCGCCGATGACCGATGATGCTCGCAACCCTCCCACGCCCTTGCTGGCTTGGTAATAGGCCCAGACAAGCGCAGCCACGTGACCCGGCGGAAGAAAAACGCTCGGAACGAGCGCTTCCATTCTCAAAACGCGGAAGGATCCGCACATGTGCAGGAAGTGCAGCGGGCGCTCTTCATTCGCGAGCGCCGATGACCGATGATGCTCGCAACCCTCCCACGGCCTTGCTGGCTTGGTAATAGGACCAGACAAGCGCAGCCACGTGACCCGGCGGAAGAAAAACGCTCGGAACGAGCGCTTCCACCCTCAAAACGCGGAAGGATCCGCACATGTGCAGGAAGTGCAGCGGGCGCTCTTCATTCGCGAGCGCCGATGACCGATGATGCTCGCAACCCTCCCACGCCCTTGCTGGCTTGGTAATAGGACCAGACAAGCGCAGCCACGTGACCTGACGGAAAAAAAACGCTCGCAACGAGCGCTTCCACCCTCAAAACGCGGAAGGATCCGCACATGTGCAGGAAGTGCAGCGGGCGCTCTTCATTCGCGAGCGCCGATGACCGATGATGCTCGCAACCCTCCCACGCCCTTGTTGGCTTGGTAACAGGCCTCGACAAGCGTAGCCACGTGACCCGGCAGAAGAAAAACGCTCGGAACGAGCGCTTCCACCCTCAAAACGCGGAAGGATCCGCACATGTGCAGGAAGTGCAGCGGGCGCTCTCCATTCGCGAGCGCCGATGACCGATGATGCTCGCAACCCTCCCACGCCCTTGATGGCTTGGTGATAGGCCTCGACAAGCGCAGCCACGTGACCCGGCGGAAGAAAAACGCTCGGAACGAGCGCTTCCACCCCCAAAACGCGGAAGGATCCGCACATGTGCAGGAAGTGCAGCGGTCGCTCTTCATTCGCGAGCTCCGATGACCGATGATGCTCGCAACCCTCCCACGCCCTTGCTGGCTTGGTAAAAGGCCCAGACAAGCGCAGCCACGTGACCCGGCGGAAGAAAAACGCTCGAAACGAGCGCTTCCACCCCCAAAACGCGGAAGGATCCGCACATGTGCAGGAAGTGCAGCGGGCGCTCTTCATTCGCGAGCTCCGATGACCGATGATGCTCGCAACCCTCCCACGCCCTTGCTGGCTTGGTAAAAGGCCCAGACAAGCGCAGCGACATGACCCGGCGGAAGAAAAACGCTCGAAACGAGCGCTTCTAGCCCCAAAACGCGGAAGGATCCGCACATGTGCAGGAAGTGCAGCGGGCGCTCTTCATTCGCGAGCGTCGATGACCGATGATGCTCGCAACCCTCCCACGCCCTTGCTGGCTTGGTAATAGGACCAGACAAGCGCAGCCACGTGACCCGGCGGAAGAAAAAATGCTCGCAACGAGCGCTTCCACCCCCAAAACGCGGAAGGAACCGCACATGTGCAGGAAGTGTAGCGGGCGTTCTTCATTTGCGA
This sequence comes from Closterium sp. Naga37s-1, assembly GCA_947471745.1. NCBI lineage: Eukaryota > Viridiplantae > Streptophyta > Zygnematophyceae > Desmidiales > Closteriaceae > Closterium > Closterium sp. Naga37s-1. The sequence continues at coordinate 95,113 of CANJKZ010000549.1, forward strand.
GCGCCGATGATCGATGATGCTCGCAACCCTCCCACGCCCTTGCTGGCTTGGAAATAGGCCTGGACAAGCGCAGCCACGTGACCCGGCGGAAGAAAAACGCTCGGAACGAGCGCTTCCACCCTCAAAACGCGGAAGGATCCGCACATGTGCAGGAAGTGCAGCGGGCGCTCTTCATTCGCGAGCGCCGATGACCGATGATGCTCGCAACCCTCCCACGCCCTTGCTGGCTTGGTAATAGGCCCAGACAAGCGCAGCCACGTGAATCGTCGGAAGAAAAACGCTCGGAACGAGCGCTTCCACCCCCAAAACGCGGAAGGAACCGCACATGTGCAGGAAGTGCAGCGGTCGCTCTTCATTCGCAAGCGTCGATGAGCGATGATGCTCGCAACCCTCCCACGCCCTTGCTGGCTTGGTAATCGGCCCGGACAAGCGCAGCCACGTGACCCGGCGGAAGCAAAACGCTCGGAACGAGCGCTTCCACCCCCAAAACGCGGAAGGAACCGCACATGTGCCGGAAGTGTAGCAGGCGCTCTTCATTCGCGAGCGCCGATGACCGATGATGCTCGCAACCCTCCCACGCCCTTGCTGGCTTGGTAATAGGCCCGGACAAGCGCAGAAACGTGACCCGGCGGAAGAAAAACGCTCGGAACGAGCGCTTCCACCCCCAAAACGCGGAAGGATCCGCACATGTGCAGGAAGTGCAGCGGGCGCTCTTCATTCGCGAGCTCTGATGACCGATGATGCTCGCAACCCTCCCACGCCCTTGCTGGCTTGGTAAAAGGCCCCGACAAGCGCAGCCACGTGACCCGGCGGAAGAAAACTGCTCGGAACGAGCACTTCCACCCCCAAAACGCGGAAGGATCCGCACATGTGCAGGAAGTGCAGCGGGCGCTCTTCATTCGCGAGCTCTGATGACCGATGATGCTCGCAACCCTCTCACGCCCTTGCTGGCTTGGTAAAAGGCCCAGACAAGCGCAGCCACGTGACCCGGCGGAAGAAAACCGCTCGGAACGAGTGCTTCCACCCCCAAAACGCGGAAGGTTCCGCACATGTGCAGGAAGTGTAGCGGGCGCTCTTCATTCGCGAGCTCCGATGACCGATGATGCTCGCAACCCTCCCACGCCCTTGCTGGCTTGGTAAAAGGCCCAGACAAGCGCAGCGACATGACCCGGCGGAAGAAAAACGCTCGAAACGAGCGCTTCTAGCCCCAAAACGCGGAAGGATCCGCACATGTGCAGGAAGTGCAGCGGGCGCTCTTCATTCGCGAGCGTCGATGACCGATGATGCTCGCAACCCTCCCACGCCCTTGCTGGCTTGGTAATAGGACCAGACAAGCGCAGCCACGTGACCCGGCGGAAGAAAAATGCTCGCAACGAGCGCTTCCACCCCCAAAACGCGGAAGGATCCGCACATGTGCAGGAAGTGCAGCGGGCGCTCTTCATTCGCGAGCGCCGATGACCGATGATGCTCGCAACCCTCCCACGCCCTTGCTGGCTTGGTAATAGGACCAGACAAGCGCAGCCATGTGACCCGGTCGAAGATAAACGCTCGGAACGAGCGCTTCCACCCTCAAAACGCGGAAGGAACCGCACATGTGCAGGAAGTGCAGCGGGCGCTCTTCATTCGCGAGCGCCGATGACCGATGATGCTCGCAACCCTCCCACGCCCTTGCTGGCTTGGTAATAGGCCCAGACAAGCGCAGCCACGTGACCCGGCGGAAGAAAAACGCTCGGAACGAGCGCTTCCATTCTCAAAACGCGGAAGGATCCGCACATGTGCAGGAAGTGCAGCGGGCGCTCTTCATTCGCGAGCGCCGATGACCGATGATGCTCGCAACCCTCCCATGCCCTTGCTGGCTTGGTAATAGGACCAGACAAGCGCAGCCACGTGACCCGGCGGAAGAAAAACGCTCGGAACGAGCGCTTCCACCCTCAAAACGCGGAAGGATCCGCACATGTGCAGGAAGTGCAGCGGGCGCTCTTCATTCGCGATCGCCGATGAGCGATGGTGCTCGCAACCCTCCCACGCCCTTGCCGGCTTGGTAATAGGCCCAGACAAGCGCAGCTACGTGAATCGTCGGAAGAAAAACGCTCGGAACGAGCGCTTCCACCCCCAAAACGCGGAAGGATCCGCACATGTGCAGCGGTCGCTCTTCATTCGCGAGCGTCGATGAGCGATGATGCTCGCAACCCTCCCACGCCCTTGCTAGCTTGGTAATCGGCCCAGACAAGCGCAGCCACGTGACGTGCGGCCACGTGACCCGGCGGAAGAAAACCGCTCGAAACGAGCGCTTCCACCCTTAAAACGCGGAAGGATCCGCACATGTGCAGGAAGTGCAGCGGGCGCTCTTCATTCGCGAGCGCCGATGACCGATGATGCTCGCAACCCTCCCACGCCCTTGTTGGCTTGGTAACAGGCCTCGACAAGCGTAGCCACGTGACTCGGCGGAAGAAAAGCGCTCGGAACGAGCGCTTCCACCCTCAAAACGCGGAAGGATCCGCACATGTGCAGGAAGTGCAGCGGGCGCTCTTCATTCGCGAGCGCCGATGACCGATGATGCTCGCAACCCTCCCACGCCCTTGCTGGCTTGGTAATAGGCCTCGACAAGCGCAGCCACGTGAATCGGCGGAAGAAAAACGCTCGGAACGAGCGCTTCCACCCTCAAAACGCGGAAGGATCCGCACATGTGCAGGAAGTGCAGCGGGCGCTCCTCATTCGCGAGCGCCGATGACCGATGATGCTCGCAACCCTCCCACGCCCTTGCTGGCTTGGTAATAGGCCCAGACAAGCGCAGCCACGTGACCCGGCGGAAGAAAAACGCTCGGAACGAGCGCTTCCACCCCAAAAACGCGGAAGGATCCGCACATGTGCAGGAAGTGCAGCGGGCGCTCTTCATTCGCGAGCGCCGATGACCAATGATGCTCGCAACCCTCCCACGCCCTTGCTGGCTTGGTAATAGGCCTCGACAAGCACAGCCACCTGACCCGGCGGAAGAAAAACGCTCGGAACGAGCGCTTCCACCCTCAAAACGCGGAAGGATCCGCACATGTGCAGGAAGTGCAGCGGGCGCTCTTCATTCGCGAGCGCCGATGACCGATGATGCTCGCAACCCTCCCACGCCCTTGCTGGCTTGGTAATAGGACCAGACAAGCGCAGCCACGTGACCCGGCGGAAGAAAACCACTAGGAACGAGCGCTTCCACCCTCAAAACGCGGAAGGAACCGCACATGTGCAGGAAGTGCAGCGGGCGCTCTTCATTCGCGAGCGCCGATGACCGATGATGCTCGCAACCCTCCCACGCCCTTGCTGGCTTGGTAATAGGCCTCGACAAGCGCAGCCACGTGAATCGGCGGAAGAAAAACGCTCGGAACGAGCGCTTCCACCCTCAAAACGCGGAAGGATCCGCACATGTGCAGGAAGTGCAGCGGGCGCTCCTCATTCGCGAGCGCCGATGACCGATGATGCTCGCAACCCTCCCACGCCCTTGCTGGCTTGGTAATAGGCCCAGACAAGCGCAGCCACGTGACCCGGCGGAAGAAAAACGCTCGGAACGAGCGCTTCCACCCCAAAAACGCGGAAGGATCCGCACATGTGCAGGAAGTGCAGCGGGCGCTCTTCATTCGCGAGCGCCGATGACCAATGATGCTCGCAACCCTCCCACGCCCTTGCTGGCTTGGTAATAGGCCTCGACAAGCACAGCCACCTGACCCGGCGGAAGAAAAACGCTCGGAACGAGCGCTTCCACCCTCAAAACGCGGAAGGATCCGCACATGTGCAGGAAGTGCAGCGGGCGCTCTTCATTCGCGAGCGCCGATGACCGATGATGCTCGCAACCCTCCCACGCCCTTGCTGGCTTGGTAATAGGCCTCGACAAGCGCAGCCACGTGACCCGGCGGAAGAAAAACGCTCGGAACGAGCGCTTCCACCCTCAAAACGCGGAAGGATCCGCACATGTGCAGGAAGTGCAGCGGGCGGTCTTCATTCGCGAGCGCCGATGACCGATGATGCTCGCAACCCTCCCACGCCCTTGCTGGCTTGGTAATAGGCCTCGACAAGCGCAGCCACGTGACCCGGCGGAAGAAAAACGCTCGTAACGAGCTCTTCCACCCTCAAAACGCGGAAGGATCCGCACATGTGCAGGAAGTGCAGCGGGCGGTCTTCATTCGCGAGCGCCGATGACCGATGATGCTCGCAACCCTCCCACGCCCTTGCTGGCTTGGTAATAGGACCAGACAAGCGCAGCCACGTGACTCGGCGGAAGAAAAACGCTCGCAACGAGCGCTTCCACCCTCAAAACGCGGAAGGATCCGCACATGTGCAGGAAGTGCAGCGGGCGCTCTTCATTCGCGAGCGCCGATGACCGATGATGCTCGCAACCCTCCCACGCCCTTGCTGGCTTGGTAATAGGCCTCGACAAGCGCATCCACGTGAATCGGCGGAAGAAAAACGCTCGGAACGAGCGCTTCCACCCTCAAAACGCGGAAGGATCCGCACATGTGCAGGAAGTGCAGCGAGCGCTCTTCATTCGCGAGCGCCGATGACCGATGATGCTCGCAACCGTCCCACGCCCTTGCTGGCTTGGTAATAGGCCTCGACAAGCGCAGCCACATGACCCGGCGGAAGAAAAACGCTCGGAACGAGCGCTTCCACCCTCTAAACGCGGAAGGATCCGCACATGTGCAGGAAGTGCAGCGGGCGCTCTTCATTCGCGAGCGCCGATGACCGATGATGCTCGCAACCCTCCCATGCCCTTGCTGGCTTGGTAATAGGACCAGACAAGCGCAGCCACGTGACCCGGCGGAAGAAAAACGCTCGGAACGAGCGCTTCCACCCTCAAAACGCGGAAGGATCCGCACATGTGCAGGAAGTGCAGCGGGCGCTCTTCATTCGCGATCGCCGATGAGCGATGGTGCTCGCAACCCTCCCACGCCCTTGCCGGCTTGGTAATAGGCCCAGACAAGCGCAGCTACGTGAATCGTCGGAAGAAAAACGCTCGGAACGAGCGCTTCCACCCCCAAAACGCGGAAGGATCCGCACATGTGCAGCGGTCGCTCTTCATTCGCGAGCGTCGATGAGCGATGATGCTCGCAACCCTCCCACGCCCTTGCTAGCTTGGTAATCGGCCCAGACAAGCGCAGCCAAGTGACGTGCGGCCACGTGACCCGGCGGAAGAAAACCGCTCGAAACGAGCGCTTCCACCCTTAAAACGCGGAAGGATCCGCACATGTGCAGGAAGTGCAGCGGGCGCTCTTCATTCGCGAGCGCCGATGACCGATGATGCTCGCAACCCTCCCACGCCCTTGTTGGCTTGGTAACAGGCCTCGACAAGCGTAGCCACGTGACTCGGCGGAAGAAAAGCGCTCGGAACGAGCGCTTCCACCCTCAAAACGCGGAAGGATCCGCACATGTGCAGGAAGTGCAGCGGGCGCTCTTCATTCGCGAGCGCCGATGACCGATGATGCTCGCAACCCTCCCACGCCCTTGCTGGCTTGGTAATAGGCCTCGACAAGCGCAGCCACGTGAATCGGCGGAAGAAAAACGCTCGGAACGAGCGCTTCCACCCTCAAAACGCGGAAGGATCCGCACATGTGCAGGAAGTGCAGCGGGCGCTCCTCATTCGCGAGCGCCGATGACCGATGATGCTCGCAACCCTCCCACGCCCTTGCTGGCTTGGTAATAGGCCCAGACAAGCGCAGCCACGTGACCCGGCGGAAGAAAAACGCTCGGAACGAGCGCTTCCACCCCAAAAACGCGGAAGGATCCGCACATGTGCAGGAAGTGCAGCGGGCGCTCTTCATTCGCGAGCGCCGATGACCAATGATGCTCGCAACCCTCCCACGCCCTTGCTGGCTTGGTAATAGGCCTCGACAAGCACAGCCACCTGACCCGGCGGAAGAAAAACGCCCGGAACGAGCGCTTCCACCCTCAAAACGCGGAAGGATCCGCACATGTGCAGGAAGTGCAGCGGGCGCTCTTCATTCGCGAGCGCCGATGACCGATGATGCTCGCAACCCTCCCACGCCCTTGCTGGCTTGGTAATAGGCCTCGACAAGCGCAGCCACGTGACCCGGCGGAAGAAAAACGCTCGGAACGAGCGCTTCCACCCTCAAAACGCGGAAGGATCCGCACATGTGCAGGAAGTGCAGCGGGCGGTCTTCATTCGCGAGCGCCGATGACCGATGATGCTCGCAACCCTCCCACGCCCTTGCTGGCTTGGTAATAGGCCTCGACAAGCGCAGCCACGTGACCCGGCGGAAGAAAAACGCTCGTAACGAGCTCTTCCACCCTCAAAACGCGCAAGGATCCGCACATGTGCAGGAAGTGCAGCGGGCGCTCTTCATTCGCGAGCGCCGATGACCGATGATGCTCGCAACCCTCCCACGCCCTTGCTGGCTTGGTAATAGGCCTCGACAAGCGCAGCCACGTGAATCGGCGGAAGAAAAACGCTCGGAACGAGCGCTTCCACCCTCAAAACGCGGAAGGATCCGCACATGTGCAGGAAGTGCAGCGAGCGCTCTTCATTCGCGAGCGCCGATGACCGATGATGCTCGCAACCGTCCCACGCCCTTGCTGGCTTGGTAATAGGCCTCGACAAGCGCAGCCACATGACCCGGCGGAAGAAAAACGCTCGGAACGAGCGCTTCCACCCTCTAAACGCGGAAGGATCCGCACATGTGCAGGAAGTGCAGCGGGCGCTCTTCATTCGCGAGCGCCGATGACCGATGATGCTCGCAACCCTCCCACGCCCTTGCTGGCTTGGTAATCGGCCCAGACAAGCGCAGCCACGTGACCCGGCGGAAGAAAAACGCTCGGAACGAGCGCTTCCACCCCCAAAACGCGGAAGGAACCGCACATGTGCAGGAAGTGCAGCGGGCGCTCTTCATTCGCGAGCGCCGATGAGCGATGATGCTCGCAACCCTCCCACGCCCTTGCTGGCTTGGTAATCGGCCCAGACAAGCGCAGCCACGTGACCCGGCGGAAGAAAAACGCTCGGAACGAGCGCTTCCACCCCAAAAACGCGGAAGGATCCGCACATGTGCAGGAAGTGCAGCGGGCGCTTTTCATTCGCGAGCGCCGATGAGTGATGATGCTCGCAACCCTCCCACGCCCTTGCTGGCTTGGTAATAGGCCTCGACAAGCGCAGCCACGTGACCCGGCGGAAGAAAAACGCTCAGAACGAGCGCTTCCACCCTCAAAACGTAGAAGGATCCGCACATGTGCAGGAAGTGCTGCGGGCGCTCTTCATTCGCGAGCGCCGATGACCGATGATGCTCGCAACCCTCCCACGCCCTTGCTGGCTTGGTAATAGGCCTCGACAAGCGCAGCCACGTGACCCGGCGGAAGAAAAACGCTCGGAACGAGCGCTTCCACCCTCAAAACGCGAAAGGATCCGCACATGTGCAGGAAGTGCAGCGGGCGCTCTTCATTCGCGAGCGCCGATGACCGATGATGCTCGCTGTTATGTGATGCTATCATTTGCATTCACGTCTGTCTGCCTCCCATCATATGTTCGTGCGTTGCATGCGTGGTGTGAGCGTGTGCAAGAATTTGTATTTGGTGTGGTTTGGATTTTCTGAGTGTGTGTGAATGTTATTTGGCTTGAGCAGATATCTGAAGTGACTCCTCTGCTCGAGAGCATTCCGACGAACCAAGGATCGCTTCAATTGGAGCACGAACACGAAAGTTACGAACATTTGAAGTTCGTATGCTTTTGATATTTGGTTGTGGCGACTATGGGAAGTTGTGGGGTTGACTCCATAAGGGGTATAGACATTTGGGGGTTGGGAAATTCGTCACTTCTACTGTAGTTGCTGCCATGTGGTTGGGAAAACCCAAACCAGGTTGGCAAGTGTGGCCAAGTTGGGGTGAGGTGGATTGTGGAGGTTGGGAAAGTGACAAAGGTCAAAGTTGGGGTGCCTATAGGGAAGGGATTTGGTGTGACTATGGGGTTTCCTTGGTTGGGGACTCATTGGGGACCTTCCCTCTCGTCCTCCTCTTCCCTCCTACCTGGTTTATTGCTACTCTTACTTTCTTGTGAGAACTTGTGAGTAAATTGTGATTGAGTTAAGTTTCTATGGCAGCATACCCCCTAGTGCGCCGAAATTCATAACTCGAGTTATACCCCATATTTTGATACGATTCAAATTGGAAAGGATAGCCACGGTAAAGGGCTACAACATACTCGAGTTTGAGGGAATTCTAACAGTGCGGTTTTCGTCGACAACGTTTCTTGTGACGACGACGTTTCTGTCCAGAATTATAGTTGACGATTTTGAGATATTTCGTCCCCTAATCTTCATAGACTCCGTCCTTAGTTTCTAACACTCGCAACCCTCCCACGCCCTTGCTGGCTTGGTAATAGGCCTCGACAAGCGCAGCCACGTGACCCGGCGGAAGAAAAACGCTCGGAACGAGCGCTTCCACCCTCAAAACGCGGAAGGATCCGCACATGTGCAGGAAGTGCAGCGAGCGCTCTTCATTCGCGAGCGCCGATGACCGATGATGCTCGCAACCCTCCCACGCCCTTGCTGGCTTGGTAATAGGACCAGACAAGCACGGCCACGTGACCCGGCGGAAGAAAAACGCTCGGAACGAGCGCTTCCACCCCCAAAACGCGGAAGGATCCGCACATGTGCAGGAAGTGCAGCGGGCGCTCTTCATTCGCGAGCGCCGATGACCGATGATGCTCGCAACCCTCCCACGCCCTTGCTGGCTTGGTAATAGGCCTCGACAAGCGCAGCCACGTGACCCGGCGGAAGAAAAACGCTCGGAACGAGCGCTTCCACCCTCAAAACGCGGAAGGATCCGCACATGTGCAGGAAGTGCAGCGGGCGCTCTTCATTCGCGAGCGCCGATGACCGATGATGCTCGCAACCCTCCCACACGCGGAAGGATCCGCACATGTGCAGGAAGTGCAGCGGGCGCTCTTCATTCGCGAGCGCCGATGACCGATGATGCTCGCAACCCTCCCACGCCCTTGCTGGCTTGGTAATAGGCCTCGACAAGCGCAACCACGTGACCCGGCGGAAGAAAAACGCTCGGAACGAGCGCTTCCACCCCCAAAACGCGAAAGGATCCGCACATGTGCAGGAAGTGCAGCGGGCGCTCTTCATTCGCGAGCACCGATGACCGATAATGCTCGCAACCCTCCCACGCCCTTGCTGGCTTGGTAATAGGCCTCGACAAGCGCAACCACGTGACCCGGCGGAAGAAAAACGCTTGGAACGAGCGCTTCCACCCCCAAAACGCGGAAGGAACCGCACATGTGCAGGAAGTGCAGCGGGCGCTCTTCATTCGCGAGCGCCGATGACCGATGATGCTCGCAACCCTCCCACGCCCTTGCTGGCTTGGTAATAGGACCAGACAAGCACGGCCACGTGACCCGGTGGAAGAAAAACGCTCGGAACGAGCGCTTCCACCCCCAAAACGCGGAAGGATCCGCACATGTGCAGGAAGTGCAGCGGGCGCTCTTCATTCGCGAGCGCCGATGACCGATGATGCTCGCAACCCTCCCACGCCCTTGCTGGCTTGGTAATAGGCCTCGACAAGCGCAGCCACGTGACCCGGCGGAAGAAAAACGCTCGGAACGAGCGCTTCCACCCTCAAAACGCGGAAGGATCCGCACATGTGCAGGAAGTGCAGCGGGCGCTCTTCATTCGCGAGCGCCGATGACCGATGATGCTCGCAACCCTCCCACACGCAGAAGGATCCGCACATGTGCAGGAAGTGCAGCGGGCGCTCTTCATTCGCGAGCACCGATGACCGATGATGCTCGCAACCCTCCCACGCCCTTGCTGGCTTGGTAATAGGCCTCGACAAGCGCAACCACGTGACCCGGCGGAAGAAAAACGCTCGGAACGAGCGCTTCCACCCCCAAAACGCGAAAGGATCCGCACATGTGCAGGAAGTGCAGCGGGCGCTCTTCATTCGCGAGCACCGATGACCGATAATGCTCGCAACCCTCCCACGCCCTTGCTGGCTTGGTAATAGGCCTCGACAAGCGCAACCACGTGACCCGGCGGAAGAAAAACGCTTGGAACGAGCGCTTCCACCCCCAAAACGCGGAAGGAACCGCACATGTGCAGGAAGTGCAGCGGGCGCTCTTCATTCGCGAGCGCCGATGAGCGATGATGCTCGCAACCCTCCCACGCCCTTGCTGGCTTGGTAATCGGCCCAGACAAGCGCAGCCACGTGACCCGGCGGAAGAAAAACGCTCGGAACGAGCGCTTCCACCCCAAAAACGCGGAAGGATCCGCACATGTGCAGGAAGTGCAGCGGGCGCTTTTCATTCGCGAGCGCCGATGAGTGATGATGCTCGCAACCCTCCCACGCCCTTGCTGGCTTGGTAATAGGCCTCGACAAGCGCAGCCACGTGACCCGGCGGAAGAAAAACGCTCGGAACGAGCGCTTCCACCCTCAAAACGCGGAAGGATCCGCACATGTGCAGGAAGTGCAGCGAGCGCTCTTCATTCGCGAGCGCCGATGACCGATGATGCTCGCAACCCTCCCACGCCCTTGCTGGCTTGGTAATAGGACCAGACAAGCACGGCCACGTGACCCGGCGGAAGAAAAACGCTCGGAACGAGCGCTTCCACCCCCAAAACGCGGAAGGATCCGCACATGTGCAGGAAGTGCAGCGGGCGCTCTTCATTCGCGAGCGCCGATGACCGATGATGCTCGCAACCCTCCCACGCCCTTGCTGGCTTGGTAATAGGCCTCGACATGCGCAGCCACGTGACCCGGCGGAAGAAAAACGCTCGGAACGAGCGCTTCCACCCTCAAAACGCGGAAGGATCCGCACATGTGCAGGAAGTGCAGCGGGCGCTCTTCATTCGCGAGCGCCGATGACCGATGATGCTCGCAACCCTCCCACACGCGGAAGGATCCGCACATGTGCAGGAAGTGCAGCGGGCGCTCTTCATTCGCGAGCGCCGATGACCGATGATGCTCGCAACCCTCCCACGCCCTTGCTGGCTTGGTAATAGGCCTCGACAAGCGCAACCACGTGACCCGGCGGAAGAAAAACGCTCGGAACGAGCGCTTCCACCCCCAAAACGCGAAAGGATCCGCACATGTGCAGGAAGTGCAGCGGGCGCTCTTCATTCGCGAGCACCGATGACCGATGATGCTCGCAACCCTCCCACGCCCTTGCTGGCTTGGTAATAGGCCTCGACAAGCGCAACCACGTGACCCGGCGGAAGAAAAACGCTTGGAACGAGCGCTTCCACCCCCAAAACGCGGAAGGATCCGCACATGTGCAGGAAGTGCAGCGGGCGCTCTTCATTCGAGAGCGCCGATGACCGATGATGCTCGCAACCCTCCCACGCCCTTGCTGGCTTGGTAATAGGCCTCGACAAGCGCAACCACGTGACCCGGCGGAAGAAAAACGCTCGGAACGAGCGCTTCCACCCCCAAAACGCGGAAGGATCCGCACATGTGCAGGAAGTGCAGCGGGCGCTCTTCATTCGAGAGCGCCGATGACCGATGATGCTCGCAACCCTCCCACGCCCTTGCTGTCTTGGTAATAGGCCTCGACAAGCGCAGCCACGTGACCCGGCGGAAGAAAAACGCTCGGAACGAGCGCTTCCAGCCCCAAAACGCGGAAGGATCCGCACATGTGCAGGATGTGCAGCGGGCGCTCTTCATTCGCGAGCGCCGATGACCGATTATGCTCGCAACCCTCCCACGCCCTTGCTGGCTTGGTAATAGTCCCAGACAAGCGCAGCCACGTGACCCGACGGAAGAAAAACGCTCGGAACTAGCGCTTCCACCCTCAAAACGCCGAAGGATCCGCACATGTGCAGGAAGTGCAGCGGGCGCTCTTCATTCGCGAGCGCCGATGACCGATGATGCTCGCAACCCTCCCACGCCCTTGCTGGCTTGGTAATAGGCCCAGACAAGCGCAGCCACGTGACCCGGTGGAAGAAAAACGCTCGGAACGAGCGCTTCCACCCTCAAAACGCCGAAGGATCCGCACATGTGCAGGAAGTGCAGCGAGCGCTCTTCATTCGCGAGCGCCGAGGACCAATGATGCTCGCAACCCTCCCACGCCCTTGCTGGCTTGGTAATAGGCCCAGACAAGCGCAGCCACGTGACCCGGCGGAAGAAAAACGCTCGGAACGAGCGCTTCCACCCCAAAAACGCGGAAGGATCCGCACATGTGCAGGAAGTGCAGCGGGCGCTCTTCATTCGCGAGCGCCGATGACCGATGATGCTCGCAACCCTCCCACGCCCTTGCTGGCTTGGTAATAGGCCTCGACAAGCGCAGCCACGTGACCCGGCGGAAGAAAAACGCTCGGAACGAGCGCTTCCACCCTCAAAACGCGGAAGGATCCGCACATGTGCAGGAAGTGCAGCGGGCGCTCTTCATTCGCGAGCGCCGATGACTGATGATGCTCGCAACCCTCCCACGCCCTTGCTGGCTTGGTAATAGGCCTCGACAAGCGCAGCCACGTGACCCGGCGGAAGAAAAACGCTCGGAACGAGCGCTTCCACCCTCAAAACGCGGAAGGATCCGCACATGTGCAGGAAGTGCAGCGGGCGCTCTTCATTCGCGAGCGCCGATGACCGATGATGCTCGCAACCCTCCCACGCCCTTGCTGGCCTGGTAATAGGCCCAGACAAGTGCAGCCACGTGAATCGTCGGAAGAAAATTGCTCGGAACGAGCGCTTCCACCCCCAAAACGCGGAAGGATCCGCACATGTGCAGGAAGTGCAGCGGGCGCTCTTCATTCGCGAGCGCCGATGACCAATGATGCTCGCAACCCTCCCACGCCCTTGCTGGCTTGGTAATAGGCCTCGACAAGCACAGCCACGTGACCCGGCGGAAGAAAAACGCTCGGAACGAGCGCTTCCACCCTCAAAACGCGGAAGGATCCGCACATGTGCAGGAAGTGCAGCGGGCGCTCTTCATTCGCGAGCGCCGATGACCGATGATGCTCGCAACCCTCCCACGCCCTTGCTGTCTTGGTAATAGGCCTCGACAAGCGCAGCCACGTGACCCGGCGGAAGAAAAATGCTCGGAACGAGCGCTTCCAGCCCCAAAACGCGGAAGGATCCGCACATGTGCAGGAAGTGCAGCGGGCGCTCTTCATTCGCGAGCGCCGATGACCGATGATGCTCCCAACCCTCCCACGCCCTTGCTGGCCTGGTAATAGGACCAGACAAGTGCGGCCACGTGACCCGGCAGAAGAAAAACGCTCGGAACGAGCGCTTCCACCCCCAAAACGCGGAAGGATCCGCACATGTTCAGGAAGTGCAGCGGGCGCTCTTCATTCGCGAGCGCCGATGACCGATGATGCTCGCAACCCTCCCACGCCCTTGCTGGCTTGGTAATAGGCCCAGACAAGCGCAGCCACGTGAATCGTCGGAAGAAAAACGCTCGGAACGAGCGCTTCCACCCCCAAAACGCGGAAGGATCCGCACATGTGCAGGAAGTGCAGCGGGCGCTCTTCATTCGCGAGCGCCGATGACCGATGATGCTCGCAACCCTCCCACGCCCTTGCTGGCTTGGTAATAGGCCCAGACAAGCGCAGCCACGTGAATCGTCGGAAGAAAAACGCTCGGAACGAGCGCTTCCACCCCCAAAACGCGGAAGGATCCGCACATGTGCAGGAAGTGCAGCGGGCGCTCTTCATTCGCGAGCGCCGATGACCGATGATGCTCGCAACCCTCCCACGCCCTTGCTGTCTTGGTAATAGGCCTCGACAAGCGCAGCCACGTGACCCGGCGGAAGAAAAACGCTCGGAACGAGCGCTTCCAGCCCCAAAACGCGGAAGGATCCGCACATGTGCAGGAAGTGCAGCGGGCGCTCTTCATTCGCGAGCGCCGATGACCGATGATGCTCCCAACCCTCCCACGCCCTTGCTGGCTTGGTAATAGTCCCAGACAAGCGCAGCCACGTGACCCGGCGGAAGAAAAACGCTCGGAACGAGCGCTTCCAGCCCCAAAACGCGGAAGGATCCGCACATGTGCAGGAAGTGCAGCGGGCGCTCTTCATTCGCGAGCGCCGATGACCGATGATGCTCCCAACCCTCCCACGCCCTTGCTGGCTTGGTAATAGTCCCAGACAAGCGCAGCCATGTGACCCGGCGGAAGAAAAACGCTCGGATCTAGCGCTTCCACCCTCAAAACGCCGAAGGATCCGCACATGTTCAGGAAGTGCAGCGGGCGCTCTTCATTCGCGAGCGCCGATGACCGATGATGCTCGCAACCCTCCCACGCCCTTGCTGGCTTGGTAATAGGCCCAGACAAGCGCAGCCACGTGAATCGTCGGAAGAAAAACGCTCGGAACGAGCGCTTCCACCCCCAAAACGCGGAAGGATCCGCACATGTGCAGGAAGTGCAGCGGGCGCTCTTCATTCGCGAGCGCCGATGACCAATGATGCTCGCAACCCTCCCACGCCCTTGCTGGCTTGGTAATAGGCCTCGACAAGCACAGCCACGTGACCCGGCGGAAGAAAAACGCTCGGAACGAGCGCTTCCACCCTCAAAACGCGGAAGGATCCGCACATGTGCAGGAAGTGCAGCGGGCGCTCTTCATTCGCGAGCGCCGATGACCGATGATCCTCGCAACCCTCCCACGCCCTTGCTGGCCTAGTAATAGGACCAGACAAGTGCGGCCACGTGACCCGGCAGAAGAAAAACGCTCGGAACGAGCGCTTCCACCCCCAAAACGCGGAAGGATCCGCACATGTTCAGGAAGTGCAGCGGGCGCTCTTCATTCGCGAGCGCCGATGACCGATGATGCTCGCAACCCTCCCACGCCCTTGCTGGCTTGGTAATAGGCCCAGACAAGCGCAGCCACGTGAATCGTCGGAAGAAAAACGCTCGGAACGAGCGCTTCCACCCCCAAAACGCGGAAGGATCCGCACATGTGCAGGAAGTGCAGCGGGCGCTCTTCATTCGCGAGCGCCGATGACCGATGATGCTCGCAACCCTCCCACGCCCTTGCTGTCTTGGTAATAGGCCTCGACAAGCGCAGCCACGTGACCCGGCGGAAGAAAAACGCTCGGAACGAGCGCTTCCAGCCCCAAAACGCGGAAGGATCCGCACATGTGCAGGAAGTGCAGCGGGCGCTCTTCATTCGCGAGCGCCGATGACCGATGATGCTCCCAACCCTCCCACGCCCTTGCTGGCTTGGTAATAGTCCCAGACAAGCGCAGCCATGTGACCCGGCGGAAGAAAAACGCTCGGATCTAGCGCTTCCACCCTCAAAACGCCGAAGGATCCGCACATGTTCAGGAAGTGCAGCGGGCGCTCTTCATTCGCGAGCGCCGATGACCGATGATGCTCGCAACCCTCCCACGCCCTTGCTGGCTTGGTAATAGGCCCAGACAAGCGCAGCCACGTGACCCGGCGGAAGAAAAACGCTCGGAACGAGCGCTTCCACCCCAAAAACGCGGAAGGATCCGCACATGTGCAGGAAGTGCAGCGGGCGCTCTTCATTCGCGAGCGCCGATGACCAATGATGCTCGCAACCCTCCCACGCCCTTGCTGGCTTGGTAATAGGCCTCGACAAGCACAGCCACGTGACCCGGCGGAAGAAAAACGCTCGGAACGAGCGCTTCCACCCTCAAAACGCGGAAGGATCCGCACATGTGCAGGAAGTGCAGCGGGCGCTCTTCATTCGCGAGCGCCGATGACCGATGATCCTCGCAACCCTCCCATGTTATAGTCACAATAGGCTTGAATGTGCCTAAAATGAAAGATAGAGAGCACAGACGGATTTCTGCACAGCGGCTTCAAACGTTGATAGCGTTCTGCTCACAGCTGCAAATGACTTGATTCAAATTGGATCTGGAGCGTCTTCACGTCGTCTACAATTAGCAATTTAGATTGCACGATTTGATAAAGAATTGACGACACAGCGTCGGTTTGAACGAACAGTACTATGGCAGCCACTATAGTCTTAGAACACAAGATAGGAAGAGTTACGAGTTGGGAATGACTCCCAGCTCCTACAAACCCCAAGAGCCGAGGTACAGTGATGTGGAACAGTGCCACACTGTCCCCAACCACGAAGGGTCTCGAAACTACCCTCCACAAGGGCCTACACCAAGAGAAATGTTACACTACACAAAGTAATGCAACTATTCTCACTATCTTAAAGTTTACCCTTTTGGAGAGCTTCGAAATAACTTGAATCTTGAAACCAAGGCTCTGGTTCTTCAAGGTAAATTCTTCCTTGAGTTCTTGGAAGTCTGCTGCGCACACCTGCGACACGCCGAACGTTCCACACACGACAAAATAGAAAACCGCACACGACACGCAAACGACGACGTGACACGCGACTAGCGATAACTCGCTATTGACTCGACGCACACATTCAAAATCATGCTTCATCATACACACACTATTGTAAACATGAAATATATATTATTTCATGCCCTCATACCATTCCATGCACACACGCATGCACGCACACGGACAACAAGCCGAATGCAAACCGTAGGGTTGCACCAACAAACTCCCCCTCGGATTGTTGGCCTTAGGATCTTGCTCTCTCAGTTCAGAGCCATCCCAGCCAGCTTGCAACACTTCCAATGCTGCTGCTCCACCAGCCTCTTGGTCATCATGTCAGCTGGCTGCCTTGTCGTCTTCACATAGTGCAACTCAACTTCACCCGCGGCCACCATGCTCCTCGTTCAATGCCACTTCACCCTCATGTGCTTGGTGAGTCCATGCAACACAGGGTTCTTAGCAAGAGCAATGGCACCCTGGCTGTCACAGTACAGTGGGGTAGGTCCTTGCTGCTCCTCCCCCAATTCAGCCAACAAACGCCGCTGCCACACAATCTCCCGTACGGCACGGAAGAGTGCCATATACTCGGACTCCACCGAGCTCAATGCTTGATCCACCTGCTTCTTGCTCTCCCAAGCAGTTGGGCCTCCACCAACACAGCAAATGAACCCTGCAACACTTGTCATGTCCTCTGGTTCTGATGCAAAAGAAGCATCCGAGAATGCGGTGAGGAACAAACGCCCGGGTTCAACACCATCCGCGCCCTTTTGGCGCCTTTGCGCCGCCGCCGAATATTGCAGCCCAACGGTCGGTGTTTGGCCAAGATACTTGGCCACTCTCATTCCAGCTGCTACCTGCTCCTCATTAGGGCATTGAACAACCCTAGCCAACTGTCCGGTAGCAAACGCGACGTCCGGTCGGGTGTTTACCGCCGCGTACATGAGGCTGCCCACCAACGAGTGAAAACGGCGCCTCTCCTCTTCACCAACGCTCTCCTCCTCTGGTCCCTTCACACACTTGAAACCAGAGGAAAAGGGTGTAGCCACATGGCCTTCACTCTGCCCAAAGTTGGCAGCCAATGCCTCCAGGTACTTCCGTTGATGCACCCGCATGCACCGCTTCTCCAGATCACGTTCAATGTGAAGCCCAAGGTAGAAGTTGACGTCACCAAGGGCCTTACACTTAAACTTGTCCTGAAGCTTCAGCATCACCTCCTTCACAAGGTCAGATGAGGGTGAAAAGATGAGGATGTCATCCACGTACACCACCATGAAGCTCCTCTGCTCCCCCTCGCCAAGCATGAACAATGAGTGATCGGCCGTTGAGGGAGTGAAGCCGATCTCCTCCAAAACTCCTCGCAGCTTCAAGTACCACTGCCTAGGGGCCTGCTTCAGTCCATAAAGGGCCTTCTTCAGCCTCAAAACTCTGCCACTACCATCATCAAACCCCTCTGGCTGCGCCATGAAAATCTCTTCCTCAAGGACGCCATTGAGGAATGCCGTTGTGACATCCATTTGTTTCACCACCCATCCTTTGATGGCAGCTCCCGCGAGTAGGGTTCGCAGCGTCGTCGGCTTCACCACAGGAGCAAACAACTCCTTATAGTCCACCTTCTCCTTCTGCTGGTACCCCTTCGCCACAAGCCTAGACTTGTAGCGCTCGATCTTGCCGTCGGCGTCGGACTTGATCTTGAAGAGCCACTTGGACGTAATCGCCTTACGCCCCTCCGGTAGCTCCACCAATTCCCATGTGCCGTTCTCCTCAATGCTCTTCAGCTCACTCTCCATTGCCTTCTTCCACTCCTCAGCATCACTACTCTCCAAGGCCTCCTTGAGAGTTGCTGGTTCCCCCGGCATCTCCACCGGAGAGAAGAACGCGAAGGCACACTCCTCGTAGTCACTCTCCTCGTCTTCTCCAACTATAAGTGCCGCTCCGGCCAAGGCTGACTTGGCTGGCTTTCCCAGTGCCTCATAGGTCAGCCTATTTGGGGCTTGGATTCTCCTTTTGCCCCTTCCTTCTTCCTCAGCTGCAGGGACATGAAGGCCTTGGCGTTGCTGCGGGGTGACTCGGATCCGTGGAGCACTCGTAGTGCGAGAAAGAAGTGTCGGTACACGCTCGCTCACTTGCTGAACCTCCTCCTCTTCTTCCTCTGCATCCTTGGCCTCCTCTCCCCCATTCATAAGGGAAGATTGCCTTGTGGTGGTGCTGCCGCTGCTCAGCTCCAAGGGCAGCTCCACATGCTCCAAACCGGAACTCTTCACGTCCCCCAACCGCACGCCTATCTTCGCCTCATTCTCCGCCTTCCAATCCTTGTACATCAGATTCTCCATGAATTTGCAGTCCCTGCTCACCAAGAATTTCTTGGTGAATGGGTCCCAAAGAAGCCATCCCTTGCTGTTTTGAGCCATGCCCAAGTGCACGGCCCACACCGCCTTGGCACCAAGCTTGTTGTGCCGAAGATGCTTAGGCACGAGCGCCATGCACATGCACCCGAACACCCGAAGCATATCCACCTTTGGCTTCCTTCCTAGCCACTCCACATAGGGCACCCATTTGTCTGCTCCCACATGAGTCAAGGCTCTGTTCTTGGCCACACACGCGCTCCGCACCGCATCAGGCCAGAAATAGTCGGGTAGCCCGGCTTCAATGAGCAACCCGCGTGCCGCCTCCGTGATTGTGCGGTTCGCTCGCTCGGCGATGCCGTTCATTGCAGGGGAGTATGGCATGGTGAGAGAGTGCCGAATACCATTCTTCTTCAGCCACAACCCAAACTCCTTGCTCAGGAACTCTCCCCCTCGATCGGTGCGGATTGACTTGACTAGACGGTCTTGTTGCCGCTCCACCATCGGGAACCAATCCGTCTTCAACGTTTCAGCCACGTCGCTCTTCTTGGCCAGCACGTACACCCAAGTCATGCGGGTGTAGACGTCGACAATGGTGAGAAAATACTCAGCTCCAGCAGCTCCAAGCTTCAGGGGGCCCACCACGTCCATCACCACCTCATCAAGCGGTGCCTTTGCCGTTGCCTCCGAACTAGGGAACGGAAACCGGGTGAACTTGGCTTGAATGCACGTCGGGCAGCCAAGCACCTCATCGGGCTCCCCCTTCACACGTATGCCAGCAACCATCTCATTCTTCACTAGCTGCTGCAAGATGGGCAGGGCCACATGCCCCATGCGCCGATGCAAGGTGAGCCAATCACACTCCCCCGTAGCCGAAGTTGGATTGGAGAATGCCGCGCTCGCAATAGCGCCCCACATACTCTCTCCGTAGTCCTCCTCCGCTGCTGCCTCTGGGTTCTCCTCACCCTTTTGCTGCTCCTTGGTTGCTGCACCACTCTCCTTAGGTTCACTGAACTTGCTGGTCCCTCCAGGTTTGCTCTTCTTGAGCTCATTCTCCTTAGCGTGACCGTTCGCGCCATCGTCGCTACCGACCGCTCCATCCTTGGTGCTGATGCTTGCTGCCACTTGCCTCTCCTTAGGCATAGGGACCACTGGGATCTGCCACATCTCGTTGTAGACATCCCTGTCCTCATGAAGGTCCCAAAGAATTCGATCGCCAAGCCTTGCGGTGTAGGTCTTGGCTCCCTTCGAGTTCGTGTCCATGCCGGCCTTTGCCAACCGCCGCACGGAAATCAGGTTTGCAGCAAGGCTGGGCACCCAAAGCACGTTCTTGAGGCCCACCATCTTCCCATCAGCACCCTTGAACATGGCCTTGCCCATGCCTTTCACCTCTGCTCGCTGCCCCAAAGCCGATGTGACATGCTTCACCGGTGACGGCTCGAGTTCGGTGAGCAAGTCCGGGCGAGGTGTCATGCTATAGGTAGCGCCACTATCAATCACCCAATAGTCCAGGGGGTGTAGGGTCACCTTCCCCACAGCTGCTGGCTCCTTAAAGCCTTCATCCTTCTCTGGACCAGCCGGTACTTGCGTCGACACGAAGTAGAATAGACCCGGGTATCGATCGTCGCTCGGGTCCTTGTCGTTGTCTCCGCTCTTCATGTTTGCAGCTCCGCCACCGCGACCGCCACGGCCTCCACGGCCTCGTCCTCTCCCTCCTCCTGCTCCTCTACCCTCTTGGCCTTGAGCAGGGGTCCAACCATCAGGGAGTTTGTAGCAGTCGCGCCACATGTGTCCGCTCTTGTGGCAATAGTGACACTCGCCGTCGAATCGGCCGCGACCGCGTCCGTAGCTCTTGTCGTCGCTGCCGTAACCGCCACTCCTGCGGCCTCCGCCGAAGTTGCTGCCACCAAACCTTCCTCCCCCTCGTCCTCTGCCTCTTCCTTGACCATATCCACGGCCGATGCTCGCTGCCCCAGCGCCATCCGCACTCGCCAACTCACGGCGGCGGAAATCCTCTTGAAGGATAGCTCGCTTCACGTCTTCAAGCGAGAGGCGGGGCAAGTCGCGATTAAGGTTGATGATGAGCGAGGACCATGACTCTGGGAGTAAGGCCAGCAACTTGGTCTTCTTTTGGAGCTCACTGTAGTTCAAATCAGCTCCCTCAAGCCGCGTCAACAAGTCGAAGAATTTCTGCACCCCTTCTTCAACCGCTTCATCTTCTTCAATTCGTAGTGCCGCCATTTGCCGTTCCAACACCACCGCTACCGCCGCTGTTGCAGGAGCATGTACACCCTTGAGAGCAGCCCATGCCTTTGGTCCTTTCTCTGGTTCACGCTGGAATGGCTTGATGTGACGGATCTGACTGCTCCCCAACGCTTGCCCAAGTAAGAGATAGCCTTGTGCGCTCTTCCGCACCCAC
The DNA here is from genome assembly GCA_947471745.1 of Closterium sp. Naga37s-1. Lineage (NCBI taxonomy): Eukaryota > Viridiplantae > Streptophyta > Zygnematophyceae > Desmidiales > Closteriaceae > Closterium > Closterium sp. Naga37s-1. Next base: position 116,116 of record CANJKZ010000549.1, read on the forward strand.
GGGCTCTTCTCCGGGTCGTTCTCGGGGCGCTTCTCCGTTCCTTCCATCACCTCCAGCAGGTCGTAGTGGTCAAAGATGTTCTCCATCTTGAAGGACCATTCAGCAAAGTTGTCACCGTTGAACTTGTCAAGCCCAAACACCCTAGGCTCATCCCTAGGTGGGCCAAGACTTGGTTGCATGGGCGCCATGGCTGAATCACGGGGTTGGCCTTGAGCTTGAGCTTCTCCACTGCCACCAGCACCTCTGCCACCCCTTTCCTCAGGTCCAGACATTGTCGAAACTGCTCCAAGGGGCTCTGATACCACTTGTTATAGTCACAATAGGCTTGAATGTGCCTAAAACGAAAGATAGAGAGCACAGACGGATTTCTGCACAGCGGCTTCAAACGTTGATAGCGTTCTGCTCACAGTGCAAATGACTTGATTCAAATTGGATCTGGAGCGTCTTCACGTCGTCTACAATTAGCAATTTAGATTGCACGATTTGATTAAGAATTGACGACACAGCGTCGGTTTGAACGAACGGTACTATGGCAGCCACTATAGTCTTAGAACACAAGATAGGAAGAGTTACGAGTTGGGAATGACTCCCAGCTCCTACAAACCCCAAGAGCCGAGGTACAGTGATGTGGAACAGTGCCACACTGTCCCCAACCACGAAGGGTCTCGAAACTACCCTCCACAAGGGCCTACACCAAGAGAAATGTTACACTACACAAAGTAATGCAACTATTCTCACTATCTTAAAGTTTACCCTTTTGGAGAGCTTCGAAATAACTTGAATCTTGAAACCAAGGCTCTGGTTCTTCAAGGTAAATTCTTCCTTGAGTTCTTGGAAGTCTGCTGCGCACACCTGCGACACGCCGAACGTTCCACACACGACAAAATAGAAAACCGCACACGACACGCAAACGACGACGTGACACGCGACTAGCGATAACTCGCTATTGACTCGACGCACACATTCAAAATCATGCTTCATCATACACACACTATTGTAAACATGAAATATATATTATTTCATGCCCTCATACCATTCCATGCACACACGCATGCACGCACACGGACAACAAGCCGAATGCAAACCGTAGGGTTGCACCAACATCCCACGCCCTTGCTGGCCTGGTAATAGGACCAGACAAGTGCGGCCACGTGACCCGGCAGAAGAAAAACGCTCGGAACGAGCGCTTCCACCCCCAAAACGCGGAAGGATCCGCACATGTTCAGGAAGTGCAGCGGGCGCTTTTCATTCGCGAGCGCCGATGACCGATGATCCTCGCAACCCTCCCACGCCCTTGCTGGCTTGGTAATAGGCCCAGACAAGCGCAGCCATGTGAATCGTCGGAAGAAAAACGCTCGGAACGAGCGCTTCCACCCCCAAAACGCGGAAGGATCCGCACATGTGCAGGAAGTGCAGCGGGCGCTCTTCATTCGCGAGCGCCGATGACCGATGATGCTCGCAACCCTCCCACGCCCTTGCTGGCTTGGTAACAGGCCTCGACAAGCGCAGCCACGTGACCCGGTGGAAGAAAACCGCTCGGAACGAGCGCTTCCACCCTTAAAACGCGGAAGGATCCGCACATGTGCAGGAAGTGCAGCGGGCGCTCTTCATTCGCGAGCGCCGATGACCGATGATGCTCGCAACCCTCCCACGCCCTTGTTGGCTTGGTAACAGGCCTCGACAAGCGTAGCCACGTGACTCCGCGGAAGAAAAGCGCTCGAAACGAGCGCTTCCACCCTCAAAACGCGGAAGGATCCGCACATGTGCAGGAAGTGCAGCGGGCGCTCTTCATTCGCGAGCGCCGATGACCGATGATGCTCGCAACCCTCCCACGCCCTTGCTGGCTTGGTAATAGGCCCAGACAAGTGCAGCCACGTGACCCGGCGGAAGAAAAACGCTCGGAACGAGCGCTTCCACCCCAAAAACGTAGAAGGATCCGCACATGTGCAGGAAGTGCAGCGGGCGCTCTTCATTCGCGAGCGCCGATGACCAATGATGCTCGCAACCCTCCCATGCCCTTGCTGGCTTGGTAATAGGCCTCGACAAGCACAGCCACGTGACCCGGCGGAAGAAAAACACTCGGAACGAGCGCTTCCACCTTCAAAACGCGGAAGGATCCGCACATGTGCAGGAAGTGCAGCGGGCGCTCTTCATTCGCGAGCGCCGATGACCGATGATGCTCGCAACCCTCCCACGCCCTTGCTGGCTTGGTAAAAGGCCTCGACAAGCGCAGCCACGTGACCCGGCGGAAGAAAAACGCTCGTAACGAGCGCTTCCACCCTCAAAACGCAGAAGGATCCGCACATGTGCAGGAAGTGCAGCGGGCGCTCTTCAATCGTGAGCGCCGATGACTGATGATCCTCGCAACCCTCCCACGCCCTTGCTGGCTTGGTAATAGGCCCAGACAAGCGCAGCCATGTGACCCGGCGGAAGAAAAACGCTCGGAACTAGCGCTTCCACCCTCAAAACGCCGAAGGATCCGCACATGTTCAGGAAGTGCAGCGGGCGCTCTTCATTCGCGAGCGCCGATGACCGATGATGCTCGCAACCCTCCCACACCCTTGCTGGCTTGGTAATAGGCCCAGACAAGCGCAGCCACGTGACCCGGCGGAAGAAAAACGCTCGGAACGAGCGCTTCCACCCCAAAAACGCGGAAGGATCCGCACATGTGCAGGAAGTGCAGCGGGCGCTCTTCATTCGCGAGCGGCGATGACCAATGATGCTCGCAACCCTCCCACGCCCTTGCTGGCTTGGTAATAGGCCTCGACAAGCACAGCCACGTGACCCGGCGGAAGAAAAACGCTCGGAACGAGCGCTTCCACCCTCAAAACGCGGAAGGATCCGCACATGTGCAGGAAGTGCAGCGGGCGCTCTTCATTCGCGAGCGCCGATGACCGATGATCCTCGCAACCCTCCCACGCCCTTGCTGGCCTGGTAATAGGACCAGACAAGTGCGGCCACGTGACCCGGCAGAAGAAAAACGCTCGGAACGAGCGCTTCCACCCCCAAAACGCGGAAGGATCCGCACATGTTCAGGAAGTGCAGCGGGCGCTCTTCATTCGCGAGCGCCGATGACCGATGATCCTCGCAACCCTCCCACGCCCTTGCTGGCTTGGTAATAGGCCCAGACAAGCGCAGCCACGTGAATCGTCGGAAGAAAAACGCTCGGAACGAGCGCTTCCACCCCCAAAACGCGGAAGGATCCGCACATGTGCAGGAAGTGCAGCGGGCGCTCTTCATTCGCGAGCGCCGATGACCGATGATGCTCGCAACCCTCCCACGCCCTTGCTGGCTTGGTAACAGGCCTCGACAAGCGCAGCCTCGTGACCCGGCGGAAGAAAACCGCTCGGAACGAGCGCTTCCACCCTTAAAACGCGGAAGGATCCGCACATGTGCAGGAAGTGCAGCGGGCGCTCTTCATTCGCGAGCGCCGATGACCGATGATGCTCGCAACCCTCCCACGCCCTTGTTGGCTTGGTAACAGGCCTCAACAAGCGTAGCCACGTGACTCGGCGGAAGAAAAGCGCTCGGAACGAGCGCTTCCACCCTCAAAACGCGGAAGGATCCGCACATGTGCATGAAGTGCAGCGGGCGCTCTTCATTCGCAAGCGCCGATGACCGATGATGCTCGCAACCCTCCCACGCCTTTGCTGGCTTGGTAAGAGGCCCAGACAAGCGCAGCCACGTGACCCGGCGGAAGAAAAACGCTCGGAACGAGCGCTTCCACCCTCAAAACGCGGAAGGATCCGCACATGTGCAGGAAGTGCAGCGGGCGCTCTTCATTCGCGAGCGCCGATGACCGATGATCCTCGCAACCCTCCCACGCCCTTGCTGGCCTGGTAATAGGACCAGACAAGCGCGGCCACGTGACCCGGCGGAAGAAAAACGCTCGGAACGAGCGCTTCCACCCTCAAAACGCGGAAGGATCCGCACATGTGCAGGAAGTGCAGCGGGCGCTCTTCATTCGCGAGCGCCGATGACCGATGATCCTCGCAACCCTCCCACGCCCTTGCTGGCCTGGTAATAGGACCAGACAAGTGCGGCCACGTGACCCGGCGGAAGAAAAACGCTCGGAACGAGCGCTTCCACCCCCAAAACGCGGAAGGATCCGCACATGTTCAGGAAGTGCAGCGGGCGCTCTTCATTCGCGAGCGCCGATGACCGATGATCCTCGCAACCCTCCCACGCCCTTGCTGGCTTGGTAATAGGCCCAGACAAGCGCAGCCACGTGAATCGGCGGAAGAAAAACGCTCGGAACGAGCGCTTCCACCCCCAAAACGCGGAAGGATCCGCACATGTGCAGGAAGTGCAGCGGGCGCTCTTCATTCGCGAGCGCCGATGACCGATGATGCTCGCAACCCTCCCACGCCCTTGCTGGCTTGGTAACAGGCCTCGACAAGCGCAGCCTCGTGACCCGGCGGAAGAAAACCGCTCGGAACGAGCGCTTCCACCCTTAAAACGCGGAAGGATCCGCACATGTGCAGGAAGTGCAGCGGGCGCTCTTCATTCGCGAGCGCCGATGACCGATGATGCTCGCAACCCTCCCACGCCCTTGCTGGCTTGGTAACAGGCCTCGACAAGCGCAGCCTCGTGACCCGGCGGAAGAAAACCGCTCGGAACGAGCGCTTCCACCCTTAAAACGCGGAAGGATCCGCACATGTGCAGGAAGTGCAGCGGGCGCTCTTCATTCGCGAGCGCCGATGACCGATGATGCTCGCAACCCTCCCACGCCCTTGTTGGCTTGGTAACAGGCCTCAACAAGCGTAGCCACGTGACTCGGCGGAAGAAAAGCGCTCGGAACGAGCGCTTCCACCCTCAAAACGCGGAAGGATCCGCACATGTGCATGAAGTGCAGCGGGCGCTCTTCATTCGCAAGCGCCGATGACCGATGATGCTCGCAACCCTCCCACGCCCTTGCTGGCTTGGTAATAGGCCCAGACAAGCGCAGCCACGTGACCCGGCGGAAGAAAAACGCTCGGAACGAGCGCTTCCACCCCAAAAACGCGGAAGGATCCGCACATGTGCAGGAAGTGCAGCGGGCGCTCTTCATTCGCGAGCGCCGATGACCAATGATGCTCGCAACCCTCCCACGCCCTTGCTGGCTTGGTAATAGGCCTCGACAAGCACAGCCACGTGACCCGGCGGAAGAAATACGCTCGGAACGAGCGCTTCCACCCTCAAAACGCGGAAGGATCCGCACATGTGCAGGAAGTGCAGCGGGCGCTCTTCATTCGCGAGCGCCGATGACCGATGATCCTCGCAACCCTCCCACGCCCTTGCTGCCTGGTAATAGGACCAGACAAGTGCGGCCACATGACCCGGCAGAAGAAAAACGCTCGGATGGAGCGCTTCCACCTCCAAAACGCGGAAGGATCCGCACATGTTCAGGAAGTGCAGCGGGCGCTCTTCATTCGCGAGCGCCGATGACCGATGATCCTCGCAACCCTCCCACGCCCTTGCTGGCTTGGTAATAGGCCCAGACAAGCGCAGCCACGTGAATCGTCGGAAGAAAAACGCTCGGAACGAGCGCTTCCACCCCCAAAACGCGGAAGGATCCGCACATGTGCAGGAAGTGCAGCGCGCGCTCTTCATTCGCGAGCGCCGATGACCGATGATGCTCGCAACCCTCCCATGTTATGTGATGCAATCGTTTGCATTCACGTCTGTCTGCCTCCCATCATATGTTCGTGCGTTGCATGCGTGGTGTGAGCGTGTGCAAGAATTTGTGTTTGATGTGGTTTGGATTTCCTGAGTATGTGTGAATGCTATTTGGCTTGAGCAGATATCTGAAGTGACTCCTCTGCTCAAGAGCTTTCCGACGAGCCAAGTATCGCTTCAATCGGAGCACGAACAAGAAAGTTACGAACGTTTGAAGTTCGTATGCTTTTGATATTTGGTTGTGGTGACTATGGGAAGTTGTGGGGTTGACTCCATATGGGGTACAGACTTTTGGGGGTTGGGAAATTCGTCAACATCACTGTAGATGCTGCCAAGTGGTTGGGAGGAGCCAAACCAGGTTGGCAAGTGTGGCCAAGTTGGGCAAGGTGGATGGCATGGGTTGGGAAAGTGACAAAAGTGAAAGTGGGGTTGCCTATGGAGAGGGGAATTGTGTGGCATGGGGTTTCCTTGGTTGGGGACTATTTTGGGACCTTCCCTCTCGTCCTCCTCATCCCATCCCACCTGGTTTATTGCTACTCTAACTCTCTTGTGTAGTTATTTTGTGAAATTGTGAGTAAATTGTGATTGAGTTAAGTTTCTATGGCAGCATACCCCCTAGTGCGCCGAAATTCATAACTCGAGTTATACCCCATATTATGATACGATTCAAATTGGGAAGGATAGCCACGGTAAAGGGCTACAACATACTCGAGTTTGAGGGAATTCTAACAGTGCAGTTTTCGTCGACAACGTTTCTTGTGACGACGACGTTTCTGTCCAGAATTATAGTTGACGATTTTGAGATATTTCGTCCCCTAATCTTCATAGACTCCGTCCTTAGTTTCTAACAAGTGGTATCAGAGCTGATTAAGGACTTTGTGGAGAGTCTACTGAAGTGTGAAGACCCTCCTAGACCCACTATGGCCTGTGGGCGTGCCTAAGTGGAGTTCTGGAGGTTGGATGCGACTTCCGCTAAGGGGAAACTCTGCCGAAATTTCGTTGGCGCCGACACTTGTGAAAATATTGTGGATGTGGACAGCAAAGGGGGGAGCTGAAACCTGTGATTGGGAGCAGAGGAAATGAGTCAAGGGAGTGGAGATGCACCTGAGAAGAGGAATGAACCGCCACCATCCAAGATCGAGGCATTGGATGGCTCCAACTATGAGGAATGGAGCGGGCGGATGCGGAGTGCGTTTAAGCGCTACAAGCTGCTGAAACTTGCGATGCCCGGAGGAAGGCGACGCCCGCGATCGTTGGATTGAGAAGAGCGCGGTGCTGTACGACCTCATCCTCCAGTCGGTCAACAACGACATGTTCCAGCACATCAAAGATTTGGTGGAGCTCGATGACTCGGGACCGAAGGCGTGGAAGCTACTTCGGGATGTGATTCAGCCCAACACGCTGCCAATGGTGATTGTGTTGGAGAAGGAGCTGGCTGCCCTCTCCATGCGACCGGGTGATGATGTGAAGCCGGTCCTTGACAAGATCAAGGACACCTATGCGAGGATGGCAGCGGCGGGCAGCAATGTGTCGCAGATGCAGCAGTGCACCAAGATCATCTCGGTGCTCGACAGCTCATGGGACAACCTGATCCCCACCCTCAACTCTCAGCAGGACCAGTGGACACCTGAGTGGCTACGGCAGCAGATTCTGCAGGAGGACTTCCGCAGGCGCCACACCGGAGGTGGTGCTGCCAACAAAACTGCTGAGGGGTATGGAGCTGCAGGAGGCAACAGAGGAAGAGGGGGTGGGAGAGGCCGAGGCCGTGGGAGGAGCTTTGGCAGAGGGAGAGGCCGAGGTGACTACAATGAGGGGCATGGGAGCTCTGGTGGCAGGGGGGGCACTCGAATGGAGGGTGCCTGCTGGTACTGCAAGAAGGCTGGACATCCGTGGTTCAAGTGTTTCAGCCGGCCTGAGGGATGGGCGCCTCCAGGCATGAAGCCGCCAAGTGGTGAACGTGCACGAGGTGGTGCTGTGCAAGGTTCAGGTGCACAAGGTGATGGTGCACAAGGAAAAGCCGACCCTGGCATGTTCCTCATGGTTGAGGATGTGAAAGGGAATGGGGGTGATGTGGGTTCAGTTGGGAAGGTTGTGATGCATCCCCTCACTCACTGGGTGATCGATTCAGGTTGCACAAGTCACATGACACCGAGGGCAGATTTGCTTGATGAGGTAAAACCCCCCGGGAAGATCAAGTTTGTGGCTGCCGCTTCAGGTGCCTTGCTCCCTGTGATTGGTGTGGGGAATGCCAAGGTAATGGGAGCTAATGGGGGGCTTGTGGGGCTGGGGAATGTGCTGTTGGTTGAAGGTTTGTCCGCTAACCTTCTTTCTGTGCGCCGGCTGCAGAAGAGCAAGGCCAAAGTGACCTTCGGCCCAACCAGCTGCCGTGCAAAGCTTGGGAAGCTGTTGTTGTGGGATCTGGAGGAGAAGAACAGCTGCATCAAGGACCTGTGGCAGCTGCCCATCATCCCTTGGAGTGGGAAACCTCCAGCAACGGCAGCGGCAGCAGCAACGGCAAAGGCAACTGCGGGAGGAGAGGAGACTGCACCAACGGTTGGGGCCCTGGATGCAGTCAAGAAGGTGCAGCAACCACAGCAGCCACATGGTGAGGTGCTTGCTGGTGTGGATGCGACAGCTGCATGGGCAAAGGCTTCGCCTGGGAGTGGTGAGGCCGATTGGGAGACATGGCATGAAAGGCTATGCCATGTGAATTTTCCTATGCTGCAGAAGTTGGTTAAGGATGGGAGCTTGAAGGGGTTGGAGGTGAAGGGGGCAGCGAAGGAGATTGGGAGCTGCCCTACATGCCTTGAGACCAAATTCACAAAGTTTCCCTTCAGCAGCAGCACAGGACCAGCCAAGGCTCCACTTGCGCTTGTGCACATGGATGTGGTGGGCCCCACGAGGGCCCTTTCTCTCTCGGGCAGCCGCTACTTCCTGACCATTGTGGATGACCACACGCGTGCGGTGTGGGTCTACCCTCTCAAGACTAAGGGGGAGGTGGCAGCGTGTTATAGTCACAATAGGCTTGAATGTGCCTAAAACGAAAGATAGAGAGCACAGACGAATTTCTGCACAGCGGCTTCAAACGTTGATAGCGTTCTGCTCACAGCTGCAAATGACTTGATTCAAATTGGATCTGGAGCGTCTTCACGTCGTCTACAATTAGCAATTTAGATTGCACGATTTGATAAAGAATTGACGACACAGCGTCGGTTTGAACGAACGGTACTATGGCAGCCACTATAGTCTTAGAACACAAGATAGGAAGAGTTACGAGTTGGGAATGACTCCCAGCTCCTACAAACCCCAAGAGCCGAGGTACAGTGATGTGGAACAGTGCCACACTGTCCCCAACCACGAAGGGTCTCGAAACTACCCTTCACTAGGGCCTACACCAAGTGAAATGTTACACTACACAAAGTAATGCAACTATCTTCAATATCTTGAGGTGTACCCTTTTGGCAAGCTTCGAAATCACTTGAGGCTTGACACCAAGGCTCGGGCTCTTCATCACAAACTCATCGTTGAGTTCTTGATGGGTTTGCTGCACACACCTGCGACACGCCGAACGTTCGATACAGGACAAAATAGAAACCGCGCACGACAAAATAGAAACCGCGCGCGAGACACAAACGACCGCGTAACACGCGTCTAGCGATAACTCGCTATTGACTCGACACACACACTCGACATCATGACTCAACATTCACACACAATTATAAGCATGAAATATATATTATCCCATGCCCTCATACCATTCCATACACACACACATTCACGCACACGGACAACAAGCCGAGTGCAAACCGTAGGGTTGCACCAACAAACTCCCCCTTTGATTGTTGGCCTTAGGATATGTTGCTCTCTCAGTTCAGAGCCATCCCAGCCAGCTTGCAACACTTCCAATGCTGCTGCTCCACCAGCCTCTTGGTCATCATGTCAGCCGGCTGCCCCGTGGTCTTCACGTAGCGCAACTCAACTTCACCCGCGGTTACCATGCTCCTCGTCCAATGCCACTTCACCCTCATGTGCTTCGTGAGTCCATGCAACACAGGGTTCTTAGCAAGAGCAATGGCACCCTGGCTGTCACAGTACAGTGGGGTAGGTCCTTGCTGCTCCTCCCCCAATTCAGCCAACAAACGCCGCTGCCACACAATCTCCCGTACGGCACGGAAGAGTGCCATGTACTCGGACTCCACCGAGCTCAAAGCTTGGTCAACCTGCTTCTTGCTCTCCCAAGCAGTTGGGCCTCCACCAACACAGCATATGAAGCCTCCCACACTTGTCATGTCCTCTGGTTCTGATGCATATGAAGCATCCGAGTAGGCGGTGAGGAACAAACGCCCGGGTTCAATACCATCCGCGCCCTTTTGGCGCCTTTGTGCCGCCGCCGAGTATTGCAGCCCAACGGTCGGTGTTTGGCCAAGATACTTGGCCACCCTCATTCCAGCTGCTACCTGCTCCTCATTAGGGCATTGCACAACCCTAGCCAGCTGCCCGGTAGCAAACGCGACGTCCGGTCGGGTGTTTACCGCCGCATACATGAGGCTGCCCACCAACGAGTGAAATCGGCGCCTCTCCTCTTCACCAACGCTCTCCTCCTCTGGTCCCTTCACACACTTGAACCCAGAGGGAAAGGGTGTAGCCACATGGCCTTCACTCTGCCCAAAGTTGGCAGCCAATGCCTCCAGGTACTTTCGTTGATGCACCCGCATGCACCGCTTCTCCACATCTCGTTCGATGTGGAGCCCAAGGTAGAAGCTCACGTCACCAAGGGCCTTGCACTTGAACTTGTCTTGAAGCTTCAGCATCACCTCCTTCACAAGGTCAGAAGAGGGTGAGAAAATGAGGATGTCATCCACATAAACCACCATGAAACTCCTCTGCTCCCCCTCGCCAAGCATGAACAAGGAGTGATCGGCCGTTGAGGGAGTGAAGCCGATCCCCTCCAACACTTCGCGCAGCTTCATGTACCATTGCCTAGGGGCCTGCTTCAGCCCATAGAGGGCCTTCTTCAGCTTCCACACTCTGCCACTACCATCATCAAACCCCTCTGGCTGCGCCATAAAAATCTCCTCCTCAAGGATGTCGTTAAGGAATGCCGTTACGATGTCCATTTGCTTTACTACCCATCCTTTGATGGCGGCTCCCGCGAATAGGGTTCGCAGCGTCGTCGGCTTCACCACAGGGGCAAACAGCTCCTTGAAGTCCACCTTCTCCTTCTGCTGGTACCCCTTGGCTACAAGCCTAGACTTGTAGCGCTCGATCTTGCCGTCGGCATCCGACTTGATTTTGAAGAGCCACTTGGACGTTATCGCCGTACGCCCCTCCGGTAGCTCCACCAATTCAAACGTGTCATTCTCCTCGATGCTCTTCAGCTCACTCTCCATGGCCTTCTTCCACTCCTCAGCATCACTACTCTCCAAAGCCTCCTTGAGAGTTGCTGGTTCTCCCGGCATCTCCACCGGAGAGAAGAACGCGAAGGCACACTCCTCGTAGTCACTCTCCTCGTCGTCTCCGACCATCATTGCCGCTCCGGCCAGGGCTGTCTTGCCCTGCTTTCCCGGTGCATCATAGGTCAGCCTATTAGGGGGTTGAACTCTCCTCTTCCCCCTTCCTTCCTCCTCAGCTGCAGGGACTTGAAGGCCTTGGCGTTGCTGCGGTGTGGCTCGAATCCGTGGAGCACTCGTAGTACGGGAAGGAAGTGACGGTGCACGCTCGCTCACTTGCTGCACCTCCTCCTCTTCTTCCTCTGCATCATTGGCCTCCTCTCCCCCATTCACAAGGGAGGATTGCCTTGTGGTTGTGCTGCCGCTGCTCAGTTCCAAAGGCAGCTCCACATGCTCCAAACCGGAACTCTTCACCTCCCCAAACCGCACGCCTATCTTCGCCTCATTCTCCGCCTTCCAATCCTTGTACATGAAGTTCTCCATGAACTTGCAGTCCCTGCTCACCAAGAATTTCTTGGTGAATGGGTCCCAAAGAAGCCACCCCTTGCTGTTTTGAGCCATGCCCAAGTGCACAGCCCATATCGCCTTGGCACCGAGCTTGTTGTGCCGAAGATGCTTAGGCACGAGCGCCATGCACATGCACCCGAACACCCGAAGCATATCCACCTTTGGCTTCCTTCCTAGCCACTCCACATAGGGCACCCATTTGTCTGCTCCCACATGAGTCAAAGCTCTGTTCTTGGCCACACATGCACTCCGCACCGCATCAGGCCAGAAATATTCGGGTAGCCCGGCTTCAATGAGCAACCCGCGCGCCGTCTCCGTGATTGTCCGGTTCGCTCGCTCGGCGATGCCGTTCATTGCAGGGGAGTATGGCATGGTAAGGGAGTGCCTTATGCCATTCTTCTTCAGCCACAATCCAAACTCCTTGCTCAAGAACTCTCCCCCTCGATCGGTGCGGATTGCCTTCACTAGCCGGTCTTGTTGCCGCTCCACCATCGGCAACCAATCGGTCTTCACCGTTTCAGCCACGTCACTCTTCTTGGACAGCACGTACACCCAAGTCATGCGAGTGTAGACGTCCACAATGGTGAGAAAGTACTCAGCTCCAGCAGCTCCAAGCTTCAGGGGGCCCACCACGTCCATCACCACCTCATCAAGTGGTGCCTTAGCCGTTGCCTCCGAACTAGAGAACGGGAAACGGGTGAACTTGGCTTGCATGCACGTCGGGCAGCCAAGTACCTCATCGGGCTCCCCCTTCACACGTATGCCAGCAACCATCTCATTCTTCACTAGCTGCTGCAAGATGGGCAGGGCCACATGCCCCATTCGCCGATGCAAGGTGAGCCAATCACACTCCCCCGTAGCCGAAGTCGGATTGGAGAATGCCGCACTCGCAATAGTGCCCCACATGTTCTCTCCGTACTCCTCCTCCGCTGCTGCCTTGGGGTTCTCCTCACCCTTGTGCTGCTTCTGAGCTGCTGCACCACTCTCCTCATGTTCACCGAGCTTGCTGGTCCCTCCAAGATTGCACTTCTTGGACTTTATCTCCTTAGCGCGACCGTTCGCGCCATCGCCGCTACCAACCGCTTCACCCTTGGTGCTGATGCTTGCTGCCACTTGCCTCTCCTTAGGCATGGGGACCACAGGGATTTGCCACATCTCGTTGTAGACATCCCTATTCTCGTGAAGGTCCCAAAGAATCCGCTCGCCAAGCCTCGCGGTGTAGGTCTTAGCTCCCTTCGAGCTCGTGTCCATGCCGGCCTTTTGCAACCGCCGCACGGAAATCAGGTTGGCAGCAAGGTTGGGCACCCAAAGCACGTTCTTGAGGCCCACCATCTTCCCATCAGCACCCTTGAACATGGCCTTGCCCATGCCTTTCACCTCTGCTCGCTGCCCCAAAGCCGATGTCACATGCTTCACCGGTGACGGCTCAAGTTCGGTGAGCAAGTCCGCACGAGGTGTCATGCTATAGGTAGCGCCGCTATCGATCACCCAATAGTCCAGGGAGTGTAGGGTGACCTTCCCCACAGCTGCTGGCTCCTCAAAGCTTTCATCATTCTCTGGACCAGCCGGTGCTTGCGTGGACACGAAGAAGAATTGACCCGCGAAGCGATCGTCCCTCGACTCGCTCTCGTTGCCGGCACTCTTCATACTTGCAGCACCACCTCCGCGACCGCCACGGCCTCCACGGCCTCTTCCTCTCCCTCCTCCTGCTCCTCTACCCTCTTGGCCTTGAGCAGGAGTCCATCCATCAGGGAGCTTGTAGCAATCGCGCCACATATGTCCGCTCTTGTGACAATAGTGGCACTCGCCGTCGAATCGGCCGCGACCGCGTCCGTAGCTCTTGTCGTCGCTGCCGTAACCGCCACTCCTGCGGCCTCCGCCGAAGTTGCTGCCACCAAACCTTCCTCCCCCTCGTCCTCTGCCTCTTCCTCGACCATATCCACGGCCGATGCTCGCTGCCCCAGCGCCATCCGCACTCGCCAACTCACGGCGGCGGAAATCCTCTTGAAGGATAGCTCGCTTCACGTCTTCAAGCGAGAGGCGGGGCAAGTCGCGATTAAGGTTGATGATGAGCGAGGACCATGACTCTGGGAGTAAGGCCAGCAACTTGGTCTTCTTTTGGAGCTCACAGTAGTTCAAATCAGCTCCCTCAAGCCGCGTCAACAAGTCGAAGAATTTCTGCACCCCTTCTTCAACCGCTTCGTTTTCTTCAATTCGTAGTGCCGCCATTCGCCGTTTAGGCACCACCGCTACCGCCGCTATTGCAGGAGCATGTACACCCTTGAGAGCAGCCCATGCCTTTGGTCCTTTCTCTGGTTCACGCTGGAATGGCTTGATGTGACGGATCTGACTGCTCCCCAACGCTTGCCCAAGTAAGAGATAGCCTTGTGCGCTCTTCCGCACCCACGGGCTCTTCTCCGGGTCGTTCTCGGGGCGCTTCTCCGTTCCTTCCATCACCTCCAGCAGGTCATAGTGGTCAAAGATGTTCTCTATCTTGAAGGACCATTCAGCAAAGTTGTCACCGTTGAACTTGTCAAGCCCAAACACCCTAGGCTCATCCCTAGGTGGGCCAAGACTTGGTTGCATGGGCGCCATGGCTGAATCACGGGGTTGGCCTTGAGCTTGAGCTTCTCCACTGCCACCAGCACCTCTGCCACCCCTTTCCTCAGGTCCAGACATTGTCGAAACTGCTCCAAGGGGCTCTGATACCACTTGTTATAGTCACAATAGGCTTGAATGTGCCTAAAACGAAAGATAGAGAGCACAGACGAATTTCTGCACAGCGGCTTCAAACGTTGATAGCGTTCTGCTCACAGCTGCAAATGACTTGATTCAAATTGGATCTGGAGCGTCTTCACGTCGTCTACAATTAGCAATTTAGATTGCACGATTTGATAAAGAATTGACGACACAGCGTCGGTTTGAACGAACGGTACTATGGCAGCCACTATAGTCTTAGAACACAAGATAGGAAGAGTTACGAGTTGGGAATGACTCCCAGCTCCTACAAACCCCAAGAGCCGAGGTAAAGTGATGTGGAACAGTGCCACACTGTCCCCAACCACGAAGGGTCTCGAAACTACCCTTCACTAGGGCCTACACCAAGTGAAATGTTACACTACACAAAGTAATGCAACTATCTTCAATATCTTGAGGTGTACCCTTTTGGCAAGCTTCGAAATCACTTGAGGCTTGACACCAAGGCTTGGGCTCTTCATCACAAACTCATCCTTGAGTTCTTGATGGGTTTGCTGCACACACCTGCGACACGCCGAACGTTCGACACAGGACAAAATAGAAACCGCGCACGACAAAATAGAAACCGCGCGCGAGACACAAACGACCGCGTAACACGGGTCTAGCGATAACTCGCTATTGACTCGACACACACACTCGACATCATGACTCAACATTCACACACAATTATAAGCATGAAATATATATTATCCCATGCCCTCATATCATTCCATACACACACACATTCTTGCACACGGACAACAAGCCGAGTGCAAACCGTAGGGTTGCACCAACACAGCGGCTGTTCTTAAGGAGTGGATGCCGAGAGCTCAAAGGGAGAGCGGACACAAAGTGAAGGTGATCCGCACTGACAACGGGGGAGAATTCATTGGCGCTGATTTTGAGGCGGTGCTGAAGAAGAAGGGGATCCAGCATCAGCTCACGGTGCCGTACAACCCTCAGCAGAACGGCGTGGCTGAGCGGTTCAACCGAACCCTGCAGGAAGGTGCTCGCACTCTCCTTGGGCGTGCAGGGCTGCCGGATCCGTTTTGGGTGACTGCACTGCGGCAGGTCGCCCTTGTGAAGAACCGGGTGCTGGCGACTGTGGGGGACAAGCAGTGGGTCCCCTACACCAAGTGGTATAGGAGTGCGCCAGCAGTCAACATGCTGAGAGCCTACGGCTGCATGGTGGTGTTTCATGTGCCGAAGGAGAAGAGGGGAAAGCTGGAAGCTTCTGGGAGATGGGGTGTGCACTTGGGGATTGCCAAGGATCACAAGGGCTGGTTGGTGTGGGACTTGACCAGCCAGAAGCTGACTGTTTCGAGGGATGTGAAGTTCCTTGAGTCACTGTACTACAAGGAGTGGAAGCAGCAGCAGCAGAAGCTTCCCACTACACCGCTGATCATTGAGGCTAATGAGGTGCAGCGGCCTTCGAGGCAAGTGCAGGTCACTGTCTCAGAGGAGGAGATATCTGGGGTGACTGAGGATGGGGGAGAACCTGAGGTGGAGGAGCAGCAGCAGCAGCAGCAGCAGCAGCAGCAGCAGCATGATGCTCCACCACGTGACCAACGTCCGAATGACCGTCCTAGGAGGGATGTGCGCCCTCCTAACAGGCTGACCTATCCTAGCTTTGGAAAGCCAAAGGTGGTACGGGCTAGGAGTGTGGCTGAGCAGTGTAATGAGGAGGAGATAGCGCACTGCTATTGGGCAGCCGTCCCTGAGCCCAAGACTCTGGCCGAGGCATTGAGTGGGCCCGATGCTGAAAAGTGGAAGAAGAGTGTGAAGGAGGAGTATGACTCTCTACTGGAGAATGAGACGTGGGAGTTGTGTGAGCTGCCTCCCGGGAAGAAGGCAATCTCTTCGAAGCTGATCTTCAGGCATAAGTACGGACCTGATGGGGAGCTGACCCGCTACAAGTCAAGGCTTGTGGCTAAGGGGTTTCAGCAGACAAAGGGAAAGGACTTCAACGAGCTCTATGCTCCTGTGGGGAAAGGCACAACACTGCGGGTGTCATTGGCAATGGCAGCAAACCGTGGATGGCGGGTGAAGCAGATGGACATTACCACCGCCTTCCTCAATGGGATCATTCTGGAGGAGCTGTACATGTTACAGCCTGAGGGTTTGGATGATGGGAGCGGCAGGGTGTGCAGGCTGAAGAAGGCCATCTATGGCCTGAAGCAGGCTCCTCGTGCATGGTACCACAAGCTAGAGGAGACACTGCTGGCTGGAGGGTTCAAGAAGAGTGAGTGCGACCACAGCTTGTTCCTGTTGCAAGAGAAGGAGCAGTTCCTTATGCTCCTGGTGTATGTGGACGACATCCTGCTCTTCTCCAAGTCGTCTGCAATGATTGAGCGTGTGGAGGAAATGCTGGAGATGCAGTTTAAGTGCTCCAAGATGGGAGATGTGAAGTACTATTTGGGGATGCATGTGGAGAGGGACCTTGACAAGGGAGTGTTGAGGTTGCACCAGAGGAAGTATTGTGAGGGGCTGGCTGAGAAGTATGGGCTGCAAGATGGAGGAAAGCCAGCCACCCCACTACCTTCGGGGTTCACTGTGGAGCCCTGTGCTGATGAGGAGGTGGTGGGTGAGAGTGACAGGAAGCTGTTTCATTCCATGGTTGGGGCGCTCAACTATGCGGCTAACCACACGCGGCCTGACATTGCCTTTGCAACATCCAGGCTTGCCAGTGTGGTTTCACGCCCCAGTCATGAGCAGCTGGAAGCGGCCAAGAGGTTGGTCCGCTATGTGAGTGCAACGGCATCAGTGGGTTTGGAGTATTGTGCTGCTCGACAGAGGCTGCAAAGGGGTGCAGCTGATTTGAGCAAGGGGGAGATGCTCATGACCTGCTACACTGACGCTAGCTTCAACTCTGTGAAGACGGACGGCACCAGCATTGGAGGCTATGTGTGCCTGTTTGGAGGTGTTGCAGTGAGCTGGCGCAGCAAGAAGCAGAACGAGGTGGGGCAGTCCTCGTGTGAGACAGAGTACATGGCCCTGCATCACGGGGCAAAGGAGGTGGTGTGGCTCAGGCGTTTGTTGGAGGAGATCGGAGTGTGCCAGAGGGAGCCAACTGTGATTTTCTGTGACAACGAGTCGGCTGTGAAGCTTGCTAAGAACGCTTGCCTTCATGGGCTGACGAAGCACATCAGGCCCAAGTGGCACTGGGTGAGAAGGCTCCTGGACAAGGAGGTGCGGCTGGAGATTGTAAAGACCCATCAGCAGGCGGCTGACATTCTCACCAAGCGCCTGGCTGAATCTGAGCATTGGAAGGGCATGAAGCTTGCTGGGATGAGTGTGCATTGAGTGTGCATGCTTGAGCTATGGCATGTGGGATGATGGTAGGCAGCCAGAGGGGGAGTTTGTTATGTGATGCAATCGTTTGCATTCACGTCTGTCTGCCTCCCATCATATGTTCGTGCGTTGCATGCGTGGTGTGAGCGTGTGCAAGAATTTGTGTTTGATGTGGTTTGGATTTCCTGAGTATGTGTGAATGCTATTTGGCTTGAGCAGATATCTGAAGTGACTCCTCTGCTCAAGAGCTTTCCGACGAGCCAAGTATCGCTTCAATCGGAGCACGAACAAGAAAGTTACGAACGTTTGAAGTTCGTATGCTTTTGATATTTGGTTGTGGTGACTATGGGAAGTTGTGGGGTTGACTCCATATGGGGTACAGACTTTTGGGGGTTGGGAAATTCGTCAACATCACTGTAGATGCTGCCAAGTGGTTGGGAGGAGCCAAACCAGGTTGGCAAGTGTGGCCAAGTTGGGCAAGGTGGATGGCATGGGTTGGGAAAGTGACAAAAGTGAAAGTGGGGTTGCCTATGGAGAGGGGAATTGTGTGGCATGGGGTTTCCTTGGTTGGGGACTATCTTGGGACCTTCCCTCTCGTCCTCCTCATCCCATCCCACCTGGTTTATTGCTACTCTAACTCTCTTGTGTAGTTATTTTGTGAAATTGTGAGTAAATTGTGATTGAGTTAACTATCTATGGCAGCATACCCCCTAGTGCGCCGAAATTCATAACTCGAGTTATACCCCATATTGTGATACGATTCAAATTGGGAAGGATAGCCACGGTAAAGGGCTACAACATACTCGAGTTTGAGGGAATTCTAACAGTGCAGTTTTCGTCGACAACGTTTCTTGTGACGACGACGTTTCTGTCCAGAATTATAGTTGACGATTTTGAGATATTTCGTCCCCTAATCTTCATAGACTCCGTCCTTAGTTTCTAACATCCCACGCCCTTGCTGGCTTGGTAATAGGCCTCGACAAGCACAGCCACGTGACCCGGCGGAAGAAAAACGCTCGGAACGAGCGCTTCCACCCTCAAAACGCGGAAGGATCCGCACATGTGCAGGAAGTGCAGCGGGCGCTCTTCATTCGCGAGCGCCGATGACCGATGATCCTCGCAACCCTCCTACGCCCTTGCTGGCCTGGTAATAGGACCAGACAAGTGCGGCCACGTGACCCGGCAGAAGAAAACGCTCGGAAGGAGCGCTTCCACCCCCAAAACGCGGAAGGATCCGCACATGTTCAGGAAGTGCAGCGGGCGCTCTTCATTCGCGAGCGCCGATGACCGATGATTCTCGCAACCCTCCCACGCCCTTGCTGGCTTGGTAATAGGCCTAGACAAGCGCAGCCACGTGAATCGTCGGAAGAAAAACGCTCGGAACGAGCGCTTCCACCCCCAAAACGCGGAAGGATCCGCACATGTGCAGGAAGTGCAGCGGGCGCTCTTCATTCGCGAGCTCCGATGACCGATGATGCTCGCAACCATCCCACGCCCTTGCTGGCTTGGTAATAGGCCTCGACAAGCGCAGCCACGTGACCCGGCGGAAGAAAAACGCTCGGAACGAGCGCTTCCACCCTCAAAACGCGGAAGGATCCGCACATGTGGAGGTAGTGCAGCGGGCGCTCTTCATTCGCGAGCGCCGATGACCGATGATGCTCGCAACCCTCCCACGCCCTTGCTGGCTTGGTAATAGGCCTCGACAAGCGCAGCCACGTGACCCGGCGGAAGAAAAACGCTCTGAACGAGCGCTTCCACCCTCAAAACGCGGAAGGATCCGCACATGTGCAGGAAGTGCAGCGGGCGCTCTTCATTCGCGAGCGCCGATGACCGATGATGCTCGCAACCCTCCCACGCCCTTGCTGGCTCGGTAATAGGCCTCGACAAGCGCAGCCACGTGACCCGGCGAAAGAAAAACGCTCTGAACGAGCGCTTCCACCCTCAAAACGCGGAAGGATCCGCACATGTGCAGGAAGTGCAGCGGGCGCTCTTTATTCGCGAGCGCCGATGACCGATGATGGTCGCAACCCTCCCACGCCCTTGCTGGCTCGGTAATTGGACCAGAAAAGCGCAGCCACGTGAATCGTCGAAAGAAAAACGCTCGGAACGAGCGCTTCCACCCTCAAAACGCGGAAGGATCCGCACATGTGCAGGAAGTGCAGCGGGCGCTCTTCATTCGCGAGTGCCGATGACCGATGATGGTCGCAACCCTCCCACGCCCTTGCTGGCTTGGTAATTGGACCAGAAAAGCGCAGCCACGTGACCCGACGGAAGAAAACCGCTCGGAACGAGCGCTTCCACCCTCAAAACGCGGAAGGATCCGCACATGTGCAGGAAGTGCAGCGGGCGCTCTTCATTCGCGAGCTCCGATGACCGATGATGCTCGCAACCCTCCCACGCCCTTGCTGGCTTGGAAACAGGCCTCGACAAGCGCATCCACGTGACCCGGCGGAATAAAAACGCTCGGAACGAGCGCGTCCACCATCAAAACGCGGAAGGATCGACACATGTGCAGGAAGTGCAGCGGGCGCTCTTCATTCGCGAGCGCCGATGACCGATGATGCTCGCAACCCTCCCACGCCCTTGCTGGTTTGGAAAAAGGCCTCGACAAGCGCAGCCACGTGACCCGGCGGAAGAAAAACGCTCGGAACGAGCGCTTCTACCCTCAAAACGCGGAAGGATCCGCACATGTGCAGGAAGTGCAGCGGGCGCTCTTCATTCGCGAGCGCCAATGACCGATGATGCTCGCAACCCTCCCACGCCCTTGCTGGCTTGGTAATAGGCCCAGACAAGCGCAGCCACGTGAATCGTCGGAAGAAAAACGCTCGGAACGAGCGCTTCCACCCCCAAAACGCGGAAGGATCCGCACATGTGCAGGAAGTGCAGCGGGCGCTCTTCATTCGCGAGCGCCGATGACCGATGATGCTCGCAACCCTCCCACGCCCTTGCTGGCTTGGTAATAGGCCTCGACAAGCGCAGCCACGTGACCCGGCGGAAGAAAAACGCTCAGAACGAGCGCTTCCACCCTCAAAACGTAGAAGGATCCGCACATGTGCAGGAAGTGCAGCGGGCGCTCTTCATTCGCGAGCGCCGATGACCGATGATGCTCGCAACCCTCCCACGCCCTTGCTGGCTTGGTAATAGGCCCAGACAAGCGCAGCCACGTGACGCAGCGGAAGAAAAACGCTCGGAACGAGCGCTTCCAGCCCCAAAACGCGGAAGGATTCGCACATGTTCAGGAAGTGCAGCGGGCGCTCTTCATTCGCGAGCGCCGATGACCGATGATGCTCGCAACCCTCCCACGCCCTTGCTGGCTTGGTAATAGGACCAGACAAGCACGGCCACATGACCCGGCGGAAGAAAAACGTTCGGAACGAGCGCTTCCACCCCCAAAGCGCTGAAGGATCCGCACATGTGCAGGAAGTGCAGCGGGCGCTCTTCATTCGCGAGCGCCGATGATCGATGATGCTCGCAACCCTCCCACGCCCTTGCTGACTTGGTAATAGGCCCAGACAAGCGCGGCCACGTGACCCGGTGGAAGAAAAACGCTCGGAACGAGCGCTTCCACCCCCAAAACGCGGAAGGATCCGCACATGTGCAGGAAGTGCACCGGGCGCTCTTTATTCGCGAGCGCCGATGACCGATAATGCTCGCATCCGTCCCACGCCCTTGCTGGCTTGGTAATAGGCCCAGACAAGCGCAGCCACATGACCCGGTGGAAGAAAAACGCTCGTAACGAGCGCTTCCACCCCCAAAACGCGGAAGGATCCGCACATGTGCAGGAAGTGCAGCGGGCGCTCTTCATTCGCGAGCGTCGATGGCCGATGATGCTCGCAACCCTCCCACGCCCTTGCTGGCTTGGTAATAGGCCCAGACAAGTGCAGCCACGTGACCCGGCGGAAGAAAAACGCTCGGAACGAGCGCTTCCAGCCCCAAAACGCGGAAGGATTCGCACATGTTCAGGAAGTGCAGCGGGCGCTCTTCATTCGCGAGCGCCGATGACCGATGATGCTCGCAACCCTCCCACGCCCTTGCTGGCTTGGTAATAGGACCAGACAAGCACGGCCACGTGACCCGGCGGAAGAAAAACGTTCGGAACGAGCGCTTCCACCCCCAAAGCGCGGAAGGATCCGCACATGTGCAGGAAGTGCAGCGGGCGCTCTTCATTCGCGAGCGCCGATGCTCGATGATGCTCGCAACCCTCCCACGCCCTTGCTGGCTTGGTAATAGGCCCAGACAAGCGCGGCCACGTGACCCGGCGGAAGAAAAACGCTCGGAACGAGCGCTTCCACCCCCAAAACGCGGAAGGATCCGCACATGTGCAGGAAGTGCACCGGGCGCTCTTTATTCGCGAGCGCCGATGACCGATAATGCTCGCATCCGTCCCACGCCCTTGCTGGCTTGGTAATAGGCCCAGACAAGCGCAGCCACATGATCCGGTGGAACAAAAACGCTCGTAACGAGCGCTTCCACCCCCAAAACGCGGAAGGATCCGCACATGTGCAGGAAGTGCAGCGGGCGCTCTTCATTCGCGAGCGCCGATGACCGATGATGCTTGCAACCCTCCCACGCCCTTGCTGTCCTTGTAATAGGCCCAGAAAAGCGCAGCCACGTGACCCGGCGGAAGAAAAACGCTCGGAACTGTTGGTGCAACCCTACGGTTTGCACTCAGCTTGTTGTCCGTGTGCGTGAATGTGTGTGTGTATGGAATGGTATGAGGGCATGGGATAATATATATTTCATGCTTATAATTGTGTGTGAATGTTGAGTCATGATGTCGAGTGTGTGTGTGGAGTCAATAGCGAGTTATCGCTAGACGCGTGTTACGCGGTCGTTTGTGTCTCGCGCGCGGTTTCTATTTTGTCGTGCGCGGTTTCTATTTTGTCCTGTGTCGAACGTTCGGCGTGTCGCAGGTGTGTGCAGCAGACCCATCAAGAACTCAAGGATGAGTTTGTGATGAAGAGCCCGAGCCTTGGTGTCAAGCCTCAAGTGATTTCGAAGCTTGCCAAAAAGGGTACACCTCAAGATATTGAAGATAGTTACATTACTTTGTGTAGTGTAACATTTCACTTGGTGTAGGCCCTAGTGAAGGGTAGTTTCGAGACCCTTCGTGGTTGGGGACAGTGTGGCACTGTTCCACATCACTGTACCTCGGCTCTTGGGGTTTGTAGGAGCTGGGAGTCATTCCCAACTCGTAACTCTTCCTATCTTGTGTTCTAAGACTATAGTGGCTGCCATAGTACCGTTCGTTCAAACCGACGCTGTGTCGTCAATTCTTTATCAAATCGTGCAATCTAAATTGCTAATTGTAGACGACGTAAAGACGCTCCAGATCCAATTTGAATCAAGTCATTTGCACTGTGAGCAGAACGCTATCAACGTTTGAAGCCGCTGTGCAGAAATCCTTCTGTGCTCTCTATCTTTCGTTTTAGGCACATTCAAGCCTATTGTGACTATAACAAGTGGTATCAGAGCCCCTTGGAGCAGTTTCGACAATGTCTGGACCTGCGGAAAGGGGTGGCAGAGGTGCTGGTGGCAGTGGAGAAGCTCAAGCTCAAGGCCAACCCCGTGATTCAGCCATGGCGCCCATGCAACCAAGTCTTGGCCCACCTAGGGATGAGCCTAGGGTGTTTGGGCTTGACAAGTTCAACGGTGACAACTTTGCTGAATGGTCCTTCAAGATGGAGAACATCTTTGACCACTATGACCTGCTGGAGGTGATGGAAGGAACGGAGAAGCGCCCCGAGAACGACCCGGAGAAGAGCCCGTGGGTGCGGAAGAGCGCACAAGGCTATCTCTTACTTGGGCAAGCGTTGGGGAGCAGTCAGATCCGTCACATCAAGCCATTCCAGCGTGAACCAGAGAAAGGACCAAAGGCATGGGCTGCTCTCAAGGGTGTACATGCTCCTGCAACAGCGGCGGTAGCGGTGGTGTTGGAACGGCAAATGGCGGCACTACGAATTGAAGAAGACGAAGCGGTTGAAGAAGGGGTGCAGAAATTCTTCGACTTGTTGACGCGGCTTGAGGGAGCTGATTTGAACTACAGTGAGCTCCAAAAGAAGACCAAGTTGCTGGCCTTACTCCCAGAGTCATGGTCCTCGCTCATCATCAACCTTAATCGCGACTTGCCCCGCCTCTCGCTTGAAGACGTGAAGCGAGCTATCCTTCAAGAGGATTTCCGCCGCCGTGAGTTGGCGAGTGCGGATGGCGCTGGGGCAGCGAGCATCGGCCGTGGATATGGTCGAGGAAGAGGCAGAGGACGAGGGGGAGGAAGGTTTGGTGGCAGCAACTTCGGCGGAGGCCGCAGGAGTGGCGGTTA
Organism: Closterium sp. Naga37s-1; assembly: GCA_947471745.1. Classification (NCBI taxonomy): domain Eukaryota; kingdom Viridiplantae; phylum Streptophyta; class Zygnematophyceae; order Desmidiales; family Closteriaceae; genus Closterium; species Closterium sp. Naga37s-1. The sequence continues at coordinate 140,077 of CANJKZ010000549.1, forward strand.
CGGCAGCGACGACAAGAGCTACGGACGCGGTCGCGGCCGATTCGACGGCGAGTGTCACTATTGCCACAAGAGCGGACACATGTGGCGCGACTGCTACAAACTCCCTGATGGTTGGACCCCTGCTCAAGGCCAAGAGGGTAGAGGAGCAGGAGGAGGGAGAGGACGAGGCCGTGGAGGCCGTGGTGGTCGCGGTGGCGGAGCTGCAAACATGAAGAGCGGAGACAACGACAAGGACCCGAGCGACGATCGATACCCGGGTCTATTCTACTTCGTGTCGACGCAAGTACCGGCTGGTCCAGAGAAGGATGAAGGCTTTGAGGAGCCAGCAGCTGTGGGGAAGGTGACCCTACACCCCCTGGACTATTGGGTGATTGATAGTGGCGCTACCTATAGCATGACACCTCGCCCGGACTTGCTCACCGAACTCGAGCCGTCACCGGTGAAGCATGTCACATCGGCTTTGGGGCAGCGAGCAGAGGTGAAAGGCATGGGCAAGGCCATGTTCAAGGGTGCTGATGGGAAGATGGTGGGCCTCAAGAACGTGCTTTGGGTGCCCAGCCTTGCTGCAAACCTGATTTCCGTGCGGCGGTTGGCAAAGGCCGGCATGGACACGAACTCGAAGGGAGCCAAGACCTACACCGCAAGGCTTGGCGATCGAATTCTTTGGGACCTTCATGAGGACAGGGATGTCTACAACGATATGTGGCAGATCCCAGTGGTCCCTATGCCTAAGGAGAGGCAAGTGGCAGCAAGCATCAGCACCAAGGATGGAGCGGTCGGTAGCGACGATGGCGCGAACGGTCGCGCTAAGGAGAATGAGCTCAAGAAGAGCAAACCTGGAGGGACCAGCAAGTTTAGTGAACCTAAGGAGAGTGGTGCAGCAACCAAGGAGCAGCAAAAGGGTGAGGAGAACCCAGAGGCAGCAGCGGAGGAGGACTACGGAGAGAGTATGTGGGGCGCTATTGCGAGCGCGGCATTCTCCAATCCAACTTCGGCTACGGGGGAGTGTGATTGGCTCACCTTGCATCGGCGCATGGGGCATGTGGCCCTGCCCATCTTGCAGCAGCTAGTGAAGAATGAGATGGTTGCTGGCATACGTGTGAAGGGGGAGCCCGATGAGGTGCTTGGCTGCCCGACGTGCATTCAAGCCAAGTTCACCCGGTTTCCGTTCCCTAGTTCGGAGGCAACGGCAAAGGCACCGCTTGATGAGGTGGTGATGGACGTGGTGGGCCCCCTGAAGCTTGGAGCTGCTGGAGCTGAGTATTTTCTCACCATTGTCGACGTCTACACCCGCATGACTTGGGTGTACGTGCTGGCCAAGAAGAGCGACGTGGCTGAAACGTTGAAGACGGATTGGTTCCCGATGGTGGAGCGGCAACAAGACCGTCTAGTCAAGTCAATCCGCACCGATCGAGGGGGAGAGTTCCTGAGCAAGGAGTTTGGGTTGTGGCTGAAGAAGAATGGTATTCGGCACTCCCTCACCATGCCATACTCCCCTGCAATGAACGGCATCGCCGAGCGAGCGAACCGCACAATCACGGAGGCGGCACGCGGGTTGCTCATTGAAGCCGGGCTACCCGACTATTTCTGGCCTGATGCGGTGCGGAGCGCGTGTGTGGCCAAGAACAGAGCCTTGAATCATGTGGGAGCAGACAAATGGGTGCCCTATGTGGAGTGGCTAGGAAGGAAGCCAAAGGTGGATATGCTTCGGGTGTTCGGGTGCATGTGCATGGCGCTCGTGCCTAAGCATCTTCGGCACAACAAGCTTGGTGCCAAGGCGGTGTGGGCCGTGCACTTGGGCATGGCTCAAAACAGCAAGGGATGGCTTCTTTGGGACCCATTCACCAAGAAGTTCTTGGTGAGCAGGGACTGCAAGTTCATGGAGAACTTCATGTACAAGGATTGGAAGGCGGAGAATGAGGCGAAGATAGGCGTGCGGTTTGGGGAGGTGAAGAGTTCCGGTTTGGAGCATGTGGAGCTGCCTTTGGAGCTGAGCAGCGGCAGCACAACCACAAGGAAATCCTCCCTTGTGAATGGGGGAGAGGAGGCCAATGATGCAGAGGAAGAAGAGGAGGAGGTGCAGCAAGTGAGCGAGCGTGCACCGTCACTCCCTTCCCGTACTACGAGTGCTCCACGGATTCGAGCCACACCGCAGCAACGCCAAGGCCTTCAAGTCCCTGCAGCTGAGGAGGAAGGAAGGGGGAAGAGGAGAGTTCAACCCCCTAATAGGCTGACCTATGATGCGCCGGGAAAGCAGGGCAAGACAGCCCTGGCCGGAGCGGCAATGATGGTCGGAGACGACGAGGAGAGTGACTACGAGGAGTGTGCCTTCGCGTTCTTCTCTCCGGTGGAGATGCCGGGAGAACCAGCAACTCTCAAGGAGGCTTTGGAGAGTAGTGATGCTGAGGAGTGGAAGAAGGCCATGGAGAGTGAGCTGAAGAGCATCGAGGAGAATGACACGTTTGAATTAGTGGAGCTACCGGAGGGGCGTACGGCGATAACGTCCAAGTGGCTCTTCAAAATCAAGTCGGATGCCAACGGCAAGATCGAGCGCTACAAGTCTAGGCTTGTAGCCAAGGGGTACCAGCAGAAGGAGAAGGTGGACTTCAAGGAGCTGTTTGCCCCTGTGGTGAAGCCGACGACGCTGCGAACCCTATTCGCGGGAGCCGCCATCAAAGGATGGGTAGTAAAGCAAATGGACATCGTAACGGCATTCCTTAACGGCATCCTTGAGGAGGAGATTTTTATGGCGCAGCCAGAGGGGTTTGATGATGGTAGTGGCAGAGTGTGGAAGCTGAAGAAGGCCCTCTATGGGCTGAAGCAGGCCCCTAGGCAATGGTACATGAAGCTGCGCGAAGTGTTGGAGGGGATCGGCTTCACTCTCTCAACGGCCGATCACTCCTTGTTCATGCTTGGCGAGGGGGAGCAGAGGAGTTTCATGGTGGTTTATGTGGATGACATCCTCATTTTCTCACCCTCTTTTGACCTTGTGAAGGAGGTGATGCTGAAGCTTCAAGACAAGTTCAAGTGCAAGGCCCTTGGTGACGTGAGCTTCTACCTTGGGCTCCACATCGAACGAGATGTGGAGAAGCGGTGCATGCGGGTGCATCAACGAAAGTACCTGGAGGCATTGGCTGCCAACTTTGGGCAGAGTGAAGGCCATGTGGCTACACCCTTTCCCTCTGGGTTCAAGTGTGTGAAGGGACCAGAGGAGGAGAGCGTTGGTGAAGAGGAGAGGCGCCGATTTCACTCGTTGGTGGGCAGCCTCATGTATGCGGCGGTAAACACCCGACCGGACGTCGCGTTTGCTACCGGGCAGCTGGCTAGGGTTGTGCAATGCCCTAATGAGGAGCAGGTAGCAGCTGGAATGAGGGTGGCCAAGTATCTTGGCCAAACACCGACCGTTGGGCTGCAATACTCGGCGGCGGCACAAAGGCGCCAAAAGGGCGCGGATGGTGTTGAACCCGGGCGTTTGTTCCTCACCGCCTACTCAGATGCTTCATATGCATCAGAACCAGAGGACATGACAAGTATGGGAGGCTTCATATGCTGTGTTGGTGGAGGCCCAACTGCTTGGGAGAGCAAGAAGCAGGTTGACCAAGCTTTGAGCTCGGTGGAGTCCGAGTACATGGCACTCTTCCGTGCCGTACGGGAGATTGTGTGGCAGCGGCGTTTGTTGGCTGAATTGGGGGAGGAGCAGCAAGGACCTACCCCACTGTACTGTGACAGCCAGGGTGCCATTGCTCTTGCTAAGAACCCTGTGTTGCATGGACTCACGAAGCACATGAGGGTGAAGTGGCATTGGACGAGGAGCATGGTAACCGCGGGTGAAGTTGAGTTGCGCTACGTGAAGACCACGGGGCAGCCGGCTGACATGATGACCAAGAGGCTGGTGGAGCAGCAGCATTGGAAGTGTTGCAAGCTGGCTGGGATGGCTCTGAACTGAGAGAGCAACATATCCTAAGGCCAACAATCCGAGGGGGAGTTTGTTGGTGCAACCCTACGGTTTGCACTCGGCTTGTTGTCCGTGTGCGTGAATGTGTGTGTGTATGGAATGGTATGAGGGCATGGGATAATATATATTTCATGCTTATAATTGTGTGTGAATGTTGAGTCATGATGTCGAGTGTGTGTGTGGAGTCAATAGCGAGTTATCACTAGACGCGTGTTACGCGGTCGTTTGTGTCTCGCGCGCGGTTTCTATTTTGTCGTGCGCGGTTTCTATTTTGTCCTGTGTCGAACGTTCGGCGTGTCGCAGGTGTGTGCAGCAGACCCATCAAGAACTCAAGGATGATTTTGTGATGAAGAGCCCGAGCCTTGGTGTCAAGCCTCAAGTGATTTCGAAGCTTGCCAAAAAGGGTACACCTCAAGATATTGAAGATAGTTACATTACTTTGTGTAGTGTAACATTTCACTTGGTGTAGGCCCTAGTGAAGGGTAGTCTCGAGACCCTTCGTGGTTGGGGACAGTGTGGCACTGTTCCACATCACTGTACCTCGGCTCTTGGGGTTTGTAGGAGCTGGGAGTCATTCCCAACTCGTAACTCTTCCTATCTTGTGTTCTAAGACTATAGTGGCTGCCATAGTACTGTTCGTTCAAACCGACGCTGTGTCGTCAATTCTTTATCAAATCGTGCAATCTAAATTGCTAATTGTAGACGACGTAAAGACGCTCCAGATCCAATTTAAATCAAGTCATTTGCAGCTGTGAGCAGAACGCTATCAACGTTTGAAGCCGCTGTGCAGAAATCCTTTTGTGCTCTCTATCTTTCGTTTTAGGCACATTCAAGCCTATTGTGACTATAACAGGAACGAGCGCTTCCAGCCCCAAAATGCAGAAGGATCCGCACATGTGCAGGAAGTGCAGCGGGCGTTCTTCATTCGCGAGCGCCGATGACCGATGATGCTCGCATCCCTCCCACGCCCTTGCTGGCTTGGTAATAGGCCCAGACAAGCGCATCCACGTGACCCGACGAAAGAAAAACGCTCGGAACGAGCGCTTCCAGCCCCAATACTCGGAAGGATCCGCACATGTGCAGGAAGTGCAACGGGCGCTCGTCATTCGCGAGTGCCGATGACCGATGATGCTCCCAACCCTCCCACGCCCTTGCTGGCTTGGTAATAGGACCAGACAAGCGCAGCCACGTGACCCGGCGGAAGAAAAACGCTCGGAACGAGCGCTTCCACCCCCAAAACGGGGAAGGATCCGCACATGTGCAGGAAGTGCAGCGGGCACTCTTCATTCACGAGCGCCAATGACCGATGATGCTTGCAACCCTCCCACGCCCTTGCTGGATTGGTAATAGGCCCAGACAAGCGCAGCCACGTGACCCGGTGAAAGAAAAACGCTCGAAACGAGCGCTTCCAGCCCCAAAATACATAAGGTTCCGCACATATGCAGGAAGTGTAGCGGGCGCTCTTCATTCGCGAGCGCCGATGACCGATGATGCTCGCAACCCTCCCACTCCCTTGCTGGCTTGGTAATAGGCCCAGACAAGCGCAGCATGTCAAACTGATACTTGTTCTATTTGTGTAGGCTATAGTGGGTTAGCCTTCTAGGGGGTACACTACTCTAGGTTTGTGGTACTTGTACTCCCATTCTCCTGCTAGTCAATCCATTCTCATTCTCTCTTAGTTTCTAACATGGTATTACGAGCCTAGGTCGTAACCTAGGACCGAACGATAGGGCCCACCGTTTTCGCATAGTCGCGCCCTAGCGCGCCTCGCCTAGTCGCGCCCTCGAGCGCCCTCCTCTCTCCCTCACTATCGCGCGCCCTAGCGTGCCTCTCGCGATCGGCCCCGCCAAGCCCGCACGCCCTAGCGTGCCCTGTGCGATCGGCCCCGCCCACCTCGTACGCCCTAGCGTGCGACCCGCGCAGCACCACGCGCGTCGCCTGCCCCGCGCGCCCTTGCGTGCCCCGTGCGGCCCCGCGCGCTCGCTGCCCCGCGCGCCCTTGCGCACCTCTTACGGACCGGCCCCGCCCCTTCTCGTGCGCCCTTGCGTGCCCCGTGCGACCGGCCCACACCCACCCGCGCGCCCTTTCGTGCCCCTCGCGTACCGGCCCCGCCCAGCTAGCCCGCCCTTGCGTGCCTCGTGCGACCAGGCCCCGCCCCACTAGCCCGCCCTTGCGTGCCCCGTGCGACCAGGCCCCGCCCTCGCTAGCCCGCCATTTCGTGCCCCGTGCGGACCGGCCCCGCTCTGCCCTGCACGCCCTCGCGTGCCCCACCTCGAGTAGCCGCCGCCCTACCGAGCCGCGCCACTGCTACTGACGCTACTACTGTTACTGCTGCTACTGCTGCTACTGCTCTTACTGCAACTATGGCTAGCCCTGCTGTGCTCGCTTTCGATGCTGAGGGCCGCCCGCTGAAGTTTGACACCTGGCTAGATGACTTGCACCTGTTCCTCCAGCTCACTGCCAAGGAGGATATCTCGCTGTACGATCACGCACTAGGACTCGCTGCTGCCCCTGTTGCTACTGCTGACAGTACTGCCCGCTCACAGTGGCTGACTCATGACGCCCACGCTCGCTTCGCTATTCGCAACTCCCTGCCGGTAGATGAGCGCGAGCACTTTGGCCAGCACAAAACTGCGCAGGCACTGTACACTGCTGTAGTTGCACGCTACTCCTCACCTGCCTCTGCTGCGCTAGGCCGTCTCTCCCTCCCCTACCTGTTCCCAGTTCTGTCCGCTTTCTCCACAGTCGCTGACCTCATCACGCACCTCCGCACTAGTGAGGCCCGCTTCCCTGCCGCTATGCCCACTGAGTTTCTTGCCACCCACCCCCCCCCGCTCTGGCTCACTCTCTACCACCTGGTCACCCGTCTCCCTGACTCTCTTCGTGCGGTCAGGGACCACTTCCTCGCTCACTGCCCCACTGAGCTCACCGTTGATCTGCTCGAGAAGGAACTGCTTGCAGCTGAGACTAGCATAGTCGCTGTAGGTGCCTCTCGTGGCGACCCCCGCACCCCTTTCTTCGAGGGGTGTTCCCCTTCCCCCCTTCTCCCCTCTGTCGCCTCTGCTGCTGCTATCGACCTAGTTGGTACTGAGCAGGTCGGGACTGCGTCCACTCCGAGTTGGCGCCGCAGCGGCAAGGGCAAAGGGGGCAAGGGAGGCGGAGGTGACGGCGGGGGAGGCGGTGGTGGGGGCGGTGGCGGCAGTGGGGGTGGTGGCGAGGCTGGAGGGGCTAGTGGCAGCGGTGGGGGTGGTGGCGGCAGCGGCGGAGGAGGTGGCCGGGGTGGGGGCGGTGGTGGGGGCGGCGGTAGACGCGGCGGCGGCAGGGGCGGTGGAGGTCGAGGTGGTGGCGGCGGAGGTGGTGGTCGTGGAGGCGCTGGCGGTGGCCAGAGCCAACAGCAGACTCCGTCGTCCCAGGAGCTTCGTGAGTGGTACTCTCAGCACGGGGGGGGGGGGTGGCCTTAGCTGCACGTACGTCATCCGCACTGGTGACCGCACTGGCCAGACGTGTGGGAAGGCGCACACCGCGCAGCGCTGCTTCTCCCGCCTCGACGACGCTTGGCGCGCTCAGTTCCCTGCTGCCACTGAGCTGCCCCGCTGGGCTGATCTGATGAGGAAGAACATTGATATCTATGCTCTTGACTTTGATGCTATTCTCACTGCCATGTATGTTTTGTCTACTAGTGGAGAGGGTGCTCAGTACCTGCGTGTTCCGCCCGACCCGGGCATTCGGACCAGTGAGGCTGCCGCTCTAGGTGCTAGTGCGTCTGTTGCCCTAGGTGCTGATGAGGCTGCCGCTCCAGGTACTCGCGTGTCTGCTGCCCCAGGTGCTGGTGAGGCTGCTGCTCTAGGTGCTCGTGAGTCTGCGCCCCCTGGTACTGAGTCTACTGAGGCACTGCACACCTTCACACTGGACTCAGGTGCTTCTCGCTGTTTCTTTCGTGACCGCACTGCCCTTGAGCAGCTTGCTCGGCCAGTTGCTGTCTCCCTCGCTGACCCCTCTGGGGGTCCGGTCATTGCGACCTCCTCCACTGTCCTTCCTTGTCCTGCGGTTCCGTCGGGCACACTGTCAGGTCTCCACCTCCCCTCGTTCTCTACGAACTTGGTGGCGGGTTGTGCGCTCCAGGACGGGGGTGTCCACCAGTTCACCCCTGCCTACGAGCGCGTGACACACTGCACGTGTGCTCGGACGGGCCGTCACCTGGCTACCTTCACTCGGCAGCCGGGGTCGGACCTGTACACACTGACCACTGAGTCCCCTCACGTAGCTGCGTCTGCGTCTGCGTCGGGGTCAGCTGTCGGCCCCCTGCTCGTGTCGCTCTCTAGCGTACGAGACCGTCCTCTGGCACCACCGCCTTGGTCACCCGTCAGTGCAGCGCCTTCGTGGCATGCACAAACGGTACCTTGTCTCTGGTCTCCCCAGGGTTCTCCCTCCCCTCCCACCCTCGCCTGCTCCTCCCTGTCTTCCCTGTGTCGAGGGGCGGCAGCGCGCTGCTCCTCACTCCTCGTTTCCCCCGACGACTACTCCCTTGCAGACACTCCACATGGACGTGTGGGGCCCAGCCCGCGTCCGTGGACAGGGTCAGGAGAGGTACTTCCTGATAGTTGTTGACGACTACTCGCGCTACACCATGGTCTTCCCCTTGCGCACCAAGGGTGAAGTCCCTGATGTTTTGATCCCTTGGATCCGCGCTGCCCGTCTCCAGCTCAGCGAGAGGTTCCACTCGGACTTTCCTGTCCTGCGTCTGCACTCTGACAGAGGTGGGGAGTTTTCCTCCGACCTCTTGAGGGCCTTCTGTCAGGGGGAGGGCATTGAGCAGTCGTTCACGCTTCCGGCCTCTCCACAGCAGAATGGGGTTGCTGAGCGCCGCATTGGCTTGGTTATGGAGGTCGCTCGTACCTCCTTGATCCATGCGGCTGCCCCCCACTTTCTGTGGCCGTTTGCGGTCCGATACGCTGCGCATCAGCTCAACCTCTGGCCCCGTGTCTCCGTTCCGGAGACTTCACCGACACTGCGTTGGACGGGAGAGGTTGGCGATGCGTCGCGTTTTCGGGTCTGGGGATCTCGAGCTTTTGTTCGCGATACGTCCGCGGACAAGCTCTCCTCCCGCGCTGTTCCTTGTGTCTTCCTTGGCTTTGTCCCGGACGCGTCTGGTTGGCAGTTTTACCACGCCACCTCGCGCCGTGTCCTGCCCTCTCAGGACGTCACTTTTGATGAGTCGGTGCCCTACTACCACCTCTTCCCCTACCGCACTGCCCCGCTCCCTCCCCCGCCTCTCTTCCTCGCGCCAGGTGCTGCTGTGGTAGACCCCCTCCCCCCTCAGGGTGCCGCTCCCTCAGGTGTGTCCCAGGTAGACCCGGTTGAGCCAGTCGAGGTAGCTGTCGACTCTCGTCCTGCTAGGGGTGCTGAGCCTGAGCGTGCGGAGCCTGGGGGTGCGGAGCCTGAGGGTGCGGAGCCTGGGGTTGCGGAGTCTGGGGGTGCTGAGTCTGGGGGTGCGGAGCCTGCGGGTGCTGAGTCTGGGGGTGCTGAGCCTGGGGGTGCTACGTCTGAGGGTACTGAGCCAGAGGGTGCTGCGACTGAGCGTACTACACCTGGAGGCGCTCTCTCCTCACAGCAGCTGCGTGAGTGGTACTTACAGTACTGCAGCCTCAGGAGAGGTGCTTCTGGAGCTAGGGGTGCTGCTGGAGCTGGTGCTCGTGCTTCCCCTCCTAGGCGGGAGCTGCCCTCTCCCCAGCGGCTCCGAGAGTGGTACGCTCGGCGCTGCAGTCTCCGGAGTGGCGCTACTAGTGTCGCGGACCCTGGAGCTGGAGCTGCTGCTGGTACTGGTCCTGCTGGTGCTGGAGCTGCTGGAGGTGCTGCTGCTGCTGGTGGTGCTGCTGGCGCTGCTGGAGGTCCTGGTGGTGCTGGTGCTGCTGGAGCTGCTGGAGGTGCTGCTGGTGCTGGAGCTGCTGGAGCTGCTGGAGGTGCTACTGGTCCTGGTGCTGCTGGAGCTGCTGGAGGTGCTGCTGGTGCTGGTACTGCTGGCGCTGCTGGAGGTGCTGCTGGTGCTGGAGCTGCTGGAGGCACTGCTGCTGCTGGCGGTGCTGCTGGAGCTGCTGGAGGTGCTGGTGCTGCTGGTGGTGCTGCTGGTGCTGGAGCTGCTGGAGCCGCTGGTCCCGGAGGTGCTCGTACTGGAGGTACTGGAGCTGCTGGGACTGGAGCTGCTGAGGGGGCTGGAGCTGGAGGTGCTGAGCGGCTGCGGCCGTACTACGTTCCGCTCCTTCAGCAGGTTCTTGGTCTCCCGCCCTCTACTGGTCCTACTCCTCCCCTACTGAGTCCACCGCCTGTCCAGTCGCAGTCACAGTTACAGCCTGCCTCTCCGCTGCCTGGTCCTTCTCCTTACACTGCGCCGACGGGTAGTCTTACGGAGCGTCGTGAGCCTGAGTCTCGTCCTCCGTCGCCTGAGTCTAGTCCAGAGTCGCCTGAGTCGCATCCAGAGTCGCCTGTCCGCACTGTCCGCGCTGGTCGTCGTGCTCCGCGTCAGCGTCCTCCTCCTGTCCTTGGCACTCACTATATGACCCTGCGTCCTTCCACTGCTCCACAGCGTGTCCCTCTGCCGTCTCCTCCTGCGTCCTCTCTTCCTGACGTTGCTGACCCGCCGTCAGACCTTGCTCGTGCTGCCAGTCCTACTGTCACGCGTTTCCTCGCTACTGTTGTCACTGACCCTACCTTTGAGTCCTCTGCTGCGTCTGCTCTAGTCGCTGAGCTTGTTGACTTTGCTGCCGCCTGTCGTCTAGACTACGCCGCTAGCCTTGTTGCTGAGTCTGAGTCTGTCTGTCCTCCGTCCGTCGGGGGTGAGTGTGCTCTTGGCATGGACGTCCTTGAGGACGGACAGGAGGAGTTTGAGTGCTTTGCTGCTGCTTTACCTCATCTCGTATCCATGCTGATTGCCCCTGAGGGAGACCCGGATGCACCAGACATCCCGACCCCACGCTCTTACGCAGAGGCGATGGAGGGTCCCTACTCCTCTCAGTGGCAGACAGCCATGGACGCAGAGATGGCTTCCTGGAAGTCCACAGGCACCTACGTCGACGAGGTTCCCCCACCTGGGGCGAACATCGTCAGTGGCATGTGGATTTTCAGAGTGAAGCGGCCACCGGGTTCTCCGCCTGTCTTCAAGGCGCGGTACGTTGCACGAGGCTTCAGTCAGCGAGAGGGAGTTGACTTCTTCCAGACCTTCTCCCCGACCCCGAAGATGACCACTCTTCGGGTTCTGCTGCACGTCGCCGCTCAGCGTGACTACGAGCTCCACTCTCTTGACTTCAGCACTGCGTTCCTACAGGGCAGCCTGCACGAGGAGATCTGGCTGCGCCGCCCACCTGGCTTCACTGGGTCGTTCCCTCCTGGTACCCAGTGGAGCCTCCGGCGGCCAGTCTACGGTCTCCGCCAGGCACCCCGTGAGTGGCACGACACACTGAGGACTACTCTTGCTGCTCTTGGGTTTGCTCCTTCCACTGCTGACCCGTCGCTGTTTCTACGCACCGATACCACTCTGCCGCCGTTCTACGTTCTAGTGTACGTAGACGACCTGGTCTTTGCTACTGCTGACACTGAGGCACTCGCCCACGTGAAGTCGGAGCTGCAGAAGAGACACACGTGCACAGACATGGGTGAACTGACAAGCTATCTTGGCTTGCGGATCACCCGGGACAGAGCACAGCGCACCATCACCTTGACTCAGTCACACATGGTGCAGCAGGTCCTTCAGCGCTTCCGCTTCACGTACTCCTCGCCTCAGTCCACTCCTCTGCCTACCGGTCACTCGCTCTCAGCTCTGCCTTCGGATGAGTCCGTAGAGCCGAGTGGCCCGTATCCAGAGCTTGTGGGCTGCCTCATGTACCTGATGACCTGCACTCGACCTGACCTTGCATACCCTCTTAGCATCCTAGCACGCTATGTCGCTCCTGGCCGTCACCGGAAGGAGCACATGGATGCCGCTAAGAGGGTGTTGCGCTACTTGTGCAGTACGTCGGGCATGGGGCTTGTGCTTGGAGGACGGCGCGACCTTGTCCTCACTGGGCACTCAGACGCTTCTTGGGCTGACGACCAGGCTACGCAGCGGTCGTCTCAGGGTTACACCTTCAGTCTTGGCTGTGGTTCAGTTTCTTGGCGTCCTACTCGCTCGTCTTCAGTTCTCAGCTCCAGTTGTGAGGCTGAGATCTACGCCACAGCCATGGCTGCACAGGAGTTACGCTGGCTCACCTACCTGCTGACCGACCTGGGCGAGCGGCCTCGTTCTCCTCCAGTGCTGTACGTCGACAACAAGGCAGCCCTTGCCTTGTGTCAGGAGCACAGACTGGAGCACAGAACGAAGCACATCGCTCTGCGCTACTTCCTTGCTCGAAAGCTGCAGCAGCTTGGTCAGCTTCGTCTCTCGTACGTGGCCACTCGGGCCAACACTGCTGATGTGTTCACCAAGGCGCTTCAGCCTTGTGATCATCAGCGTTTCTGTACTGTTCTAGGCCTTGTGCCTACTGTCCCTCACTTGCTCACTTCTTGACTCTGCTTGTACTGTGATCTCTATATATATACCTGCATGCTTACACTTGCTAGGTTGTGATCACTGTACCTCTTGTTATATTATCAAACTGCATGTGAACTGGTCTTGTGACCTCTTGCTTGTGCTCGGAATTTGTGTGGTATCCTTGAGATCCACCCTGAGCTTGTCTTGCTTTGCTTTGACTGGTCTTGTGACCCCTTGCTCTCCCCCGCTTAGCCTATGGGGGTGTGTCAAACATTATACTTGTTCTATTTGTGTAGGCTATAGTGGGTTAGCCTTCTAGGGGGTACACTACTCTAGGTTTGTGGTACTTGTACTCCCATTCTCCTGCTAGTCAATCCATTCTCATTCTCTCTTAGTTTCTAACACAGCAACGTGACCCGGCGGAAGAACGCTCGGAACGAGCGCTTCCACCCTCAAAACGCGGAAGGATCCGCACATGTGCAGGAAGTGCAGCGGGCGCTCTTCATTAGCAAGCGCCGATGACCGATGATGCTTGCAACCCTCCCACGCCCTTGCTGGCTTCGTAATAGGCCCAGACAAGCGCAGCCACGTGAATCGTCGGAAGAAAAACGCCGGCGGAAGAAAAACGCTCGGAACGAGCGCTTCCACCCCAAAAACGCGGAAGGATCCGCACATGTGCAGGAAGTGCAGCGGGCGCTCTTCATTCGCGAGCGCCGATGACCAATGATGCTCGCAACCCTCCCACGCCCTTGCTGGCTTGGTAATAGGCCTCGACAAGCACAGCCACGTGACCCGGCGGAAGAAAAACGCTCGGAACGAGCGCTTCCACCCTCAAAACGCGGAAGGATCCGCACATGTGCAGGAAGTGCAGCGGGCGCTCTTCATTCGCGAGCGCCGATGACCGATGATGCTCGCAACCCTCCCACGCCCTTGCTGGCTTGGTAATAGGCCTCGACAAGCGCAGCCACGTGACCACGCGGAAGAAAAACGCTCGGAACGAGCGCTTCCACCCTCAAAACGCGGAAGGATCCGCACATGTGCAGGAACTGCAGCGGGCGCTCTTCATTCGCGAGCGCCGATGACCGATGATGCTCGCAACCCTCCCACGCCCTTGCTGGCTTGGTAATAGGCCTCGACAAGCGCAGCCACGTGACCCGGCGGAAGAAAAACGCTCGTAACGAGCGCTTCCACCCTCAAAACGCGGAAGGATCCGCACATGTGCAGGAAGTGCAGCGGGCGCTCTTCATTCGCGAGCGCCGATGAGCGATGATGCTCGCAACCCTCCCACGCCCTTGCTGGCTTGGTAATAGGCCTCGACAAGCGCAGCCACGTGACCCGGCGGAAGAAAAACGCTCGGAACGAGCGCTTCCACCCCCAAAACGCGGAAGGATCCGCACATGTGCAGGAAGTGCAGCGGGCGCTCTTCATTCGCGAGCGCCGGTGACCGATGATGCTCGCAACCCTCCCACGCCCTTGCTGGCTTGGAAAAAGGCCTCGACAAGCGCAGCCACGTGACCCGGCGGAAGAAAAACGCTCGGAACGAGCGCTTCCACCCTCAAAACGCGGAAGGATCCGCACATGTGCAGGAAGTGCAGCGGGCGCTCTTCATTCGCGAACGCCGATGACCGATGATGCTCGCAACCCTCCCACGCCCTTGCTGTCTTGGTAATAGGCCTCGACAAGCGCAGCCACGTGACCCGGCGGAAGAAAAACGCTCGGAACGAGCGCTTCCAGCCCCAAAATGCGGAAGGATCCGCACATGTGCAGGAAGTGCAGCGGGCGCTCTTCATTCGCGAGCGCCGATGACCGATGATGCTCCCAACCCTCCCACGCCCTTGCTGGCTTGGTAATAGTCCCAGACAAGCGCAGCCACGTGACCCGGCGGAAGAAAAACGCTCGGAACTAGCGCTTCCACCCTCAAAACGCCGAAGGATCCGCACATGTGCAGGAAGTGCAGCGGGCGCTCTTCATTTGCGAGCGCCGATGACCGATGATGCTCGCAACCCTCCCACGCCCTTGCTGGCTTGGTAATAGGCCCAGACAAGCGCAGCCACGTGACCCGGCGGAAGAAAAATGCTCGGAACGAGCGCTTCCACCCCAAAAACGCGGAAGGATCCGCACATGTGCAGGAAGTGCAGCGGGCGCTCTTCATTCGCGAGCGCCGATGACCTATGATGCTCGCAACCCTCCCACGCCCTTGCTGGCTTGGTAATAGGCCTCGACAAGCACAGCCACGTGACCCGGCGGAAGAAAAACGCTCGAAACGAGCGCTTCCACCCTCAAAACGCGGAAGGATCCGCACATGTGCAGGAAGTGCAGCGGGCGCTCTTCATTCGCGAGCGCCGATGACCGATGATCCTCGCAACCCTCCCACGCCCTTGCTGGCCTGGTAATAGGACCACTGACCCGGCGGAAGAAAAACGCTCGAAACGAGCGCTTCCACCCCCAAAATGAGGAAGGATCCGCACATGTGCAGGAAGTGCAGCGGGCGCTCTTCATTCGCCAATGACCGATGATGCTCGCAACCCTCTCACGCCCTTGCTGGCTTGGTAATAGGACCGATGATGCCTGGTCAGTGGGCCACACTGTGCTGTGCTGTGCATGCCTGGTCAGTGGGCCACACTGTGCTGTGCTGTGCATGTCTGGTCAGTGGGCCATACTGTGCTGTGCTGTGCATGCCTGGTCAGTGGGCCACACTGTGCTGTGCTGTGCATGCCTGGTCAGTGGGCCACACTGTGCTGTGCTGTGCATGCCTGGTCAGTGGGCCACACTGTGCTGTGCTGTGCATGCCTGGTCAGTGGGCCACACTGTGCTGTGATGTGCATGCCTGGTCAGTGGGCCACACTGTGCTGTGTTGTGCATGCCTGGTCAGTGGGCCACACTGTGCTGTGCTGTGCATGCCTGGTCAGTGGGCCACACTGTGCTGTGCTGTGCATGCTTGGTCAGTGGGCCACACTGTGCTGTGCTGTGCATGCCTTGTCAGTGGGCCACACTGTGCTGTGCTGTGCATGCCTGGTCAGTGGGCCACTTTGTGCTGTGCTGTGCTGTGCATGCCTGGTCAGTGGGCCACACTGTGCTGTGCTGTGCATGCCTGGTCAGTGGGCCACACTGTGCTGTGCTGTGCATGCCTGGTCAGTGGGCCACACTGTGCTGTGCTGTCCATGCCTGGTCAGTGGGCCACACTGTGCTATGCTGTGCATGCCTGGTCAGTGGGCCACACTGTGCTGTGCTGTGCATGCCTGGTCAGTTGCAGCTCATGCCATTGACTCGCGGGTCCGCCATGGTGGGGGTGGTCTCCATCCTCGGCCTCTCCATGGCTGCTGACATGCAGACCACAACGCTCATCCCCCATGGGGTGCAGGTAGGCTGAGAAATGCTATTGGTGGCATGGTCTTTATGCAAGGCCCTCTTTGCTGGTTCAGTAGGTCTAGAGCAACAAGAAGTTCTCGAATCTACCCAATTAGTATATGATGGGCGTTTTTCCCTGGTATGAACAGTCACCACAAGATTGATCGTACGGTATGAGTTTCTTTCAACCTCCATCACTCTATTTCCATTCAGGTGGACTGGGAGGCTTTACTCGTGTCTCGCTTTGAAGCCTTCAATGCCTCCATTGCCCCATGGCTCTTAGCCTCTTCTCAAATCTCACCCTGGGGTCTCGCCCCTATTGAGGATGTCTTATCCACAACGCACCATGTCATTGCAGCGTTGAGCTACGATATAAAGCATAAAAGGTGACCATATGCTGGTTGCCTTATTTCACAACCTTGTCTATAACTGATGCTGCGACATTAGGGAAGTGCTATAATGAGAAGCACACAAACTTACTTTCAGCCACTTTGGGCCATAACATCTTTGTTAAAGGTTTAGTCCCCGATTTAGCCGTATGCTTGCTTTGAATTAACATATGAACAGCAACATGTTTTTATATCGACACACATAATACGGTATGTCGTTCTGTGCTCGAGGGGGCATGGTGCCGGAAAACGGCTTTTCCCTGCAGACGGTTGACATGACGGTCAACTCAAATTCGAAACTGTGGTCTGACACTTGCACAAGATCCGAGCCACTAGTGTTGCTGTCTGTCAGCAAACCTCACCTCATCATCACCACCCCATCCAACGCCGTAGATGTCAGGACCAGCCCCCCCGCGAAACCACGGTAACATAACTTGCACAGCGGTATATGGTAACATTCGAAATCTGGCGAAAAGTTAGTCCGCTCGCCAGCTCTTCGGACAGTCTTCGCGACTCCCCGCCGTTCAGCGCACCTCCTCCGGCGACCCTCCCTAGGCTTCCCGCCTCGTCAGCGCAAAATTTCCGCAACCAGAGGTTGGAGCAGCAGCGGCGTCTCCCGCCTTGGGGCGTCTAGGGGACTTTCTCGGCTTGCATGGCGACTCGGCTCCTCGCTTCCCTTCCCTGATGTCCTTTCCTTACCCTCCTCCTCCCCTCACCTCCGCTGACTAGGGCATCACATTCAGTTGGGCTTGATCGACCGAACCTCTTTCGCGTGGTACCACGTAGGAACGTGAGTAAACGAACTCAACCGAATTACCGAACTTGGATCAGGCTCACCATGGACTAGTACACCTCCGCTAGGGCTTTCCTTCCGCCCTGTGTGTGAATCTGCTGCACGGCGACTCACCTCACTTCCGCTAGCCTCGCATTCCCTTCCATTCCACAATCCCTCTCGCTTAGTCCTGCTCCGCGAGTTCTTTCAAGCGCTTGCTTGCTAACTCGGTCCGTCCGTTCATGGGCGCTTCTTCAGTAATGACGCGTGCGTCAAAAATAGAAATCGCTTGAGACTAGGCTTCAAATCAGAACGCTCCACAGTCTTACTGAACGACCGTCAGATCGTTTTCTGGATGACCGGCTGCTAGAATCATGGTTCACCGACGATTAACTCGTTACTTTCATCATAGAAGCTTAGGAGTCATCGAATGAGACCCGTCAACTCCTTTTTCGATCAAGTCTTATTATTAGACATCAGGCTCTCGCCGCGCATCAGCTGTTTCGTGAGATATTCTTTCGTGTCACGCTAGCAGCCTGAAGCTTCCTTCCACCATGACGTTTTTCGTGGTTATGCTTCGTCCTACGACGCCGTTCGCGTGGTTAGGGTTCGTCGTAGGACGATACTATTCAGCATTTCTCGAAGGAAGGAGGAGTTTCATTTGGCTTTCATTATTCGGAGTGGGAATCTCGCAGAGCCGGCAGCAAGCACCAGTCGATCTCGCAGCATGCATCGTACGACGTCGTCGCGATGCCGTCCGTCCGACGCCGATGCTGACGGTCGACACCGCTTCCAACAACTGCTAACGTCCGACGCCTACACTGACGACCGACGTAGACACTTGCGACGTTAACGAAGATGACCACGCGAAGACGCCTGACGGTGACGAATGACGTTACTACTTGAGGATTTTCGTGAGGAGGTGGCGGTAGAGATCACGAATGCATGGATGCATGGAAGAGATCTCAACGGCGAGAGAGCTCTCGACACTGAGACGCTCTTCGTGACGGCGAGTTCGTGACTAAGCTTGCGAAATGATTGACGGAGAAGCTTTTTTTAGTCTGATTATTCGTCGATCCCGAAGAGCTCCCGAGGCCGTGGATGGTAGTACGACGGCGGATCCGCTCGTCCACACGTCGACACTCACGACAGCGGGGTAGCTCGCGAAGGAGCTTCGTCGCGATGCAACGACTGCGAGACGACCGTGCGACGACCGTGCGACGCTCGCGACGTCCCTGGATCTTGTGAATTCGGCAGATGCGAATACGTCGACGTTATCGAAGGGACCGTTTTCATGGACGCGAATTCGTCGACGTTCGCCCAGCTACTACGGAGGAGCTCGCCGGTGAGTTTTCGCGCAGCTACTACGGAGGAGGTCTCAGGCAACGCGCTATCTGTAGGGTAAACGTTTCGTGGCTATTTTTGGCGTTCGCGTTTCGTTTGCGTTCGATCTGGCGTATATATCATGGCGTCTGTATCTCACTCACTCGTTGTGATTTGAACTGTCTCCGTCGTGCAGGAGCGGGACCTAGTTTCCTGGTCTGCGTTGGAGCTACTCTCTCGCCAAGAGCTGGAGCGGTGCTGCTGCGTCCGTGCAGCCGCGGGAGAAGAGCGTGCAAGAGGTGATGCTGACTGCTGCGTTGGTGCGCGCGAGAGGAGATGGCTGACAGGCGTTGGTGATGGCGCGGTGCTGCTGCGTCCATGGAAGCATGACGTTGACTGGCGTTGCTGCTGTGTTGGAGGCGGAACGGTGCTGCTGTGTTGGAGGCGGTGCTGCTGTGTTGGAGGCGGTGCTGCTGTGTTGGAGGCGGTGCTGCTGTGTTGGAGCGGTGCTGCTGTGTTGGAGGCGGTGCTGCTGTGTTGGAGCGGTGCTGCTGTGTTGGGGAAGCGGCGAGTGGAAAAGCAGCAACTGGATAAGCGGCGACTTGAGAAGCACTCACACACTCACACACTCACTGCCTACATGCATGCCGTTTTTCCGTTCTGTCACTTGTGTACGCCGTGCTAATCGCCTTCCCTCTCACCTCCCTTGTCTGCTCCGTCCACTTGTTTCCCTCTTCTCCTCTCCCCCTGCCAGCATCCCTCTTCCTGCCATCCCTCTGCCAGCACACCCACAGGCCGGCAGCAGCAGCGAGCATGGAGGAGCAGTGCAAGCAGCGTGGCGAGTGAAGAGGCGAGTGGTGGGATGACGCACGGGAAGGAGGAGAGGGAGGAGGAGGCAAGGTGGCAAGGAAAGGGTGGTTTCTCACTTGCTGGAAGCATGGGCATCTCACCTGCTGCTGTGACTGCCGTGTGTCGTGACGCCCTGCGAAGGCAAGCAGCAGCGAGGCTAGGAGAAGGAGAGAGGTCTGCAATGACACTACAGCTGACAGCAACAGTGGTTGGCAGCAGAAGAGAAGACCATCAGTGACACCAGCGGTGGCAGCAGCGGTGGGAGAAGGAGAGAGGTCCGCAATGACACTACAGCTGGCAGCAGCAGTGGCTGGCAGCAGAAGAGAAGACCAGCAGTGACACCAGCGGTGGCAGCAG
Source organism: Closterium sp. Naga37s-1 (assembly GCA_947471745.1). Taxonomy (NCBI): domain Eukaryota; kingdom Viridiplantae; phylum Streptophyta; class Zygnematophyceae; order Desmidiales; family Closteriaceae; genus Closterium; species Closterium sp. Naga37s-1. The sequence goes on from CANJKZ010000549.1 coordinate 159,570, forward strand.
CGGTGGGAGAAGGAGAGAGGCCCGCAATGACACTACAGCTGACAGCAGCAGTGGCTGGCAGCAGAAGAGAAGACTAGCAGTGACACCAGCGGTGGCAGCAGCGGTGGGAGAAGGAGAGAGGCCCGCAATGACACTACAGATGACAGCAGCAGTGGCTGGCAGCAGAAGAGAAGACCAGCAGTGACACCAGCGGTGGCACCAGCGGTTGGAGAAGGAGAGAGGCCCGCAATGACACTACAGCTGACAGCAGCAGTGGCTGGCAGCAGAAGAGAAGACCAGCAGTGACACCAGCGGTGGCACCAGCGGTGGGAGAAGGAGAGAGGCCCGCAATGACACTACAGCTGACAGCAGCAGTGGCTGGCAGCAGAAGAGAAGACCAGCAGTGACACCAGCGGTGGCAGCAGCGGTGGGAGAAGGAGAGAGGCCCGCAATGACACTACAGCTGACAGCAGCAGTGGCTGGCAGCAGAAGAGAAGACCAGCAGTGACACCAGCGGTGGCAGCAGCGGTGGGAGAAGGAGAGAGGTCCGCAATGACACTACAGCTGGCAGCAGCAGTGGCTGGCAGCAGAAGAGAAGACCAGCAGTGACACCAGCGGTGGCAGCAGCGGTGGGAGAAGGAGAGAGGTCCGCAATGACACTACAGCTGACAGCAGCAGTGGCTGGCAGCAGAAGAGACTAGCAGTGACACCAGCGGTGGCAGCAGCGGTGGGAGAAGGAGAGAGGCCCGCAATGACACTACAGCTGACAGCAGCAGTGGCTGGCAGCAGAAGAGAAGACCAGCAGTGACACCAGCGGTGGCAGCAGCGGTGGGAGAAGGAGAGAGGCCCGCAATGACACTACAGCTGACAGCAGCAGTGGCTGGCAGCAGAAGAGAAGACCAGCAGTGACACCAGCGGTGGCAGCAGCGGTGGGAGAAGGAGAGAGGTCCGCAATGACACTACAGCTGGCAGCAGCAGTGGCTGGCGGCAGAAGAGAAGACCAGCAGTGACACCAGCGGTGGCAGCAGCGGTGGGAGAAGGAGAGAGGTCCGCAATGACACACTTGCTGGCAGCAGCAGTGGCTGGCAGCAGAAGAGAAGACCAGCAGTGACACCAGCGGTGGCAGCAGCGGTTGGAGAAGGAGAGAGGCCCGCAATGACACTACAGCTGACAGCAGCAGTGGCTTGCAGCAGAAGAGAAGACCAGCAGTGACACCAGCGGTGGCAGCAGCGGTGGGAGAAGGAGAGAGGTCCGCAATGACACACTTGCTGGCAGCAGCAGTGGCTGGCAGCAGAAGAGAAGACCAGCAGTGACACCAGCGGTGGCAGCAGCGGTGGGAGAAGGAGAGAGGCCCGCAATGACACTACAGCTGACAGCAGCAGTGGCTGGCAGCAGAAGAGAAGACCAGCAGTGACACCAGCGGTGGCAGCAGCGGTGGGAGAAGGAGAGAGGTCCGCAATGACACTACAGCTGGCAGCAGCAGTGGCTGGCAGCAGAAGAGAAGACCAGCAGTGACACCAGCGGTGGCAGCAGCGGTGGGAGAAGGAGAGAGGTCCGCAATGACACTACAGCTGACAGCAGCAGTGGCTGGCAGCAGAAGAGAAGACTAGCAGTGACACCAGCGGTGGCAGCAGCGGTGGGAGAAGGAGAGAGGTCCGCAATGACACACTTGCTGGCAGCAGCAGTGGCTGGCAGCAGAAGAGAAGACCAGCAGTGACACCAGCGGTGGCAGCAGCGGTGGGAGAAGGAGAGAGGCCCGCAATGACACTACAGCTGACAGCAGCAGTGGCTGGCAGCAGAAGAGAAGACCAGCAGTGACACCAGCGGTGGCAGCAGCGGTGGGAGAAGGAGAGAGGTCCGCAATGACACTACAGCTGGCAGCAGCAGTGGCTGGCAGCAGAAGAGAAGACCAGCAGTGACACCAGCAGTGGCAGCAGCGGTGGGAGAAGGAGAGAGGTCCGCAATGACACTACAGCTGACAGCAGCAGTGGCTGGCAGCAGAAGAGAAGACTAGCAGTGACACCAGCGGTGGCAGCAGCGGTGGGAGAAGGAGAGAGGCCCGCAATGACACTACAGCTGACAGCGGCAGTGGCTGGCAGCAGAAGAGAAGACCAGCAGTGACACCAGCGGTGGCAGCAGCGGTGGGAGAAGGAGAGAGGTCCGCAATGACACTACAGCTGGCAGCAGCAGTGGCTGGCAGCCGAAGAGAAGACCAGCAGTGACACCAGCGGTGGCAGCAGCGGTGGGAGAAGGAGAGAGGTCCGCAATGACACTACAGCTGACAGCAGCAGTGGCTGGCAGCAGAAGAGAAGACTAGCAGTGACACCAGCGGTGGCAGCAGCGGTGGGAGAAGGAGAGAGGCCCGCAATGACACTACAGCTGACAGCAGCAGTGGCTGGCAGCAGAAGAGAAGACCAGCAGTGACACCAGCGGTGGCAGCAGCGGTGGGAGAAGGAGAGAGGCCCGCAATGACACTACAGCTGACAGCAGCAGTGGCTGGCAGCAGAAGAGAAGACCAGCAGTGACACCAGCGGTGGCAGCAGCGGTGGGAGAAGGAGAGAGGTCCGCAATGACACTACAGCTGGCAGCAGCAGTGGCTGGCAGCAGAAGAGAAGACCAGCAGTGACACCAGCAGTGGCAGCAGCGGTGGGAGAAGGAGAGAGGTCCGCAATGACACTACAGCTGACAGCAGCAGTGGCTGGCAGCAGAAGAGAAGACTAGCAGTGACACCAGCGGTGGCAGCAGCGGTGGGAGAAGGAGAGAGGCCCGCAATGACACTACAGCTGACAGCAGCAGTGGCTGGCAGCAGAAGAGAAGACCAGCAGTGACACCAGCGGTGGCAGCAGCGGTTGGAGAAGGAGAGAGGCCCGCAATGACACTACAGCTGACAGCAGCAGTGGCTGGCAGCAGAAGAGAAGACCAGCAGTGACACCAGCGGTGGCAGCAGCGGTTGGAGAAGGAGAGAGGCCCGCAATGACACTACAGCTGACAGCAGCAGTGGCTTGCAGCAGAAGAGAAGACCAGCAGTGACACCAGCGGTGGCAGCAGCGGTGGGAGAAGGAGAGAGGTCCGCAATGACACACTTGCTGGCAGCAGCAGTGGCTGGCAGCAGAAGAGAAGACTAGCAGTGACACCAGCGGTGGCAGCAGCGGTGGGAGAAGGAGAGAGGCCCGCAATGACACTACAGCTGACAGCAGCAGTGGCTGGCAGCAGAAGAGAAGACCAGCAGTGACACCAGCGGTGGCAGCAGCGGTGGGAGAAGGAGAGAGGTCCGCAATGACACTACAGCTGGCAGCAGCAGTGGCTGGCAGCAGAAGAGAAGACCAGCAGTGACACCAGCGGTGGCAGCAGCGGTGGGAGAAGGAGAGAGGTCCGCAATGACACTACAGCTGACAGCAGCAGTGGCTGGCAGCAGAAGAGAAGACCAGCAGTGACACCAGCGGTGGCAGCAGCGGTTGGAGAAGGAGAGAGGCCCACAATGACACTACAGCTGACAGCAGCAGTGGCTTGCAGCAGAAGAGAAGACCAGCAGTGACACCAGCGGTGGCAGCAGCGGTGGGAGAAGGAGAGAGGTCCGCAATGACACACTTGCTGGCAGCAGCAGTGGCTGGCAGCAGAAGAGAAGACCAGCAGTGACACCAGCGGTGGCAGCAGCGGTGGGAGAAGGCGAGAGGCCCGCAATGACACTACAGCTGACAGCAGCAGTGGCTTGCAGCAGAAGAGAAGACCAGCAGTGACACCAGCGGTGGCAGCAGCGGTGGGAGAAGGAGAGAGGTCCGCAATGACACTACAGCTGGCAGCAGCAGTGGCTGGCAGCAGAAGAGAAGACCAGCAGTGACACCAGCGGTGGCAGCAGCGGTGGGAGAAGGAGAGAGGCCCGCAATGACACTACAGCTGACAGCAGCAGTGGCTGGCAGCAGAAGAGAAGACTAGCAGTGACACCAGCGGTGGCAGCAGCGGTGGGAGAAGGAGAGAGGCCCGCAATGACACTACAGCTGACAGCAGCAGTGGCTGGCAGCAGAAGAGAAGACCAGCAGTGACACCAGCGGTGGCAGCAGCGGTTGGAGAAGGAGAGAGGCCCGCAATGACACTACAGCTGACAGCAGCAGTGGCTTGCAGCAGAAGAGAAGACCAGCAGTGACACCAGCGGTGGCAGCAGCGGTGGGAGAAGGAGAGAGGTCCGCAATGACACACTTGCTGGCAGCAGCAGTGGCTGGCAGCAGAAGAGAAGACCAGCAGTGACACCAGCGGTGGCAGCAGCGGTGGGAGAAGGAGAGAGGCCCGCAATGACACTACAGCTGACAGCAGCAGTGGCTGGCAGCAGAAGAGAAGACCAGCAGTGACACCAGCGGTGGCAGCAGCGGTGGGAGAAGGAGAGAGGTCCGCAATGACACTACAGCTGGCAGCAGCAGTGGCTGGCAGCAGAAGAGAAGACCAGCAGTGACACCAGCGGTGGCAGCAGCGGTGGGAGAAGGAGAGAGGTCCGCAATGACACTACAGCTGACAGCAGCAGTGGCTGGCAGCAGAAGAGAAGACTAGCAGTGACACCAGCGGTGGCAGCAGCGGTGGGAGAAGGAGAGAGGCCCGCAATGACACTACAGCTGACAGCAGCAGTGGCTGGCAGCAGAAGAGAAGACCAGCAGTGACACCAGCGGTGGCAGCAGCGGTTGGAGAAGGAGAGAGGCCCGCAATGACACTACAGCTGACAGCAGCAGTGGCTGGCAGCAGAAGAGAAGACCAGCAGTGACACCAGCGGTGGCAGCAGCGGTTGGAGAAGGAGAGAGGCCCGCAATGACACTACAGCTGACAGCAGCAGTGGCTTGCAGCAGAAGAGAAGACCAGCAGTGACACCAGCGGTGGCAGCAGCGGTGGGAGAAGGAGAGAGGTCCGCAATGACACACTTGCTGGCAGCAGCAGTGGCTGGCAGCAGAAGAGAAGACTAGCAGTGACACCAGCGGTGGCAGCAGCGGTGGGAGAAGGAGAGAGGCCCGCAATGACACTACAGCTGACAGCAGCAGTGGCTGGCAGCAGAAGAGAAGACCAGCAGTGACACCAGCGGTGGCAGCAGCGGTGGGAGAAGGAGAGAGGTCCGCAATGACACTACAGCTGGCAGCAGCAGTGGCTGGCAGCAGAAGAGAAGACCAGCAGTGACACCAGCGGTGGCAGCAGCGGTGGGAGAAGGAGAGAGGTCCGCAATGACACTACAGCTGACAGCAGCAGTGGCTGGCAGCAGAAGAGAAGACCAGCAGTGACACCAGCGGTGGCAGCAGCGGTTGGAGAAGGAGAGAGGCCCACAATGACACTACAGCTGACAGCAGCAGTGGCTTGCAGCAGAAGAGAAGACCAGCAGTGACACCAGCGGTGGCAGCAGCGGTGGGAGAAGGAGAGAGGTCCGCAATGACACACTTGCTGGCAGCAGCAGTGGCTGGCAGCAGAAGAGAAGACCAGCAGTGACACCAGCGGTGGCAGCAGCGGTGGGAGAAGGCGAGAGGCCCGCAATGACACTACAGCTGACAGCAGCAGTGGCTTGCAGCAGAAGAGAAGACCAGCAGTGACACCAGCGGTGGCAGCAGCGGTGGGAGAAGGAGAGAGGTCCGCAATGACACTACAGCTGGCAGCAGCAGTGGCTGGCAGCAGAAGAGAAGACCAGCAGTGACACCAGCGGTGGCAGCAGCGGTGGGAGAAGGAGAGAGGCCCGCAATGACACTACAGCTGACAGCAGCAGTGGCTGGCAGCAGAAGAGAAGACTAGCAGTGACACCAGCGGTGGCAGCAGCGGTGGGAGAAGGAGAGAGGCCCGCAATGACACTACAGCTGACAGCAGCAGTGGCTGGCAGCAGAAGAGAAGACCAGCAGTGACACCAGCGGTGGCAGCAGCGGTTGGAGAAGGAGAGAGGCCCGCAATGACACTACAGCTGACAGCAGCAGTGGCTTGCAGCAGAAGAGAAGACCAGCAGTGACACCAGCGGTGGCAGCAGCGGTGGGAGAAGGAGAGAGGTCCGCAATGACACACTTGCTGGCAGCAGCAGTGGCTGGCAGCAGAAGAGAAGACCAGCAGTGACACCAGCGGTGGCAGCAGCGGTGGGAGAAGGAGAGAGGCCCGCAATGACACTACAGCTGACAGCAGCAGTGGCTGGCAGCAGAAGAGAAGACCAGCAGTGACACCAGCGGTGGCAGCAGCGGTGGGAGAAGGAGAGAGGTCCGCAATGACACTACAGCTGGCAGCAGCAGTGGCTGGCAGCAGAAGAGAAGACCAGCAGTGACACCAGCGGTGGCAGCAGCGGTGGGAGAAGGAGAGAGGTCCGCAATGACACTACAGCTGACAGCAGCAGTGGCTGGCAGCAGAAGAGAAGACTAGCAGTGACACCAGCGGTGGCAGCAGCGGTGGGAGAAGGAGAGAGGCCCGCAATGACACTACAGCTGACAGCAGCAGTGGCTGGCAGCAGAAGAGAAGACCAGCAGTGACACCAGCGGTGGCAGCAGCGGTTGGAGAAGGAGAGAGGCCCGCAATGACACTACAGCTGACAGCAGCAGTGGCTGGCAGCAGAAGAGAACACCAGCAGTGACACCAGCGGTGGCAGCAGCGGTTGGAGAAGGAGAGAGGCCCGCAATGACACTACAGCTGACAGCAGCAGTGGCTTGCAGCAGAAGAGAAGACCAGCAGTGACACCAGCGGTGGCAGCAGCGGTGGGAGAAGGAGAGAGGTCCGCAATGACACACTTGCTGGCAGCAGCAGTGGCTGGCAGCAGAAGAGAAGACCAGCAGTGACACCAGCGGTGGCAGCAGCGGTGGGAGAAGGAGAGAGGCCCGCAATGACACTACAGCTGACAGCAGCAGTGGCTGGCAGCAGAAGAGAAGACCAGCAGTGACACCAGCGGTGGCAGCAGCGGTGGGAGAAGGAGAGAGGTCCGCAATGACACTACAGCTGGCAGCAGCAGTGGCTGGCAGCAGAAGAGAAGACCAGCAGTGACACCAGCGGTGGCAGCAGCGGTGGGAGAAGGGGAGAGGTCCGCAATGACACTACAGCTGACAGCAGCAGTGGCTGGCAGCAGAAGAGAAGACCAGCAGTGACACCAGCGGTGGCAGCAGCGGTTGGAGAAGGAGAGAGGCCCACAATGACACTACAGCTGACAGCAGCAGTGGCTTGCAGCAGAAGAGAAGACCAGCAGTGACACCAGCGGTGGCAGCAGCGGTGGGAGAAGGAGAGAGGTCCGCAATGACACACTTGCTGGCAGCAGCAGTGGCTGGCAGCAGAAGAGAAGACCAGCAGTGACACCAGCGGTGGCAGCAGCGGTGGGAGAAGGCGAGAGGCCCGCAATGACACTACAGCTGACAGCAGCAGTGGCTGGCAGCAGAAGAGAAGACCAGCAGTGACACCAGCGGTGGCAGCAGCGGTGGGAGAAGGAGAGAGGCCCGCAATGACACTACAGCTGACAGCAGCAGTGGCTGGCAGCAGAAGAGAAGACCAGCAGTGACACCAGCGGTGGCAGCAGCGGTGGGAGAAGGAGAGAGGTCCGCAATGACACTACAGCTGACAGCAGCAGTGGCTGGCAGCAGAAGAGAAGACCAGCAGTGACACCAGCGGTGGCAGCAGCGGTGGGAGAAGGAGAGAGGTCCGCAATGACACTACAGCTGACAGCTGCAGTGGCTGGCAGCAGAAGAGAAGACCAGCAGTGACACCAGCGGTGGCAGCAGCGGTTGGAGAAGGAGAGAGGCACGCAATGACACTACAGCATACAGCAGCAGTGGCTGGCAGCAGAAGAGAAGACCAGCAGTGACACCAGCAGTGACAGCAGCTGTGGGAGCAGCGGTGGCAGCAGTTGGGAAGGCTAGCAGTGGGAGCAGATGCTAGCAGGGAGGCTAGCAGTGGGAGCAGATGCTGCTCAAAAGTCTGCATATGGTGAGTTTTGAGAGACGTCTCAAAACTCACGCCCCCTCCTTCCTCACTGCAGATTTGCTGCGGTGAGCAAAACTTGGGTTTTGAGAGCAAAGCGTCTCAAAACTCACACTTGTTGTGGCCTGTGGTGGTTGTTGGTTTCTCCTGTTGAGCAGCGGGATGAGGACCGGCACTTCAAGTGAGGCGCTTTGACCCGCTGGGGGGCAAAGGATCAACACAAGAGGAGCAGCGGGAGGTGGAGCGGCGCCTTCAAGTGAGGCGCTTTGACCCCCTGGGGGGCAAAGGATCAACACACGAGGAGCAGCGGGAGGTGGAGCGGCGCCTTCAAGTGAGGCGCTTTGACCCCCTGGGGGGCAAAGGATCAACACACGAGGAGCAGCGGGAGGTGGAGCGGCGCCTTCAAGTGAGGCGCCTTCAAAATAAAATTTCTGTGCCGCCCCTCGTCTAGGTACAGCAAGCATCAAGGGGCAACACCAAGGCGGGAGCAACACGGGGACGCAGCAGCTAGGACCCGTTGTAAGCTGCAGTCTTTCTTGCTTTCTTGTGTCGTCTCATGCCTAATGTTGTTATGTGTGTGTCTTCTTGTCTAAGCCGTCACGAAGACTTCAAGACGCCTCCAGCCCCCTCGGTAAGTGCTCTCCAAGTTTCTGCTTTCTGTTTTCCACATGCACTAATGTCGTTGTTGCTTCCCGTTTCAGACAGCCGCGAGACTTCAAGACGCCTCCAGCCCCCTCGGTAAGTGCTCGTCCATTTGGTTTACTTGTTCTCTACTACCACTAATGGTTCTTGTTTGTCTTATTTAGCAGAAGGGAGAAGTGGAGCATCGGAGCACTCGATCGCTGTGGAGCCGAGGAGGCGCGGAGGAGAGGAGGCGTGGAGGAGAGGAGGCGTGGAGGAGAGGAGGCTTGAGGAGAGGAGGCGCTAAGGAGAATTTCCTGCCATTGAACTGCCGGTGAGCATCTTCTTTCCTGCCTTCGTTTTCTTGATCCTTTGGATGGATGGTTGTTGCTCTGTTCGCTTGGCATTGGCTTTGAATCAGTTCTTGGCTCTGGGTGCAATCGCTGGGTGCTCATAAGCTTTTCCTTCCTTCCTATTCCGCAGGAGATGCATCTTTGGGGACGGAGCAGCAGACGAGGAGGAGCAGGGGAGATGCATCAGAGGAGGAGGAGCAGAGGAGAGCAGAGCTGCACTGGCCCCCACCGCTGCTGGCCTTATGGAGGGGGGAAGGCGCCAGTATTGACAGGAGCAAGGTGGAGCTGTTGCTACCTGCTGCTGCTGCCTTGTGCTGTAGCTGCTGCTACCAAGTGATGGCGACCGCTACTGCTACCTCCCGCGCTCGTACCTCTTTCCCTTGTGCTGCTGCTGGGGCTACGAAACTGCTGCGTTGGAGGTGGAGAGGTGCTGCTGTGTTGGCAGCAGCAGCGGTAGCAGTGGGACCACCAGCAATACCAGAAAACTGCAGCAGCGACAGGTGCTACCTCCCTCGCTCCTACCTCCCTCCAGTGTGCTGCTGCTGCTGGTGTGATGTGATAGGATGAGAGATGAAGTGGAGTGGAGCAGCAAAGGAGATGGCCAGCAACAAAAGGAGAGGCAGCAGCAGAATTGAAAGCCATTGGTGACAGCAGCGGTGGCAGCAGCAGTGGGAGCAGATGATGCTGCCTCACTCCCGGGTGCTACTGCAGAAGAGCAGAGGAGACGACTGGCAGCTGCTGGGAGCAGAAGAGAAGGCCAGCTGCTATCTCCCTCGCTTCTACCTACCTCCCGCCCATGAGCTGCATCAGAGGAGGAGGAGCAGAGGCGATGCATCAGAGGAGGAGGAGCAGAGGAGATGCATCAGAGGAGGAGGAGCAGAGGAGATGCATCAGAGGAGGAGGAGCAGAGGAGATGCATCAGAGGAGGAGGAGATGGAGCATAGGTGGAGCAGAGGAGGTGGCTCAGCTGAGGAGGAGCAGAAGAGGAGACGAGGAGCAAAGTAGCGATGGAGCGAAGAAGCACAGTGGTGGAGTAAATATGTGATCCTCTTTCTTGCTTTATCTGTTCTGTTCGTTCAGATGCATGGTTGCTGCCTTATTCGTTTCGCAAGTCCTTTCTTTCTTGTCATGTGAGATAATGTCCTTTCTTTCTTGTCATGTGAGATAATGTCCTTTCTTTCTTGTCATGTGAGATAATGTCCTTTCTTTCTTGTCATGTGAGATAATGTCCTTTCTTTCTTGTCATGTGAGATAATGTCCTTTCTTTCTTGTCATGTGAGATAATGTCCTTTCTTTCTTGTCATGTGAGATAATGTCCTTTCTTTCTTGTCATGTGAGATAATGTCCTTTCTTTCTTGTCATGTGAGATAATGTCCTTTCTTTCTTGTCATGTGAGAGTATGTCCTTTCTGTGAGATTATGCACTCATCAGCCCTGTGCCTGCCTCTTCCCATTTCACAGCAGCACAGGAGACGGAGCAGCAGAAGAGAGGAAGGAGAGACAAAGGAGATGATGGAGAAGAGGAAGGAGATGGAGTGTTGGAGAGACATGGAGCAGAGGGCACGGAGGAGAAGGCACGGAGGGGGAAAGGCCAAAGGAGCAGAGGAGCAGTGAACCGCACAGCTGCGATTCCCCCCAACTCTGAAGGCATGGAGGGGAGAAGGCACGGAGGGGAGAAGGCATGGAGGGGAGAAGACATGGAGGGGAGAAGGCATGGAGGGGAGAAGGCATGGAGGGGAGAAGGCACACAGGCACGGCTGTGAAATTGACACCAGCAAGCTGCGAGCTGTTACTGCCTCCCGCGTGCTGCTGCTGGTGCTGTGAAGTGATGGGACGGCAGCTGGTACCTTCCTCGCTCCTACCTCCCTCCCGCGTGCTGCTGTGAAGTGATGGGACAGCGAGCAGAAGAGAGGCCCGCAGTGGCACCAGCGGTGGCAGCAGCAGTGGGAGCAGAAGAGAGGCCCGCAGTGACATTACTGGTTTCAGCAGCCGAGGCAGCAGAAGGGAATGCAAGCAGTGGTACCAGCGGTGGCAGCAGCAGTGGGAGCAGAAGGGAATGCAAGCAGTGGTACCAGCGGTGGCAGCAGCAGTGGGAGCAGAAGGGAATGCAAGCAGTGGTACCAGCGGTGGCAGCAGCAGTGGGAGCAGAAGGGAATGCAAGCAGTGGTACCAGCAGTGGCAGCAGCATTGTCACAGAAGAGAAGGCCACCCTTCCCGTGTGCTACTGCAGAGGAGCAGAGGAGCAGCAGTGGGAGAAAATGATGCTGCCTCCCTCCCATGTGCTGCTGCTGCTGGTGCTGTGAAGTGGTGGAGTGGTGCTGTGAAGTGGTGGAGTGGTGCTGTGAAGTGGAGTGGTGCTGCTGCTGCGTTGGGAGGCGGTGCTGCTGCTGCTGCATTGGAGGTGGCACCCGCAGTGACACCAGCGGTGGGAGTAGGGGAGAGGCATGCGGTGACACTACCGGTGGCAGCAGCAGTGCGAGCAGAAAGAGAAGGCCAGCAGTGACACCAGCAGTGGCAGCAGCAGTGGTGCTGCACTGGAGGGGGAGTGGTGCTACACTGGAGGGGGAGTGGTGCTGCACTGGAGGGGGAGTGGTGCTGCACTGGAGGGGGAGTGGTGCTGCACTGGAGGGGGAGTGGTGCTGCACTCGAGGGGGAGTGGTGCTGCACTGGAGGGGGAGTGGTGCTGCACTGGAGGGGGAGTGGTGCTGCACTGGAGGGGGAGTGGTGCTGCACTGGAGGGGAGTGGTGCTGCATTGAAGAGCAAAGAGCAAAGGAGCACGGTGGTAGACAACTATTCACTGCCGATGGTGATTCTTTTTCTTACTTTAGTTGTTCTGTTTGTTCGAATGGATGTCGTTGCCTTGGTTTTGCATTTGCTCTGAGTTCCTTCTCAGGCACTGGGTGCAATCGGTGCCTTACACTCATCGGCCCTGAGTCATTTTCCTCCCATGTCACAGCAGGACGCAGAGGAGAGGGAGCAGCAGAGGAGAGGGAGCAGCAGAGGAGAGGGAGCAGGGGAGGAGAGGGAGCAGAGGAGTTGGCTCAGCTGAGGAGACGAGGAGCAAGGGCGCACGGTGGAGGTGAAACATTCACTACCAATGGTGATCATCTTTCTTGCTTTAGCTGTTCTGTTTGTTGGGATGGGATGGATGGTGGTTGCCTTTGTCGCTTTGCATCTCCTTTGGGTCATTCTTTGGCTTGCCCTCATCCCATTGTTGTCATTCGCTCATCGGCCTTCCCATTCTTTTCCCATTTCACAGAAGGTCGAGACACGGCAGCAGAGGAGGCGGAGCAGCAAGAGGAGATGGAGGAGCAGAGGCGAGAGGAAATGAAGGGATATGAGCAGCAGAGGAGGTGGATCAGCCATGGAGAAAAAGGTGAAGCAGATATGGAGGGGAAGGAGCAGAGGCAAAGGACACGCATCAGAGGAGGAGGAGATGAAGCAGCTGTGAAGGGGATGAAGCAGCTGTGAAGGGGATGAAGAAGCTGCTACCTCCCTCGCTCCTACCTCCCTCCCGCATGCTGCTGCTGGTGCTGTGAAGTGATGGGACGGCGAGCACAAGAGAAGGCCAGCAGTGGCAGCAGCGGTGGCAGCAGCAGTGACAGCAGCGGTGGCAGCAGCAGTGGGAGCAGAAGAGAGGCCCGCAGTGGCAGCAGAAGGGAATACAAGCAGTGGCACCAGCGGTGTAAGCAGAAGAGAAGCAGTGAAGACGACTGGCCACCCTTCCCGTGTGCCACTCCAGAAGGCCACCCTTCCCATGTGCTACTCCAGAAGAAGCAGATTGCAGGGAACACAGGCTGCAGCGGAGCAGAGTAGGGGGTGAAGCAGATTGCAGGGAACACAGGTTGCAGCGAAGCAGAGTAGGGGGTGAAGCAGATTGCAGGGAACACAGGTTGCAGCGAAGCAGAGTAGGGGGTGAAGCAGATTGCAGGGAACACAGGTTGCAGCGAAGCAGAGTAGGGGGTGAAGCAGATTGCAGGGAACACAGGTTGCAGCGAAGCAGAGTAGGGGGTGAAGCAGATTGCAGGGAACACAGGTTGCAGCGAAGCAGAGTAGGGGGTGAAGCAGATTGCAGGGAACACAGGTTGCAGCGAAGCAGAGTAGGGGGTGAAGCAGATTGCAGGGAACACAGGTTGCAGCGAAGCAGAGTAGGGGGTGAAGCAGATTGCAGGGAACACAGGTTGCAGCGAAGCAGAGTAGGAACACTCTCTTCTCTTGTGAGTTTCGAGAGACGTCTCGAAACTCACTCTCAAAACTCTCCCTTCCTCCTCACTGCAGCTTAGCTGAAGTGAGCAAAATCAGGGTTTTGGGACACGTCTCAAAACTCTTTTGCATGTTCCTCACTGCAAGCCTTGCAGTGAGCAAAATTGCACAGCTGGTCCTGAAGCAAGACTGGACAGCCTTTGCCCTTGGGCAGTTTGCTCTGTGTTCTGTCTCCCCCCCCAACAGGGTCACATAATAATTTCCACCTGCCCCTGGGCAGTATCCAGTATCCTTTTGTGTTCTGTCTCCCCCCCAGCAGGGTCACATAATAATTTCCACCTGCCCCTGGGCAGTATCCAGTATCCTTTTGTGTTCTGTCTCCCCCCCCCAACAGGGTCACATAATCATTTTCACCTGCCCCTGGGCAGTATCCAGTATCCTTTTGTGTTCTGTCTCCCCCCCCAACAGGGTCACATGCTAATTTACACCTGCCCCTGGGCAGTATCCAGTATCCTTTTGTGTTCTGTCTCCCCCCCAGCAGGGTCACATAATAATTTCCACCTGCCCCTGGGCAGTATCCAGTATCCTTTTGTATTCTGTCTCCCCCCCCAACAGGGTCACATAATAATTTTCACCTGCCCCTGGGCAGTATCCAGTATCCTTTTGTGTTCTGTCTCCCCCCCCAACAGGGTCCCAAGCGATGGTTCCCACCTCACCGCGGTGCTTGGGTGTAACGTTGGGAGCTTGCTCCTGGCGGCCAAGAGGAACCCCCCATGCATACCTACAGTGCATGGGTAGTACAATAGTACATTTAATTAATAGTTAATCTGGATCGTCATTAGGAACTTTGAATGGATAATTACCATGAAACTATTACTACAATAGGTGTTGCTATAGTTCAGGCATATGTAGACATTTAGTGCCATGAACTAGCATGTTATTTATTTAGTTATATGATGCATCTGCTGGTGTGACAGACAGAACCTACCAGAGACAGAACCATGCAGACAGAAGGTACACAAACAGAGCCACATAGACAGCTAATTAGATTAGTAATTGGAACTTCTAGTAAATATGGAACCTTTGGTTGGATATTTGATACTGAGACCTCTCAACTGGATCATAACTGTATGATCTAATGTTGGTAAGGAGCAACTCTGAAAGTGATAGTGATCAATTTGTTTTGTACTCTCTAGTTTTCCTCCTCCCCTGTTTCAGACGCGCCATTGTCGCTGCGAGACTTCGCTGCGATGGCTTTAGTAGATTCGAACAGCCTGATCATGTCCTGGCAATCCTAGTAACGGATATTTCAGCGAATCAGTCACTGATATCGGCGCGAACTTTATTGTGGTACTACTTCTGATTCTGATAGCGAAATCGCCACAATTTCGAAAGTTGATTATAGGCTGCGCCTCGCCATGCCTTATAGGTGCTCATCTCCTCTCCGCGCAGCGCATAAAATTGATTCATCGCGAGTGTACAGATTCGCGCCGTAGTCACCGCTCCATTAGTGGCACGGGCTATCCTCGTTACAGGGATACACGCCGACGGAACGGACGTCGGTGCGGTCCTTACAAGAGTGCGACGCGGAAGCTGCTTGCGCGGCGATGGCAGCGAGAAAGTGCTCACGCTGCTGGTCGCCAGCATGGAACGATCGCGTAAGATTCAGAAACATCAACGGTCGACCCTGGTCGCTAAAGCGTAATAGCGACGCGCGATTCTTTCTGCTTTCAGAAACGCGGTCGTGTAGTATGAGATCTCCGTCGTGAGTCTGCTAGGTTACAATGTTGCTGTACATGTTCAAACATACTATGTTAGAAACGTTTAGCACACAGAATGCTAAACATCAGAAGCACGTGTGTTAGGGTACCATGTGATCACAGAATCTGTTTTCCACGTTAGTAACACGACGCCTTCAGTACCTCCCCTCTCCCCCCCCCCCCCCCCCCCCCCCCCTTCCTCCTCCCCTCCCCTTCCTTTTTCCTTTCCCCCTTTCTCCCCCTGCTTTTGCAATATTCCCTGTGCGTTTCCCCCCTTCCTTCTGTCCAATTGTGTGGGCCCGTTGATTGTTCTCATTTCACTTACTGCTAAAGAGAGAGGAAACAATAGTTTTAAGGTTCCCTCCCTGCAATCACAGAATTTCTCGCAAAAGCTACAAACGCTCATCTCCTCACCACTTCCCTCTCCCCCAATCCCCCGTCCCCCCTCTTTCCCCCACATCCCCCCTGTTCTCGGATGCGTCGTCTCCATTCCTATGCTTGTCTTCCCCCCTGTTCTTATCACGGATGCGCATAACGCTTCTCTCACCTCCCTGCCGCTACCTCTCGCGCCGCGCCAGCGTCGTCATGCACCTCGTGCAACCCGCTGAGGGGTCGATGTGGCGAATTCTCGCTGCAAATCCAAACACCCGGTTGATGTGGCGAATTCTCGGTGCAAATGCAAATGCTCTCAAAACACCCGGTTGATCCGGCTGGTCCGGCTGCTCACTAAAGAGCAAGCCGCGCCAGTGCTGCTCGCCTTTCACACTCTCGGCCGGAAGCTCACTGGTGCGTGCATGCTGTGAATGAGAATCACAATGAGTACGTGTGAATGTGATTCGCTCGCACACGTATCGCATTCCTGGTTCTGTTTGGTTTGGACCTCACTCTTTTGCTGTGTGGCAGGTATACATTCCCTGGCACTTTGTGCTCCTTCAATCCTCTCTCTCGCGTCTTCCATTATCTCGCTCCTTCCGTTCCTCAGCCCTCACTCTCTCCCCATCTCCGTCCCACAGCCCGTCCCTCTCCCATCTGGCCCGTCCCGCTGTCCCGTTGTCTATAGGGTGTGGCGAACCGTGGGTGCTCGGTGCGAGTGGGGCGGGACACGGAAGAAGGGGCCCAGAAGAAGCGGTACTTTGAGGGCCGCCGGCCCGCCAGCAACATGGACCGCCATGGTGGGGCTTGTTTCCATCCTTGGCCTCCCCATGGCTGCTGACATGCAAACCACGACGCTCATCCCCCATGGGGTGCAGGTAGGCTCGGATGTGCTATTGGAAGCGTTGTTGCACTTGAGGCGGGAACGTGCTTTTCTTTCCCTGCAACCTGCGGTGGGATGTGGCACTGTTGGCAGTAAGGAGTGGCTTGAATCAGCCAGCAAAAGAAAACCAACTAGCCCCACAGTGGTTCAGTAGATTCAGAGAGACAGGACGAACACATTTCTGAGTTTTGACTCTGGCGTCTGAAGGAGTCCATTATGGGTCTTCTGCTCTGCTATGATCATTCACCACACGATTCACACGTATCAGTTTCATGCATGCCTTCGTGACTTCCCTTTCAAACAGGTGGACTGGGAGGCTCTACTCGTGTCTCGCTTTGAAGACTTCAATGCCTCCATTGCCCCATGGCTCTTCGCCTCCACTCAAAGCTCACCCTGGGATCTAGCCCTCATCGAAAGTGCCTTACCCACCACACACCATCTGATCGCGGCATTGAGCTATCATGTGAAGCATGAAAGGTGACCAGGTGCTGCTTGCCTCGCTTCACAATGTTTCTCAGTGGATCGTATCACAATATCGCAAGATGCAATGG
Organism: Closterium sp. Naga37s-1; assembly: GCA_947471745.1. NCBI lineage: Eukaryota > Viridiplantae > Streptophyta > Zygnematophyceae > Desmidiales > Closteriaceae > Closterium > Closterium sp. Naga37s-1. The sequence continues at coordinate 176,185 of CANJKZ010000549.1, forward strand.
GTAAATTGTTGCTGGTCATGTGGTTGTGGCTGTTGTTTGCAGTGCGGATGTTTGTTTGTGTCCTCCCGCGTGCACATTCATTTGCAACGAACTTACAGTTCATGCATGCATCTCCGCATGTTTGCAAGGGTTCCATTTCCTGCTTTCTTTATGCAAGGTCTTGCTTCATATACGGTACCAGTAAGCAAGGTGTTGTTGCTTCTCATTGTTCTTTATACGAAGGAGAATGTATGAGGAAGTTTGTAACGCAGTGGTGAACTGTCCGAGAACAGTCGGATTGGTGAACTTCCACTCAGATCAGAACAGTCGCAGAAGTCCCTCCTGCCTCCCCCCCTTGGTGCACAGCAGCCCAACAATTTTGGCGAGATGATGCGCGACGACTGTGTAACTGTAATTCCTGGTTTCGCTAACTTTGCTTTATAGAGCCTCAGTCATGGTGGTACTATTTGTCATTACTCATGTAAGTCCCCCTTCCCCATTCTTTCTCCTCCTCTCTGTGGTCCTTATTTCTTCAGCGCTCGAGAACCAGGAACGTCCAGCGTTGCGGTCCATCGTGGTGCCACGATGGATTCCTTCTTATCTAGAAGCACCATCCGCCAATTAAACAAGCCCCGAAACGTGACCGATCGAGACCCCATCTCCACCACAAGTCTCGTTCTGAAGGTTCACTCTGAACGTTCACTGTGAACGGTTCTTGAAAAATGAGGCCGCTCGTACTATTATTCTCGCATCAAACCGCCTTATTCAACAGCCACAGCTTCGCAACCCTCGGTGAACCCCTCATACCCGTCCGACGCGTCTGCTTGCTCCGAGCCTCCCCGAGCGAGCCATGGCGTTCAGGCCGTCGCTTCTGGCCGTTGTGCTGCTTGCGCTAGCGGCGTGTGCGTGCGACGCGCAGTACCTCGGCCGCCGTGTCGGTAAGCATCCTTGCTCGCCTCCCTGTCCCGTTTCCAAAGCGAATGCCCTTATCTTCCGACGCATCCTGTTTTTTTTTTCTGTTTTTTTTTCTTGATTTTCTGATGCTCTGATTGTGGCGCGTTTCAGGTAAAGTGGCGTCAGCGATGCGAGCCGCGCAGGTCACGGGCAGCAGGGGCGACTATAACTCCTCGGGCACCGTCGCCCTGGCCCTTTTCAAGTAAGTCCCCGCGACTCGAACGCGTCATTTCTCGCGTCGCTCGCCGCCCGTTCAGCTCCCCTGCCTTTCGCGCTGCGCGCAATGCCAGTGCGCCTGGCTTCCTGCCATTCCTAATAGATCGTTTCGCCGTTACTTGTTCCATCCATGAATATCATCTTCTGAAAAACCAGCCCGCTGCCATCAGCAGTGCTGCCATCCTCACTGCTCCTACCAATCCGTCGCTCACTTGTCACGCCGTCATGCAGGTACGGTGAGACCTACAACATCCGCTACTCGGTGCACGTCTGGCAGCTCGACCGCCCCGAAATTCCCAAGAAAGCCACCGTGCATTATGGCACGCGCTTCACCACCGGCCCTGTGCAGATCGACTTCCCCACCGACAAATGGGTCAACATGACCAGCAACTACCAGCGCCCCAACCGCCCCAAGATGTACACCTACGTGACTGCGGGCATGTGGCACGACGTTGCTAAAATCAAGGCTGCCAATGGGAAGTCGCTCGAGGTAACAATGAAGGCGATTATCGCAGCGCCGCGGCAGTACTATGCGCTGGTGACGGCGCCCTCCCACCCGGACGGTGCCATTCGCGGCCAGTTTCATCGTTCCCGCTAGAAGCTCTGCTATTTCTTTCGTGGCAACGTCTAGGGTTGGTTTCTGTGCAGGGGGGATGCGGAGTGGTGGTGGTCAGTTGTGTGCAAGTTCTGGGCAGAGTGATTGTGGACTGTAGAGTGAGTGAATGAATCAGCATCGTGCTGATTGGCTTCTGAGGCATTGACATGATTCAAGAGCTGTGTGTGTGTGAGTGCAGCAGCAGGTTCAGAGAGTGAGGTGCGGTTCTGAAAAAGAGGTTCTTGAAAAGTGGTGCGGTTCTTGAAAAGGAAATCTTGGAATTCATTGGGCAATAGCTTGCTCCTTCCGGAGTGAGGTTGGTGTGACTGCTGTTTGCATGTTACAGATGCTGACTGCTGGTGTGAGGTTGGTGTGACTGCTGTATCTGACGTAGTCTAGCGGAGCCAGTGAGAAAACTGGCTGGCAGGGCAGGCATGATGTAGGGATGGTAATGACAATGCTCTTTCTTAGTACCTGTGAGTGTAGTGTCTTGTGCACGCCAATCTGTACCTAGAAATTGGAAACCAATTGAGTTCAAAACGTAGTGTCTTGGGGAGGCAAAATGGCACCAGCTTTGTCTCCCAACTTTGGAAATAAGGTATTATACATAGGCATGGCTTTGATTTGCAGTTGTGTATTTGGCTGCGTAAGCTTGTGCGGGTGCCCAACGTAAGGTGTAGCCGTGGTTTCTGGTTCTGCGAGGCCCATCGAATTCGCGGTTTCCCCACATACCTTCCGAGCCGTGATTCATTGTGAGTCGAGACTCGAGGTGGTGGAATGGTGCCCCTTTTTTCTGCTCTTGTGACTGGTCTCGAGCGCCGCAAAAATCACCATGGCGGTTCGTTGACATGCAAGCAAACAGATATTGGGGGCTAGGTGTGGAGTGAGCGCGGCTCTTTCAAGATTCCCCACGTACATAAGGCTTGTACAAAGATCCTCAGGTCATAGTTCTTCGACAACCCAATTTTGATTTTGATTCGCCCCGTTTACCTTTCCCACACTGCTGTCAATCTCCGCCATGGCCTTCAAGCCGTTTCCCGCCCTTGTGCTTCTCGTCCTTTTGGCGTGCGCCTCTAGCGTAAGCGGCAAATGGATAGGTACGCCGTCCTTTCTCGCAGCATTTCCGCGAATGCCGCTGGCATGTTGCCGTGCGCCGCTTTATTTCTCTTCTTTCTTCTTCCAGCTGGTATTTCTCGTCACGAGTCGTTCGTTTTGCTCCGGATGGTGATTGCTCGTCGCAGGTCGCGTGGCGACGTCGTTGAATGGTGCGCAAGTCGTGGGCACCAAGGGCGATTTGAAGTCGACGGGCAACATGGCCTTGGGGCTTTTCAGGTGAGTGCTTCTATCTCGCCCTCGCCGCCCTCGCCTCCTCGCATCGCTCGCTCGTACCGTCGCATTGGCCACCGTTCGCATTGGCTACCGTCGCATTGGCCACCGTCGCATTGGTCACCGTCGCATTGAACGCCGTCGCATTGGCCGTCGTCGCATTCCGCCGTCGCATTGGCCGTCGTCGCATTGACCAATAATAAACGCTCCTCTGTCGCGCCGCGCCGCGGCTACGCAGGTACGGAAAGACGTACTGGGTGCGCTACTCCGTGGGCGTCACGCAGGTCGGCAATGCCGCCTTCCCCACCATGGCCACCGTGAACGCCGGCAAATACGGCACCAACGGCGCGGTGCAGTACCAGTTCCCCACCAACTGGCAGAACCTAACCGTCACCCCGCAGCCCATCACGCGCCCCATCAAGACCTACAATTACGTGCTGAAAGGCGTGCTGAAAAACGCGGAGAGCATCACCACGGCTTCGGGAAAGACTCTGAGTGTTCTCATGATGGATATTCTCAAGGCGCCGCGCACCTACTACGGGCTCGTCACGTCCCCCTCGTACCCCAACGGCGCCATTCGCGGGCAGCTCTATTTGGGCTGAATGTGTTGGTGTTTTCGTGACCGCAAAGGATGCGCTTGCAGTGTGTGTTGGTGTTGTAACGAGTCGGCCAGTAGGGGATTCTAGCACTGTGTGTGCGATGCAGTAGGATGAGCTGTCGTTGTGCCTGTGGCATGGCGGCACCCGTGGCGACTGCTTCAGCGTTCTTGTAACGTCTCCTAATAATGCAATAACCGTGCCTTTGTCGGTGCTTTGGCGTCATTCGGGTGCCATGGGTGTGGTTTGATGTAGTGTGACGTTTGTGGCAGTACCTGGCATGGCACTCACAAGAGTGAGCAGGATTGCATGTGTCCTTTCCTCTATCAACAGAAGCTATTACGGTAGCAGCTTTTTGCTGGAGTGTGGAACAATTGGGTGTGTGGAAATGCGCGTTTGTTTTGAAACTTGGAATTCTGGTCTGGCTGTGTTCCCACATGCACATTACATGCATTGGCTTTTGTGGATGTATGAATGCAAGTGATTCTTTTTGTTTACTCGATGGAAGGTTTAGCTCCATACAGCACCCACACTGCCTAGCCACATAATTGTATCAACTGCGAGGAATTCTTTGAAGCGCATTTCAGAGTCCATACCACACTGCCTAGCCACTCGCAACTGTCGCAGTGGTCCCCGCCTCCCTCTCCTGCAAACCCAAGACTCATTGACGAGACGACGGTGGGAGTAACTAGGATTCGTGATTTCGCGAACCTTGCATTCTAGAGGCTCAAACCATCGTACGGTCGTTTCCGTCCATGGTGGTACTATTTGTTGAGGCCCCACCTCTTCTCCACCTAGGCCTGTGGTATTTTTTTTCGGCGCTGGAGCGCCAAGCACATTCAGCATTGCGGTTCGTCGTCGTGCGTGCCACGATGGATCCCTTCTTATCGACAAGCATTATCCGCCAATCAAACCAGCTCCCCAAGCGTGACTGCTTGATACCACCTCGCCACCACACGTCTCATCCTGAAGGTTCACCTTGAAAGTTCACCCTGAAGGTGTAGAGATGGGGCCGCTCGTACTATATAAATTCGCGTCAGACCGTCTCCTCATTCAACAGCCACAGCCTCGCTGCATCCCTCCAGGGACGCTCCTTGCTCAGGCATTTTCTCACACATCCCAAGTCCATCTCATATTCGGCCATTTCTCGTTTCCATACTTCAGTTCTGCATCCCAGCTATGGCCTTCAAGCCGTTTCTCGCCCTCGTGCTTCTCGCACTTGCGGCGTGCGGCTGCAGCGCAGAAGATGATGATATCGGCAAGAGAATCGGTAACCTGTCCTTTCTCGCCTCAACGTTTCCTCAAATGCCGCTGGCATGAAATCTTGCCGCACGATTCTTCTTTGGTTCTCCTTCCTTCAGCTGATATCTGTCGTCGTGAGTCGTTCGCTTTGGTCCGCCGGATCTTGGCTTGCTTGTCGCAGGACGCGTGGCGACAAGGATGAATGGCGTCCGGGTCGTGCCCCGCAAAACGGGCGACACCAAGTCGACGGGTGCTCTCAGTCTCGCGTTTTTTAGGTGAGTTCTCTATCATCTTGCCCTTCCCGACATTCGCTCCAATGTCGGACATTTCGCCTCCTTGCTCTCTCGCTCTAACCGTCGCATCAGTCGCCGTAGCATTCGTCACCCCGCCGCGTGTGCACAACGGTCGCATTTTATTAGAGTCGACCAATTAAATGTTCCTCTTTCGCGCGGCGCAGGGACGAAGACGTGACGTTCAACGTGCGTTACCACGTGCGCGTCACGCAGCGCGGCAAGGCCGCGTTCCCCACCCTGGCCTCCGTGCATACTGGAAGGGCTGGCACCAACGGCGCGGTTCACATCGAGTTCCCTACCAACTGGAAAAACGTAACGGCCGACCCACAGCCTGTGCGCGGCACGAAGATCTACAAGTACGAGGTCGCGGGGGAGTGGAGGAACGCGGCGAGCATCACTACGGCGTCGGGGAAGACTCTGGAGAAGGAGATGAGGGCTATTCTTAAGAAACCGTCCGCTTTCTACGGGCTCGTCACGTCCCCCTCGCACCCCAACGGTGCCATTCGCGGCCAGCTTTATCGCAGCTGAGAGTGCTCGTTGCGGCAAAGAACGTACTCGCGGTGTGGTGGCTGGTTTTCGCATTGGCATGCGATGGTAATCGATGGTGGGTTAGTTGGGGTGTAGTTGGGAGGTGCTGGTAGCATTCTGCCTCTAAAATCTGTGTGTGCTTCTGCTCGTTGTTGCTTTAGCTTGGGGGGCGGTTGTGGTTGTGTAATAAGACAGATGACTAATAAGCGTGTGCAAAGCTTGAATTGAATGGACTGCTTGGATTTGTCAAGGTGTCCCGTCCCAATGCCCGCCGCCGTTTGCACTCTGGGAAAAAAAATGTAGCCTTGTACGGTATATATGTTGCCTGCCATGGTTGTGCGGTTTGTGTGGTGTGTGGGATGGGAAGGTTTGGTGTGTGGCTTGTCCCCCTGTGGATGTGTGGTTTGCAGTGTGTGTGTCAGTTTCATGAGAGCATGCACAGGTGCATCATGCATGTGAGTGGGCTTTCTGCCCCTCCATTCTCATTACCACTTCCTGACCCGACACAACCTTGGCTTCATCCACAATACATGCGCGTCATGCACTATCAGTATCCCTCACCCGAATCCCACTAGCATCGCTCAATGCAGCTATCACGTGCCGCGTTGTGGGGAGCGTGTCCCGCACACTGGGCAGGTGGAATGGCGCTCTCTGTGTATTCTCAAACAGCCACGGGGACAGAACACTCTTGAACTCATCAAAGCTAGTCGCTAGTAGCCCTTCCCAATCCACCTGCCGTGGTCCGGTCAGGGGTGGAGTGGGGTGTTGTGGGATACGATGAATTAGCTAGGTGTTCACATGCAGAAGGGGAGAGGTGAGCAATGAAGGCTGTACCAGCGGCATTAGGAAGCGAGAAGAAGGGAGGAGGTGCAGAAATGCCATCTCAATCAAACAGCGGGAACAGGAGGCTAGGATCAGAACGAAGGAGGCCGTACAAGCAGCACCAGGCGGGACTCACCAGGAGGTCCCGAGAGACATGCGCAGTGGTTTCCATGTCAGCAGCCATGGGGAGTTCGATGATGGAGGTGAGATGAAGGAACTAGGTGGCACCAGACGGGACTCACCAGGATATCTCGGGGAACGTGCGTTGTTGTTTCCATGTCAGCAGCCATTGAGAGGCTGATGATAGACATGAGACCCACCATGGCTGAGCCACGAGACAGCGGCATGAGCTGGAACCTGCGAGGCACAGCAAGGGGCGAATGGACGGGTGGAGCAGACAAGGTACAAGGGAATTCTAATACCTCTCAATACTTGATTAGCCCCACCATGGCTGAGCCATGAGACAGCGGCATGAGCTGGATTCTGGAACCTGCGGGGCTCAGAGAGGGGCAAGCCGATGGGTAACATGGGGATTTGGGGACAACTCAAAACTTGATGAACACCACCATGGCTAACCCACGGGACAGCGGCATGAGCTGGAACCTGCAGAGCACAGAGAGGGGCGTGGATAACCATGGTTTAGATGGCGAGGTGTGCTAAGCCACAGCGAGGATCTAATCTGGGATGCGCCGGCGATACGCGTGCACGTGGGCGGCAGGTGGACCCGCGCGCCTTGGTCCGCGCGCGCGCCTTGGTTCGCGCGTGCGGTGGTGATATACATGCAGGCAGGGCAAAGGTGGACCCACCAATAGTAGGCAATGGCGATGATCTGATCCTGTATGCGCTGGCGGTACGCGTGCGGTGACGTGGCCTTGGTGCGGTGGTCCAGTGCTGCTTCCATGAATCCCTGCCAGGCCGCTGTGAGCTCCGAGTCAAACGCGTTCCACCGTGTTGCATCGACGGGGGTCACCGTGTCAAAGTCAACTGCCAAGGGACTGGAATTGGTGGGAGAGGGGAAGAATGGGGAAGTGGTGATGGGGAATGCGAGGGATCGGGAGGGGAGAGAGAGGAACCGCGTCCCACCGCCCCGCGTCGATGGGGGTCACTGTGTCAAAGTCCACTGCCAAGGGACTGGGATGGGAAGCGGGGGTGGCAGGGGTAGGTGATGGGGGATGGTTGTGTGATGTAAATGGGAGAGGAGAGCGGGGAAGCCACCCAGTCCACCGCCCCAAGTGGACTGTGGTGACCGTGTCTAAGTGCACTGCCTTAGGGCTGGGGTGGAGGGGGACGTGATGGGGTGCTGGTGATGTGATCGGGAGAGGAGAAAGGGAATGGACGGGAGGATTAAAAGAGGGGAAAGAGTAAGGAGAAGTGAGCAGCTTATAAGCAAAGGAAAAGGATCCGAGTATGCAAGGCAAACACAGGCATGGATATACAGATGCATGCACATGTGCACATGTGCATGTGTCATGTGTGCACGTATGCATATATGCATGTGTGTGACGAACCCACATGACTCACCGTTTCCGCAATCGAAACTCTGTGCCGCCCAGATCCTTCCTGCACAGGAGGGTGGGTGGGCGGGCGGGAGGAAGGGCAAATAATGCGACTCGGGAGCAGCACTGGTGCACGGGGAATGCGAAGGAGGTACGAGGAAGGAAGGCAGCGCGTGAGAGCAGCTTGAGTGCTTATGACATGGTACGAGAATAGGAAGGAAGGTTGGGTGACGTGGGGAAGGTTGGGCACACAGCGGCGCTCAAAGCAGGGCTACCTTGGGATGAGGATGATTTGAGGATGCTTTTTGCAGGGCCTACTGTGCTTGCAACGCAGTGACATGTGCAAACCAGGTGGGAAATTACAAGGGTCTAGGATGGCAGGCAGGACATAGCACGGCAGGCAGGATATAGCACGGCAGGCGCACTAACCCTGGGAATGCCCGGCTGTAGCACGGCAGGCGCACGTAGAAGTCCCGACCAATCACGTTGAAGATCCCCTCGTGATCCTCCGCTGCCTCCAGCTGTTGGAATGTTCAGAGAACGTTCAACGATGTTTAAAGAATGTTAAGAGAATTTACAGGGAGAATCTGTAGTAACACTTCACTCCCACTGTCACACAAATCACGTTGACGAGCCCCTCTTGATCCTCCGCTGCCTCCAACTGTTGGGAGGCATGGGGGGATGGGGGTCATGGGGGCATGGGGGTCATGGGGGCATGGGGGGCATGGGGGGCATGGGGGGCATGGGGGGCATGGGGGCGTGAGGGCCATGGGGGCATGGGGATCATGGGGGCATGGGGGGTATGGGGGGCATGGGGGCGTGAGGGCCATGGGGGCATGGGGGCATGGGGGCGTGAGGGGCGATGGAGCATGGGAGGGGTATGGGTGGCATGTGTGATGGTGGTGCGCTGTGAGAGGGTGCTGCGCTTGCGTTGGGAGCACGCCTGGGGGGCGAAAGTGGAGCGAGGCGCATTCAACGGCTGGCGAGTGTTGTGTGTTTTGGGTTGACTCAAAACATGGCAGGCAGGTGAGTGGGTGATGCAATGTGAGAGGGTGGTGCGCTTGCGCTGAGGGCACACCTGGGCGCCGAAGGTGGAGCGAGGCACGTCGAAAGACTGGTGGGTGTTGGTGTCAAACGCCCTCTCTGATCGCAGCAAGCCTTGCCGCGTGACGTTCACCGCCCTGTGATGGGAGGGGAGGGAGGGGAGGGAGGGAAGGGAGGGAAGGAAGACGGCATGTAAAGAGCAGGGCAAGAATATAGGGGCTGCTGTGAAGTAACCAGCCAGGGGATGGTGTGAGTTGCGGTGACATGGTAAAAGTACCCCAAGTGAGTGGTACTTAAGTTAGGAGGCAAGGCAACTCACTTGGGGTAAACAGCGAGGTAGTGAGTGGTGCCCATGACCCATGTGAAGATGGGCGTGTCGGTGCGATACAGCATGTCTTGGAAGCAAGACCCATGACCCGAGTACAGCATGTCTTGGAAGCAAGACCCATGACCCGAGTACAGCATGTCTTGGAAGCAAGACCCATGACCCGAGTACAGCATGTCTTGGAAGCAAGACCCATGACCCGAGTACAGCATGTCTTGGAAGCAAGACCCATGACCCGAGTACAGCATGTCTTGGAAGCATCTTACAGCTTCCACCGCTGCCCCTGGCTGAACGCCTTCCAGGCATCTGATACCTGCCTCCACGCCACCAGCACTCGGACCACATGCCGCCACACCACCAGCCCTGTGTGTTATTTCCACTCGATTCACAACTCACTTGGGGTAGACGGCGAGGTATCTCGCAGTGCCCATGACCCAGGTGAAGATGGGTGTGTCGGTGCGATACAGCATGTCGGCCGGCCAGCGCTGCCCTTTCCCAAACGCCTTCCATGCAATGGGCTCCTGGGCCTCTGACACTTGCCTCCACGCCACCAGCACCCGGAACACATGCCGCCAGCTCGTCACCAGGTCAGACCGGTCCAAAGCACTCCGCCCACCCCCGCTGCCGCCACCGCTGCCGCCACCGCTGCTGCTTTGTCGGCTGCGACCCGTGCGCTGCCCGCCCTGCCTCTCCTGAAGCGCATGCTCCAGCTGCTCCTGCCACTGCTCATCGGGCCCATCCGGCCCGTGGGTGCCAAAGAGCAGAGGGGCGATGCGCATCTGATCCGCTATCAGCAGCAGCGTGCGCCTCACCTGCTGCATCACGTCCAGAGATGCCAGCCCTGCCATGCGCAGCTGAGGGGTGGAACAGGGGGGACGCAAGGGTTGGGGGTTATGAAAGCGTTGAGGAGGAAGGGGTGGGGGTTGTTGCCCACACCTGCTGCATCACGTCCAACGCTGCCAGCCCTGCCATGCGCAGCTGAGGGTGGGAGGGGGGGGTGGATGGGATGGTTAGGTTGAGAGAGGGATGAATGCGTTGAGGATCAGACGGGTGGGGGAAAGGTCTCTCACGTGCCCCACAGTCAGATCATACTTCCTGTGACATGCATGCCTTGTCATGCCATGCCATGCCATGCCTTGTCATGCCATGCATGCCTTGCCATGCCACGCCATGCGCACCTGCTGGGTGTTGAGCAGCATCCCATCGGTGTTGTAGTGCGTGCGAGCACCAACCACGTCCGCCGCTTCCACCAGCTGCACTGCCGCCCCAGACAGGCGTGGCAGGCGCTGCCACGTGGCAGCATGCAACTGGTCCTCGGGAATCGCCAGCGGCACGAAGCCCTGCAGGTCCTCTGGCTTCCCCCCCGTGGCCCACTTGCCCTGACCCACGTGGCACACGTGGCATGGGTGGCAGGAAAGGGAGGAGAGGGAGGAGTGGGAGGAGAGGGGAGGAGGTGGGAGGAGAGGGGAGGGGAGGGGAGGGGAGGGGAGGGGAGGGGAGGAGAGGGGAGGGGAGGAGAGGGGAGGGGAGGAGAGGGGAGGGGAGGAGAGGGGAGGAGGAGACAATTATGTTACAAGCTGAAGCATTATCACTTGCATGATTGTGCAGTGCAGTGCGTAGCAATGAGCTCGGTGGGAAGGCAATGAGTCCGATGGGCGAAGGAGGGAAGGCACCCGTGCTGCCCCGTCAGGGATCGCCCCTGACGCCATCCCCAAAGCCTCTCGCCCTCTCCCCCTCTCCCCTTCCCCGCCCCCCTCTCCTCCCCCACCCCCTTGTCTCACCCGCCTCTCCCTCCCACTCTTCCTCCCCCACCCGTTGTCTCACCCGCCACTCCTCATCCAGGTCATCGTCAATGCGGAAAGCAGAGAAGGGCTGGTCCAGGCGCGACACCATGTAGGCGAGCAGGTGGCGCTGGAAGAAGGTCCTCTCGCGGTATGACGTCTGCTCATCCGGTTGAACAGGCGATGAGAGCAGCTCGTCGTACAGGCGCATCTGGTGGGGTGGGGCCAGGGAGGGGAGGGGAGACGTGCATGTGGCTTTGGGTAGACTCGAGGTGCGAGCAGGTGGCGCTGGAAGAAGATTCTCTTGCGGTAGGTCGACTGCTCGTGGGGCTGAGTGGGAGATGACAACAACTTGTCGTACAGGCGCATCTGATGGGGTGGGGCGAGGGAGGGGAGTGGAGCAAGTGGCAGACGGTGGGTGCATGGCATGTCGTGGTATGGTATCGCATGGCATGGCGTGGCAGGGCATGGCGTGACAGGGCATGGCGTGGCGTAACATTGCTGCATGTGAGGGAGAGGGACGGAGAGAGAGCTCACGGCAGCAGCATGTTTCCCCAGCACGTGCAGGCTGGAGGCCTTAGCGTGCATGATCTCCAGATTGCTGGGTCAGGGAGACGTGCTAGTTCATGCAGGTGAGAGCACGGCACGGCAGGACATGGCAGGCAGGGAATGGCAGGCAGGGCGTGGCATGGTGTGGCATGTCAGCGGCGCGGTGGCACGGATGACTCACAGCAGCGGCATGTTCGCCCAGCACGTGCAAGCTGGACGCCTTGGCATGCATGATCTCCAGCTCGCCTGGGAACGCCTTCAGCCCCGCGTCTGCCATGGGAATCACTCCCCTGGCGAGGGAACGAGAAGAGGAGACAAGGTGCAGGAGAGAGGAGTGTTAGTGTTAACCCCTCGATCTCACATTTTGTACTTGCACTTTTTATATCCTAGTGTAGTGTAGCTTGCACTTTGTGTTTGGTTGGGTGTACACCCACATACCAACCAGACCCAAATGTGATCTCCAAGCAATCTCCAACCCACCAATTGGAGATTGCCTTGGGATTACCCCCAATCCCTAGAGATTGCCCCCAGTTCCCGTCCCCATCCATTCCTTGCTCATCCTGGATGTACTTAAAGAGCTTCAAGCTCATTATTAATCAATATATTCTCAGCTCAAGTTCTCACAAGGAGAACCATTTAGGGGGTAGAAGTCGAGACATGCAAGATTGAGGCCTGTGCATGCATGCATGATTTGAGGTCGCCTGGGAATGCTTTCAGCCCCGCATCTGCCATAGGAATCACTCCCCTGAAGAGTCGCACATGCACATAGAGGGAGAGTCACACATGCACATAGAGGGAGAGTCGCACATGCACACATCACAGATAGGAGGGCCGGGGAAGAGGAGACGAGACAAGGTGTGGGGGAGGAGAGGGAGAGGGAGGGAGAACAGAGAGAGCAATTGGAGGGTGGAAGTTGAGATGCGACGACGTGGGAGGAGTGATGGAGGGGTGAGAGGCGGAGGGGCGGAGTGGTGGGTGGTGGTGGTGAGTGGTGGTGGTGGGTGCTTACCAGTGGTCGCCCAGTAGTCGCTTCTGCAGCACCAGATTGTGATGCGTCTCCAATATCCTGCCAGGGACGTACACGAGTAGTAGGCAGCGAGAGAGTGCGAGGGAGTGAGTGCGTGCGAGTGACTGAGAGTGAGTAGCGAGCGATAGTGAGTAAGCCAGAGTGAGTGAAAGAGAGAAAAAAGGCAGGAAGGAACGCAGGAAGCACAAGAATGAAAGGCAGGGGACACAAGAAGCACAAGGCAGGAGACAAACGGAATCTGAACGAAAGGGTGGTTCGGGAAGGAAGGCAGAGAGGCGAAGAGGCGGGGGCAGGCAGGAGGCAGGGAGGAAGGGAGGGAGGAGCAGAGGAGAGAAGAGTACTCACTGCCCCAGCTGGAGGGAGAGCAGAAGGTCCCTCTCAGCGTGGTCTGTCTCCCCCAGCAGGCGGTGAGTCTATTTTTGAGTCGGCTAAAAAAAAAGCAGAGCAGGCAGAGCACATACTGTCCGAGTTCAAGCGAGAGCAGGAGGTCCGTCTCAGCGTGGTCGGTCTCCCCCAGCAGGCGGTGCAGGCGCCCCTTCTCCTTGCGCAGATCCGCATCCCCCGGGAGCAGCTCCACCGCCCGAGCCAGGTATGGCTGTGCCGGTCGGAACTGGTTCGAGCGCACCAAAGAGAATCCCTGCGGGGAGGAGAGAGGGGGGAGGAGGGGGGGGAGGTGGGGAAGGCGGGAAAGGGGGAAAGGCGAGGAGGGGAAAGGGGCATGGGTGCAGCGGGGAGCAGTGGAGAAGATGGTTGGGAGAAGGAGAGGGAGGCGAGGGTGCAGTGAAGCAACAGCCAAGCTCGTTTGACCCGCGATTCCACCTGCGATTTCACCTGGGGATGCAAGGCAGTTCACCTGGGAATCCATCTGGAATCCACCTGTGACTCAAATCCATCCCCCAGGCTGGGCTGGGCGGGGCGGGGCTGCTTGTCTCGAGTCTCACCACGGCGCGGTTGAGGTCGGCGTCGTTCGGCAGCATGTGCAGCGCGGGCAGCAGGTCCTTCAAGGCGTCCCTGAAGCGAAAGCAGTTGTACGTGCTCAGGCCTGCTCCAAGGAAGAGAGGAGGGAAGGAGGGGAGCGGAGGTGGGGGGAGGGGGGGGAGAAAAGGGTGCTTTGCGGAATCTCCAGAAACGGAAACTGTTGAAAACGCTCCGCCTTGCACAGAAAAAAGGGGGGACGGAGAGGGTGTGTTTGACGGACTTCACAAGCGGTAACTGTTGGGCGTGCTTCTCCCGTAAAGTCGGCAGAAGCAGTGCCTATACACGCCCTTCTCAACACGCGCTTGCGTGCACGCACGCCCCCCCCCCCCCCCCCCCCACACACACACACACGCGCAGACACACACAAATACACACACCACCCACCCTACACTCGCCCAAGCACCGTGCCTCCCTTCTCTCATCTCCCCACGCACCTCGCCGTTTGACCGCCTCTGTATTCCCTGGCTGCAGCTCCAGGGCGCGGCTGAATGCCTCCAACGCCCTCTCATGCTGCCCCAGAACCTCCCGCTCTGCTCCCACCTCCATCCACAGCTCTGCATTGTTGGGATTGGCGCTCACTGCCTGTGGGGGAGGAGGGGTGCAGTACAGGGGCCCGAGAGCACGGCTTTTGAAGCGCCTCAAAAGCTGAACGGCTCAAACGCCCTCTTGTGCTGCCCTAGTGCGTCGAACTCCGCCCCCACCTCCATCCACAGCTCTGCATTGTTGGGATTGGCGCTCACTGCCTGTGGGGGAGGAGGGGTGCAGTACAGGGGCCCGAGAGCACGGCTTTTGAAGCGCCTCAAAAGCTGAACGGCTCAAACGCCCTCTTGTGCTGCCCTAGTGCGTCGAACTCCGCCCCCACCTCCATCCACAGCTCTGCATTGTTGGGATTGGCGCTCACTGCCTGTGGGGGAGGAGGGGTGCAGTACAGGGGCCCGAGAGCATGGCTTTTGAAGCGCCTCAAAAGCTGAACGGCTCAAACGCCCTCTTGTGCTGCCCTAGTGCGTCGAACTCCGCCCCCACCTCCATCCACAGCTCTGCATTGTTGGGATTGGCGCTCACTGCCTGTGGGGGAGGAGGGGTGCAGTACAGGGGCCCGAGAGCACGGCTTTTGAAGCGCCTCAAAAGCTGAACGGCTCAAACGCCCTCTTGTGCTGCCCTAGTGCGTCGAACTCCGCCCCCACCTCCATCCACAGCTCTGCATTGTTGGGATTTGCGCTCACTGCCTGTGGGGGAGGAGAGGCCAGGGCAGCACGTGATACGATGTTTTGGGTCGCCTGGACAATCACCTCCTTCCGCAGCTCTGCGCTGCTGGGGTTGGCGCTCACTGCCTGCGGGGGAGGAGGGGCGAGAGCACGACATGCTTCACACGACATGCTTCACACGACACGCTTCACACGACACGCTTCACACGACCCGCTTCACACGACACGCTTCGCACGACACGCTTCGCACGACACGCTGCGCACGACACGTTTCACACCAGGCGCGCTCACCTGCTCGAAGTCCGCTACAGCCGGCTCGTGCAGCTGTAGCAGCGACTTGGCCACGCCGCGTCCGTGCAACAGCCGCTGGTGCAGCCGCCGCAGCAGCCTCTCCGCCTGTGGGGACAGCCAAGGGGGCGGGTGCGAGCAGCGGAGGGAGGAGGTTTCAAGGGAGGAGGCTTTAAGGGATCGGCGTTATGGAACGGGAAGAAAAGGAATTCCCTTTTTTAGGGCTGGGGAGAGCTGGGCATCCTCCCTTGCTGCACCTAGGTACATCTGGCCTCTCACCTCGTTACATCTCGCACCTCACCTCGTGAAACTCGCCTCGCACCTCGTTACAACTGGGCTCGCACCTCGTCTCGTCTTGCCTCTCACCTCGTTACATCTGGGCTCGCACTTTGTTAGCGCATCTCGTTTCATCGTGCATCGCACCTCGTTACATCTCGTCGCTCACCTCATCGTATGTGGCGACGGCCTCTTCGAGCCGCTCGCCTTCCAGCTGGTCGCGTCCCTCGGCGATTAAAGCCATCATTCGCTCGCTCACGCGCCGCGCCACCTCCGCCTCGCTGCTTCCGCCGCCGCCGCCGCCGCCGCTGCTGCTGTCGCTACTTCCGCTGGTGCTGGTGGAGCTGTTATCGTCATCGACTAGCCCTCCGTCGTTGACGGCTGCATCAATCCGCGACGACTCCTTCGCATCGCGCTCACGAGAACCGGCAGGAGTCGGCGAACACGTCTCCTCACTTCCCAGGCAGAAACCACCGAACGGCGATTCTGGCGCAACTTCCGCCGCAACTGACGCTGCCGGATCTACCGCCGCGTTTGCCGCCGGATCTAACACAGGAACGCTAGTGCTCTGAATGCCAGGCGCAGTGAGATTAATCGGACTACCTCCGTCGTCCAGCTGCTCCGCTAGCAGCAACCGCGTCGCGTGACTGCCGGCGCATTTCAACGTGCCGATGAGGACAACCAATGCCGCCCAAACTACTAGACTCCTGATCAGTGACCGGGTCAGGCCATTCAACGGAGACGCCATTTGACGGCCGAGACCTCCTATAGAGCTCGACTCTTACTCAGACGCTTGTTGCGCGCATCGGCGAGGCGACTCGAACCGTTTAAACAGGAGGATGAGAATAAGAGTATGACCAACGATAAGAGAAGCAACGGAGAATGGTAAGAGTACTGCACTAGTAGAAAACGGAGAATGGTGGGGCTTTGTTGATACTACGAAAGGTTGTCTGATGCTCGAGCTTAATGAATGGAAGTCTGACTGTCGGTTGAGCCGACTCCGCGCGGTGGCATGAGACTGTGATGCGAGTGAATGCAGGAAAGCTCGTACGACATAGGTGAGGCTTTTTAGGGCAACTAGGCTTAGGTGTCAAGTGAAGATGGTGTTCGTCTCCTCCTCCGAACGCGATTTGAGGAATCAGCAGTCACCGATTATGACTTTCTGACGAGTTCTCGTCATGTCTGCCTGGATGAGTGATGTGAATCGTGATGTTGCTGCTGGTGCTTTTGGTGTTCCAGGAAGAGGGTCTGACGGAATATTGATCTTAGAAAGGTGAAGCAAGCTTTCGTAAGATTTCAAGCGGTACAATTAGAGTATCGTATGGTGAAATGGGATCATCCCTCCTCGTTCTTGTCGTCGTCTCCCTTGCAGGGAGGATACTGTACAGTCAGAAGGTCAACTCCACGCACCACCAATCTGAGCCGATCTACTGTTCACTCGCTTCGCTCCCAAGCGCATGATGCCAGATTGCCTAGTGTGGGCCGCTGTCGTCGTCCGCCATCAGCTCTGCTGCTCCAACATGCTGTCTTGTCGCCACTCATCCAGCCCACTCAGCGGAGAATCCTCGATAGTGTTAAGGTGATTCATCTCCGGGACTTGAAAATCCATACAAGAAGGCTATACCTGAAATGGCTAACAGTATAGCATGAGTTGCATTCATGTGCTGAAATTATATTGCATAATCCTTTTCAGTTAGAGGACCCTTAAGAAAATTAAGATATATCACACGCTTTTGAACACGACGTCATGCTATCATTGTCGGTTGGAATGAAGTACTGTAACTAGATTCTGGAAACATGTTTTGATAATTATTTATTTCCCATGCGGAGTCTAGTGCAGCAGTTTCACAGCTCCTAGTTTCTGTACGGTAACGGAATGACCACGATGTTAGCTGGTGTGGTGGCTGCTCCCACAAGCTTCCCTTTCGATTGACCGTCGTTGGATCCTAGGTATGGAACACGTCTGTGCCGTCGATTCTATCTGGGGTGGACTATTATTTCGACAGCGATGATCTGGGAGATGCATCCATGCACTGCTGTCTTGCCATCGCGCCGCACCGTTCCAGCGATGCATGGCGAACCAGTCGTGTCACACGGTTTTCGTACACTCCTTAGTGTTCATGACAGCCGTCGATACCCTCCTTCGCGAACAGCATAACCGTTGCCATCGCCGTTCGCTGGTTCCTCATCTTCGCCAGCCTTAGCTCATGCGAGTTGCCCGCACCGCCACTCATTGTTCATCGCATCGCAGCAGCATTTTCATGAGTCATCATCCACCAGCAGTGTTCCCCCTTGCCCTGCTGTTTTCAGCTCAACTCTCACCAGCTGCACCTACCCACCCAACTTCTCTCACTCCCTCCCCTCCAACGGCAGCTGGTCTTGGACTTCCAGGACATAAGCTCGTTTTCGGAGCATTTCTCACAATCATCGCCTGTCCATCAGCTTGCGTTGCCTGCCCTCTCCATCCTCCTCCCCTCCATCTCGTTTCTGTCTGCTGCGAAGCCGAACCCAGTGCGCTCCTCGCGTGCTCTTGGCTCCCTGCTGCCTCTCCTGCTACTGCCGCTAGCACGACAAGCTCGTTACCGCAGCAGTCGGATCGTTAATCGTCGCTCGCTTTTTGTGCTACTAATTTAACCGACTAACCCAAATTCTCCGCAGCACATGTTCGTGGCACCGCCATGGCATCGCGAGTCATGCTCTCACAAGCGCGGGCAGCGGGGGCGAAGCACGCGCCGCTCTCCGACAACCTCATCGCGCATCTCCTCAGGCCGCTGAAAAACCCGCCCGCCGCACCACCCCCCGCAGCCACCAACGTCGCATCTGCCGCTTCGAAATTCGCGTCCGCCGCTGATCCCTCCAGCTTTTCCTCCCCGCAAGCACCGACCCCACATCCCCCCGCGCTCCCCGCAACTGACCTCGATCGCCCGTACCGCAGCCAGTTCAGTCGCAGGCCCGCATCATCCGCTATCTCGCCGGCCGTCGTTCCTCTGCTCCTGAACCTCCAACCCGCTCCCCAGCCCACCTTCGTCGGCTCAATTCTAGACACGTGCGTAGCGCCTCCCGTCGATGACGCTGTTCCCGTCGTCTCGTGGGCCAACGTGCTGCCCGCGAGCGACGGAGCCGCTGCTCCGGGAGAACAGCCCTTGGCAGAAGCTACCGATTCCGTCCCGCTCGTCCTTCCGCTCCCCGTGCTGTCAGCAGCCGCTGCTAGCCCCTCTGCTGGTCCCTCCCGCCGCCGCCCCGTCTCCGCCGTTGATTCTCCCGCTGCTACTAAGGCGGGGAGCGTGGCCGCGACAGCACCGAGGGGCGTTCAGGCGATCGTAGACGACATTCTCAGCGGCCGCTTCAAGGACTCGCACCGGGAATCATGGCGCGCTGCCAATGCTACCAATGCTTCCGCTACCGCGCCCCGTTCCGCCGTTGAACCCGCCGCCGCGCCACCCGCCGCGACCGTCGCCGCTGTTACGGCCGCCCTTCGCGCACCCCCTTCTCCGAGACCGAATCCCGCCCCTTCTCCCTCCGCAAAGCCCGTTTTCGCAGCGGCCGAGGCCGCCGACTTCCCCCCATTGCCCAACGGCGTCATCCTCCCCGACGTATTCCCCCTCATGCCGTCCCCAATCGCCTCTCCGAAAGCCGCGCCATACCTTTCCGCCTTCACTGATTGCGCGCGCCCTCCGTCAAAACCAGTGGCGTTCACCATCGGTTCCCCCTTAGACGAGTTCTTCTCCCCCGATGCCTCCCCGCCCGCCACGCTCTCCGCTGCCCCGTACGCCCTGGATCAGGGCGATTCCCTCCCGATGCTGTCTGCCACGTCAGCTTCTGCTGTCGCGGCTGCTGCGGCGGTGTACCACCATCCGCATTTCCTGGAGTCGCAGGACGGCAGCAAGGGTACAGAGGCGCGGCGCAGCAGCAAGGCCGGCAAGCAGGCTAAGGCCGGTGAGGCCAAGCCTGCCGCTCGCTCTGCTGACCGCAACGGAGGCAAGCGTAGCAAGGCAGGAGGTTCGGCCGAGGCTGATGATTGGGTGCGGCAGAAGCTGGAGCAGCCGCAGGCCTCCGTGGGCCATGGCCGTGGCTTGGATGCAAAGAGGGCTGGTGGGAAAACTGCCACCACAGTTGCTATTGGTGCTCCTGGGGGCGCGGTTCACACTCTGGAGCTTTACCTACCTTATTCCACCGCAGCCAATAACCCAACCACTAATGGCCCTGTGATAGGTGCTGTGGCACCTGCTGGGCCTCGTGTTCCCGACGGCACCCGCGGATTCACTTTTGGGCGCGGGAAGAGTCTCGTCCGCTGAATGAGGGTGCCACATACGATGGACTCTATATGTGCTAAAATGTGTGAATTTGTGCTTCAACATATTCTAGGATCTGTGAGGTTTAGATCGAACCGCAGAAGCATTCGTTTTCTCCAGGTGCTGAAGATGTGTCAGCATGCTTGGCCTATATATTAATTTAGGAGAATAAAATTGGCAACTATATCGAAAGTTAGTGTCTCAGAATTATTACTAATTATTACTAAGGGCGGGGTCAGCGCGTTCATTTTCGCCCCTTTTCCAAAAAATTGACACCCCTCGAATCAGGAAGACACTGTAGCATTACTGGTCCTGCTTTGTTTATGTCCAGGGTGGGACACGCGCGTCCAAAAGTAGGCACAGGTCCCGCCACACTTTTGGCTAACCGAAAACTCAATGAGGTAACCCCGTGCACCCAATGAGGTAACCCTGTTGCATCAGCGCCTGTTGCGCGCAGCAGAGTTTCTAGGCTCACACATGTCGAGTGGGACTCGGTGGTTTTGTGCTGATTTGCGACGGGGCAGATTTCCAATCTGTGTTTGTGTACCCTTGAATTTGCGAGACTCGCACGCGCTTCACGAAGTCGTAGTGCGGTTTCGCGATCTGCGTACAGTATTTCTCGAATGTTGCGCGGGGTGTTCGCGGGCGTGTAATGTACGTGTTGTTTTCAGTAGACGGACGGAAAACTAACACCGTTCAGCTAACACCGTTCATCCACTGTATACTCCGTC
Source organism: Closterium sp. Naga37s-1 (assembly GCA_947471745.1). NCBI lineage: Eukaryota > Viridiplantae > Streptophyta > Zygnematophyceae > Desmidiales > Closteriaceae > Closterium > Closterium sp. Naga37s-1. Next base: position 196,728 of record CANJKZ010000549.1, read on the forward strand.
GTGTCCACACGTTACCCTAAATCAGGGTTACAAACCGCTGAAGCTGGTAACTGATTTGGGTTTTGCCAGGAAAACGAACGCGCTGACCCCGCCCTAACTCCTGGAGTTCCGTCTCTTCATGCAAAAAATGTTTCCATGCATTTCAGTGCATTTGTCAGATTCTTGATGGAAATATACTAGTTGTGTTACTCGTTGTTGTACTTTTTTTTTTTTTGAAATTTCCATTTACTGTGCATTCGTAGCACAGATATTTTAACAAGCATACAGACATGCATAAACCCTTCCTAGAAGTGTCTTACTACCTCAAACATCAAAAGACCATCGCCAAAACCCGAAACAAAGTATTGCTTCGTAAGACATCTACAGCCGCATGTCGACCAAGTAGGGCACGTCCACCCATGGTGCTCCCTCTCCAAACTCCTGCTCCCACTCCCTCGCTCCACCCACTCCGCCTCGGACTGACCCAACGTGTAGTTTGGGTGGTGGGGTGGACCCATTGACCTGATTGACCCCGCCAAGGAATCCGTGTCAGCTCTGCTTCCATGCTACCCCCCCTACCTTTCGGGTAGAGGTCGGACTCAATAGCGCACATCAAGGTCACGGACCGCGACGCCTTCCCAACCTGAAATTATTGGGCCATTATTGGCCCCCATTCCGAATTCCACATCTGCACTACAATTATTGCAGGCTCACTCGACACACTACATACGGTGAGTCCCACCCCACACCAACGATAATGCACACGAGCAGAATTCATCCATGCTCCCCACTCCCCCTGCCTCTGCCCTTGTTCCCTCCATATACCTCGGATCGGACACAATCTGGCATGATCCCTTCGCTGATGCAAGACCTTTGAACCTGAGTGTCTTACAAAACACGCCAATCTTCTCGTCAGATCTTCTCTATTCGCTGTTATGTACTAGGCCGCAATCGACGAGAACCTCGTAACTGCTGTGTGGTCCTGCTTCCAAGAATTGCTGTGGCCTTGCTTTTCGCAGACATTCCCCTTCCTTCATCGTCCAGCAAAAATTTCGCCTGCAGCGAATTAGCCTCAGCATCAAGCGTATCGTAAGATGGGGCAGTTTAGAGACTGGTTGCGCTCTCTTTTCAGAAAAAAAGACCCGATTCCCAGTCGTGTTTTATTCGTGAATGACCCGGAGGGGAACGACGAGTCCGGGTTCAGCAGCAACCGCATCTACACCACCAAGTACAAGTGGTACAGCTTCCTTCCTCGCGGCCTTTTCGAGCAATTCCGTCGCGTCGCCAACCTCTACTTCCTTTTCCACGCGTGCGTCTCGCTCACGCCGCTCTCCTCCATCAGCCCCATGGCGACGGTTCCGCCGCTCGTGTTCGTTGTCGGGCTCGCTATGGCTAAGGAGCTATGGGAGGATATTAAGCGCGGGCGCTCCGATTACGAGACGAATAAGCGGAAAGCAACGGTCATACGGCCGGACGGCACGGAAGCGACGCGGCGGTGGCGCGATCTGCGCGTGGGGGAGCTGATCCGCGTGCCGCACGACGCCTTCCTCCCCGCCGACATCATCTGCGTCGCGACGAGCGGCGACGGCGGCGCGTGCTACGTGGAAACAATGAATCTGGACGGCGAGACGAACCTTAAGATGCGCAGCGCGGTCTTCGAGACGCACGCGATGAGCGCGGCGGAACTCGCGCGCGTGCGGGGGCGCGTCGAGTGCGAGCATCCGAACGCGTCCATCTACACGTTCGCCGGGAAAATGCTGCTTAGAACGAGTACCGAGGGTGCTATTAGTGGGAGGAGTGATTCTAGCGCGGACATCGAGTCTTCCGAAGGCAGCCAGTCTGGTGACGCGGCGCCGATTTTCATCACTCCGGCGAATATTCTCCTGCGCGGCTCGCGGCTGCGCAACACCAAGTGGGCGGTGGGGATTGTCGTTTACACCGGCCGCGAGACCAAGATCATGATGAACTCCACCGACCCGCCGTCCAAGCGAAGCTTCGTGGAAAAGCGGCTGGATTTCGTGATTATGTTCGAGCTAGTGGTCCTGGTGGGGCTCGCGACGCTCTCTGCCGTGATGTACGCCGTGAATCTCGGCAAGTACATGCCGCAGCAATGGTACCTGCGACCCGGCGATTACACCGGCGCGACGGGCGTGGGCAAGGCGATGTATAACTGGGAGCAGCCCGCTTTAGCGGGGCTCACGCAGTTTTTCACGGCGCTCGTGCTATACGGGTATTTCGTTCCTATATCGCTTTATGTGACTATGGAGTTGGTGAAGTTAGTGCAGGCTGCGACGATCGCGCTCGACCTGCATATGTATTATGAGGAGAAGGATATCCCCACTACAGCGCGCACCTCTAACCTTAACGAGGAGCTCGGTATGGTGCACACCGTTTTGTCGGATAAAACGGGCACGTTAACTCGCAACCAGATGGATTTCTTCAAGTGCTCTATAGCGGGGATAGCGTACGGCACGGGAGTGACGGAGGTAGAGAAAGCGGCGGCTGAGAGAACGGGCCAGCCAATCCCGGACGAGGATGAGGAGACGGAGGGGGAGGAGGGGGTATACACCCCTCTAAAGCCCCTGGAAAAGGGGTACAACATGAAGGACCCCAGGCTGGACGATCTCAAGTGGCGGACGCAGCCGACAGCCGAGGAGATTAGGAGGTTCCTTGAGGTAATGTCGGTGTGCCACACCGTAATCGCAGACACGGGCGACGCGGCAGATGCGGCGGGAGGTGCGGGGAAGGAGGGCGGCGCTGGAGGTGGCAGGGCAGGCGCGGGGGGTGGCGCGGGGGGTGGTGCGGGGGAGGGGTGGGAGGCGGGCGCAGCGGGGCACATTGGCGACGGTGACAGCAGCAGCAGCGACGACGACGAATACGAGGCGGCCATGTGGCGCGATGACGGCGGCATGGTTAGCGTGGGCGGCAGCATGCGCAGCGCGGGCGGCAGCATGTCGAGCTACCACACGGCCGACGCGCGCAGCGCGCAAGACTCGTTCCACTCCTCGGGATCATCCCAAGGCGCCAGGCAGGGGGCAATGAGGGCGGAGCAGGGGAGCGATCACGGCATGACCGGGGGAGGCGCGGGGGAAGTCTCGGGGGTAGGATCGGTGGGCGCGGATCTGGACGCGGTGCGGTACCTGGCGGAATCCCCCGACGAGGCGGCGTTCGTGGTGGCGGGGAAGCGCATGGGGATGGTGTTCGCGGGGCGGCAGGGGCGCGAGGTGCGCGTGCAGGAGTTTAAGGAGGGGTGGGCGCTGCAGGACGAGCGGCGCTACACGCTGCTGCACACCATCGAGTTCACCAGCCACAGGTACGGGCGCACGCGCGTGGCACAGGTACTGGCGCGTGCCAGCCACCCGTAGCGTGTGTACGCCACAGGTAGCGTGTGTGTGCGTGTGTGCGCCATACCCCATACCATGTCCTCAACAAATCCCATACTCGCCCTCCCCCTCCCCCTCCCCCTCCCCCTCCCCCTCCCCCTCCCCCTCCCCCTCCCCCTCCCCCTCCCCCTCCCCCTCCCCCTCCCCCTCCTCCTCACCATACAGGAAGCGCATGAGCGTGATCGTGCGCACGCCGGAGGGCAATCTTGTCCTTTTGTGCAAGGGTGCGGACAATATCATCATGGACCGCCTGGGCGGCAGTGACGTGGCGCAGCGGCACCGGCCAATCACAGAGCAGCACATGCGCACGTACGCGGAAGCGGGGCTGCGCACGCTGGCAATCGCGTGGAAGGAGATTGGCGAGGAGGAATATGCCAGCTGGCAGGTGCGGATTGGGCGTTTGGAGGGGGGAGAGGAGAGGGGTCCACAAGTGCATACGTGTCTCATTCGCCTCCCAATGCACATGACATGCCATGCACACACACATCACCCATGGCACAGTGCGCATGTATGGTACCACTCACGTCCCACAGCATGTAGTGGCGTCATTATGAGAGAGAGAAAGTCTCACATGCTTGTATGGCATGTGCGCTGCATTGCTCCATGGCATGGCAGGCGCGGTGGGAGGGCGCCAAGGCAAACATGGCGGACGTGGCGGCGCAGGCAGCGGAGCTGGAGGCACTGGCGGACGAGATGGAGAGGGGACTCACACTGCTGGGGGCCACCGCCATCGAAGACAAGCTGCAGGTGCGCGCTAGGTGTGCATGGGCGGGTGGTGTGCGTGTCAAGTGCTTGGGTGCCAGGTGAGCAGAAGCTGCTGTTGAGAGTTAAATCTCATACCCTCTACCACCCTCCCCTCACGGCAGGTGGGGTTGCCTCAAGCCATCGAGGCCATGGCAGCAGCAGGAATCCGGGTGTGGGTGCTCACAGGAGACAAGCTGTTCGTGAGAATCTTCAAACTGAAATCTCTTACCCCTTTCACCACCCTTCCTCCATGACAGGTGGGGGTGCCACAGGCCATAGAGGCGATGGCAGCAGCAGGCATCCGGCTGTGGGTGCTGACAGGGGACAAGCTCGAGATGGCCGTCAACATCTGTGGTGCTTGCATCTCAGCTCCTTCGGTGCACAATTCTCTCCCACACGGCAGGTGGGGGTGCCACGGGCGATTGAGGCAATGGCAGCGGCGGGCATACGGCTGTGGGTGCTGACGGGAGACAAGCTCCTCTTAACAATTCATTTATATCCTCCCACCCACCCTTCCACCCCCTCCCCCATGACAGGTGGGGGTGCCTCAGGCCATCGAAGCCATGGCAGCGGCGGGCATCCGCCTGTGGGTGCTGACGGGAGACAAGCTGTTTCTGAGAGTTCAACCCCATCTCCTCCCTCCATAACAGGTTGGGGTGCCACAGGCCATCGAAGCCATGGCAGCAGCGGGCATCCGCCTGTGGGTGCTGACGGGAGACAAGCTCGAGACGGCCGTCAACATCGGCTTTGCGTGCCGCCTGCTGCGCCCCGGCATGCAGCAGCACGTGGCGTTTCTAGAGGATAATGACAAGCTTGCCGCTGACGCTGCTGCTGCTGGCACCGACCCTGCAGAGGTGAGACACTGTGGGGCTGTGGGCGTGGGGTGCGGTGCTTGCTGCGCCCGGGCATGCAGCAGCACGGGGTGTTCCTCGAGGATAATGACAAGCTTGCCGCTGACGCCGCTGCTGCTGGCGCTGATCCCTCAGAGGTGAGGCGCTGTGGGGGGGCTGGGGCATGGGGTGTGTTTCCCCGGCATGCAGCAGCACGGGGTGTTCCTCGAGGATAATGACAAGCTTGCTGCTGCTGCTGCTGCTGCTGGCGCCGACCCTGCTGAGGTGAGGCCTTGTGGGGGGGCTGAGGTTTGTTTCCCCAGCATGCAGCAGCACGTGGCGTTTCTAGAGGATAATGACAAGCTTGCCGCTGATGCCGCTGCTGCTGGCGCTGATCCTGCAGAGGTGAGATGGTGGGGAGAGCAGGGAGTGAGGCGTGGGGCTTGGGGTGCGGCCCTTGGGATGTTGGGTGTGGGTGCTGACAGGCCACAAACTGCTGCGCCCGGGCATGCAGCAGCACGTCGTGTTCCTTGAAGATGGTGACTGGCTGCTCATGCCGCCGCTGCAGCCGCGGATGCTGCACAGGTGAGGCGCTGGGGAGGGTGGGGCGCGGGGCGCGGGGCGTGGGGCCCTTGGGGTGTTGGGTGTGGAGGGATATCGGCTTCTTGCGTACTGCATTCCTCACTCGCCCAGAATCCGCCTGACCTAATCCCTCACTCACACCCTCCCATCCACTCCCCCCCTTTTTCAGTTCGCAGCAAGCGCCATCCGCGCGCAGATCCTCTCCGCCAAGTCGGCCGCCACGGCGCCGGGCGCCTCGCACGCCGCGCCGCACGCGCTGATCATCGACGGCAAGGCGCTCACGCACGTGCTGGCGGACGCCGCCCTGCGCAGCGACTTCCTCCGCGCCGCGCTCGCGTGCGCGTCCGTGATCTGCTGCCGCGTGTCGCCCAAGCAGAAGGCGCAAGTCACGGAGCTCGTAGGCTCGGAGGGCGGGATGATCACGCTCGGGATCGGCGACGGCGCGAACGACGTGGGGATGATTCAGAAGGCGCATATCGGCGTGGGAATTGCGGGGGAGGAGGGGCAGCAGGCGGTAATGGCTGCTGATTTTGCGATCGGGCAGTTCCGGTTTGTAGAGCGGTTGCTGCTGGTGCACGGCTCGTGGAGCTACACCCGCATTACATACATGATAAAATATTTCTTATACAAGTGTCACACATTCGCCTTCACCATCTTTTTCTTCAACGGGCTCGCGATGTTTTCGGGCAGCCCGGTGTATGTTGATTGGCTGCTCGTGATGTTCCAAGTGCTGTTTTCAGCGCTGCCCGTGGCGGCGGTGGGAGCGTTCGATCAAGATGTGAAGGCAGTCTACCACCTAAGATACCCTGGCCTCTACGCCCAGGTGAGCGCGCGCCTCCTCTTGCTCTTCCCCCTCTCCCTTCTCTCCTCTCCCTTCTCCCTTTCCCCCCTCTCCCTCAACCCTCGAACTCTCCAAGCCAGCCCTTTTGTCTCCCACCTGCTCCCCTGTCACACCTCCCCTTACCACTCTTCTGACGTCTGCCAACTCTTAAACGCCAGCTGATCTCTTCTGACCCCCCTTTCACTCTCCCAACCACCAGAGCCAGCGCAACCGACTGTTCACGGTGGGGGCGATCGGCATGGCGCAGGCGGCAATTCTCTTTGCGCTCTCCTTCCTGCCGCTAAACTTCCCACCAACTGATCTCCTTGACCCCCCCACACCCCCCCTCCCCCACCACCAGAGCCAGCGCAACCGACTGTTCACGGTGGGTGCGATCGGCATGGCGATGGGCAAGGGCATGGTGCAGGCGACAATTCTCTTCGCGCTCTCCTTCCTGCCGCTGCTGCTCTCCTCCTCCGGGGCCGACGGGCGCGTGCTGGACCTCACAGCGCAGGGCTCCATTCTGTTCACTGCCCTCGTGCTGGCAGTCAACCTAGATCTCGCCATCACCATCCAGGTGAGCCCCTTTTGCCCCTCCACTCAAATGTCGACTTAGAACAAGTCACCTCGCCACCACCATTCACGCCACCTGCAGCACGGCAACATCCTCTTCTCCACTCCCCACCCACACCCAGTGCCTCACGCTACTTGTCGTACTTGACAAGGCCAGCGCCTGTGTACCCCGCTTCCCCACCTCCTCTCCCAGTCACTCACTACCCACACTTGGCACCCGCTAAATCACTATCCCTCCACCACCCCTTCCCACCCCCACCAGTACTGGACGCTCATGCACCACATGGCAGTGTGGGGCTCCATCGCCCTCTGGTTCATCTTCCTCGCCATCGTCAGCTACGTGCCCGCCACGCTCTCCGAGTCGTTCTACGGCATGGCGCCCATGCTTCTGCCGCGCCCCGCCTACTACCTCATAGTGCTGCTGGCCACAGTGGCGACGCTGCTGCCTGGCTTTGCAGCGGCCAGCATTACGCGGTATCTGGCGCCCACTGACGTGGAGTTGGTGCAGGAGGTGCAGCAGCTGGACCACAAGAGGCGCCTCACTCGCCTCGCCACCATGCGGAGCAGCAGGAGGAGATAGTGCTGCTGTGTAGTGATTTGTGTTGTTTGAGGTGCCTCAGGAATTCTTGCAGCAGCCAGCATTACGCGGTATCTCGCGCCCACAGACGTGGAGTTGGTGCAGGAGGTGCAGCAGCAGGACCACAAGAGGCGGCTTACTCGCCTCGCCACCATGCGGAGCAGCAGGAGGAGATAGCGGTGTGGAGTAGTGGCGTGGGTGACAGGTGTGCGGTGGAATGAGCAATCCAGCATCCGTCCTTTCTCGGCGCTGGCTTTTAAGCGCCAAGCGCCACAATAAGCTCTTTGTAAAGGCTACGTACGTTTTAATGCAATGAACATTGTCAGTGTTAGGCAAGCCGGGTATCACGAGTCAGAGCCAGCTATCAAATGTCAAGCTAAGAAACGGCTACAACAATGTACCGTAGAATGCTAGTATGGGTGCCTGAATTAGCCAGGAAAGGGCTAATTGACATAATCGGTTTTAGACACAAAGAGTGTCCCTGTTTCTTCTAAAGGGCTCCTGAGATAGTCTCCTCTGCTGCTGCTGCTGCTCTCTCTTTCATGCCGTGCTATGCACACACGAAACTAGGCGTGCGACGGTTCTGCGACTCAATCGCGCTGTTCTTGCCCCATGAACGACAGCTTCGCATGCTCTGCGAATCGCCGTGCGACGTTGAGATGCTCTAACACCTGGCGATCTTCGCGCGGCACCAGCACGACTTTCACGCCGTCGATCGCGGCCATGGCGTTGTTGATCTGACCCATCACCAGCCGCCGCTGCTTCTGCCGCAGCAGCACCACCGCGTTCTGCAGAGCGCGCGCCGTCTGCACCAGATTCACGTAGTACTTGCGCCCCCCGCGCGCCTCCCCCGCGCGCGCATCCTTCCCGGCGGGGCTGTCCGCAGCTACGGCTGCAGGGCGGAGCCAGAAGGAGGGGGCAAGGGGGGAGGCATCGGCGTGCAGCAGGTGCGCGGCGCGGCTGACGAGTGAGGCTGATTCCTGCAGCAGCTGAACGGTCTCGCGCACGTTGTACTGTAGCGGCCCTTGCGGCTTTCTGCACGGCGGGAGGCACGAGCGGGCGGAGAGGAAGAAGCATTGGGAAAAGTGGGATTTATTTCAGCAATAAGGAAGTCGAACAACGCTTAGCTTCAACCGCCTGGGACGGAAATTACGATTTATTACGGTTCTCTGAACCTACAACTCATACCATTTCGCTGAAGCAGAAGTTTTGATCAGTAGGCTGTTACCTTAGCTCGCGGCGATAGGGGACGGCGCTGGTGGTTTGGAAGCCCGAGTCGGAGAGCAGCTCGGGCGTCGCGACAAGCAGCACCAGCGCCAAGGCCGCCACGTTCGTGCATACGCGACGCGCGTCCATGGCGGGCAGGCGGAGAGACGCGAATGCTATGGAGAGATAACTGATTGTTATTTTCGGGGCTGATACTTGCTGTGCTACTATGAAGTGACTTCTGCGTCGAGCCAACAAGCGTCGATACAAGTTCTTGGCTGTATACCGTTGGTGATGCCTGCTACGCTACGTCTGAAGACGAAGTGAAAGCTGATAGTGTCTTGTGACTGATACACACAATTGCTTTAGACAGAGCTAATGCTTCGCTTTTCGCCACATTCACCCTAAAGAGATGCCAGAAATCTGCTGCTACAGAGTCGTACAACTGAAGTGGGGCCGTGTGTTTCGGGAAAGGAAGTGAAGGGCAAGAAATGGAACAAGTGGAGAAGGAACGAGGGTGGTCTCTCATTTCCGGTGGCGTGGCTGCGTGGCATGCTTGAGGGCGCTGAGTCGCTGACTCGCAGAGTGCAGATTGAGGAGGAGGGCAATTTGCTACAGTATAATTTGAAATTCCAGCGCGTGCGGTTCGGTTTTGGAGGTGGAAGTAGAAATGCGGTCCGGAGGGAAGGAGGAAACCGCGAAAAGGTCGTTTATGCAAAGCCTGTGATTGGCGGATAATGTCGACTGCACACTGGGCGACTGACTGGCGACGAGCGACTTTCGTCGAACGGAGTGGAGAGTTTCCGTTTTTCTTCGCGACGCACAAAACGGTCGCTCACAGCGATTGACTCAGCAGGGCTGTCACAGAGTGTTTCGCTAATAACAGCACACTGAAGTGCTCTAGGGAATTCCACATTCAAATATAAACCAAGTACATGTGCTACTAATCCTTTGGTTTGGAGGCATCCTACGTCATTGAGATACGAGCCCAGAGCAGCGACAGCACAATCGCCAGAAGCATCGCCCAGACAATGACAAGCGTTGGCATGCTGCTGCTCCGACCCATCAAACCCTGCCAGCCACCGATAAAATTCTTCAATCAGTGCAAGCCAATGCAAAATAGCAGATAGATGAACTCGTTCAAGACCTCACCTTCGTAAAAGGGTACAGATGCAGAAGAACCCAGACAGAGAAGAACACTTGGCCGACAAGTTGACCTGCACACCCGAAACAAGATTACATATGAGTGGCACATCAGAGGGCTAGCAACGGAGCCAAAGCCGCACATGCAAGAGCCTGCAACCGCCAAGACGGACAGGTCAAGTTTACCGATCTGGTCAGCATTGGAGGTGGGCGCCTTGATGGGGTGGCCGTATCCACTGATAGAGGAGTCGGTGGATTGCCAGTTGTTGATGGCGTGCGCCACCCCCGCCAGGATGGCAAATGCGTTGACAATGATGATGGTGAGCGGTATGAGGAACAGCCACGTCCACTGCAGAATGGAGTGGGCAATGCGAGGGGCACGGGGAGGGGAATGGTGAGAGGCAACGGGGGGAGCACTGAGGGAAACTGCTGCTCAAGAATGATGACCAACGACGTGAAAACAAGGTGCGCACAGTGAAAGCCTGCACTGCAACACTGACCAGGCTATGGCTATGGCTATGGCTTGGGGCATGCAGGTGAACGCTTACCCTGACGGTGTAGAGCTCGGCCAGTTCATCTTCCATGTCCTGGGAGGCCTTGGAGGCGAGCGCGTGAAACACGGTGCGCAGTGAAAGCCTGCACTGCAACACTGACCACCATGGCTACGGCTACAGCTACGGGTGAAACAGCTTACCCTGACGGTGTAGAGCTCTGCGAGTTCATCTTCCATGTCCTGGGAGGCCTTGGAGGTGAGCATGCAACACAGTGCGCAGTGAAAGCCTGCGCTGCAACACTGAAAGCCTGCGCTGCAACACTTACCGCCGCGCCTACAGCTACTGGTGAGCGCTCACAGCTTACCCTGACAGTGTAGAGCTCTGCGAGCTCATCCTCCATGTCCTGGGAGGCCTTGGAGGTGAGCGTGAAATGCACCTCCACTCCCGCCACCACCTTCAGCAGCCCCTGTTCACACCATGCCAGTGATACGGTGGTGTGGGGTTGGGAGGGATGTGAGAAGAGGGGAGGGAGGGGCTTCAGAGGCTGAACGAGGGATGGGGGATGGGGAGGGTTACCTGGAAGAGCTTGGCAATCTTGAACGGCAGGGGGGGGTCCATGGACGCATGGTGGGGCAGTGGGAACAGAAAGGGAACAGAAACACAGCATGCCCATATGCATGTTTAGGACAATACGCACATCATTTGATGCCCAAAGAGCCAGCGCAATTCGCAACGGATGCATATCAAGGAGAGCAAAAATTCCAGGCGATTATATCAAGAACCAATCAGCAAGATTGGCTGGTGTTTCTAATGCACCACATCACCATGCTACAACGCATCAAAAGACCATACCACTGCATCACAACCCACTGCACCGCATTACCTGCATGACGGCAGCAAAGTGCGCGGAGGTGCCTCCAATAACCCAGAACTGCTCGTTGCGCCACCACTCCTCCAGGGACACTCCTGCAAAGCTCAATGGGCACATAAATGGTTGGTTGGTTGGTAGGCACCGCAGGGTTCAGCGGTGGTGCAGAGGTGAGGGAACCAGAAACGAGACTGAAGAACGCAATGCCCTCACTGGCCTGTGCTTGCCGGAGCACAATTCAAGCTGCCACAGATGGAGCGCAATTGGCAAAGTGTGTGTGTGTGTGTGTGTGTGTGTGTGTGTGTGTGTGTGTGTGTGTGTGTGTGTGTGTGTGTGAAAGCAGCGCTCACCACTCCAGCGAATTTCAAGGAGCGCAGTGGCGAAGATGGAGAGGAAGAGCGCGAGGAAGTAGAGCACCGCCCAGTTGTCAATCTGTCGCCGCCCAGAACGGGGACCGTGCATGAGCAGGGGGGAACGTGGGCGGACAGGGAGGAGACTGGATGGACAGGTGCAGAAAGATGCACAAAGAACAGGCTGAAGAAGATGAGAAAGCACTGAACGAGTGTGGCAAGCAAGAACCAGTGGCATGCTCACATTGGGCACGATGAACTGGCCAGAGAAGAGGCTGATGGCGGGCAGGAAGCAGTAGACTGTGAGGGCGATGGACGTGAACGGATACAGCGCCGTGTTCATGTAGCTGCGTTGGAGGAAGGGAGGGGAGAGGGGAGGAGGGGTGTGTTTTGAGCGACTCAAGACAGACTGTGAGTGCGATGGACGTGAACGGGTACAGCGCCGTGTTCATGTAGCTGCGTTGGAGGAAGGGAGGGGAGAGGGGAAGAAGGAGGGGGCAAGGCAAGTTCCAATCAACAGGGATTGTGAAAAGCACGACAATCGTGCAGATATAGGACGACAAGAGGCTTTTGAGTCGACTCAAAAGTCAACGTGCAGATATAGGACGACAAGAGACTTTTGAGTCGACTCAAAAGTCAACGTGCAGATATAGGACGACAAGAGACTTTTGAGTCGACTCAAAAGTCAACGAGCAGATATAGGACGACAAGAGGCTTGATGTAGCAGCGGGAGGGGGAGAGGGGGGGGCGAACGACTGGAAAGAGGTGGTGAGGGGAGGGAAGGGGGCGAGGGGAGCTGGCGAGGGAGGCGTGGGGAGGCTCACGCGATGCGCTGGATGGGTTTGAGGTTGGAGCAGCAGTCGGCCCACACGGGGTTGTGCTGTGAGAAGAAGATCTCCACCGACCCTGTTGCCCACCGCAGCACCTGCGCCAGCCGATCCGTCATGTTGATGGGCGCTGAACCCTGGGGGAGAGGGAGTTGCAGAGGAGAGGAGGGGGACGATCGGGGGAGGAGAGAGGAGAACAGGAAAATGATGGGAGCATAAGTCGATCCATCGTGTTTACTGGGATGAAAGCCTGAAAGCAAACATGGCGCGAGGAGAGGGCTGAGGAGGGGACTGAGGCTGACCTTGAAGGCGGGGCATGGTGGCATGCAGTAGACGGAGCGCCAGCCGCGTGTGTGCATCTTGTAGCCTGTTACTATGTCCTCTGTTACACTCCCGTACACCCACCCACACCACTGCCCAACACCCACCCGCACTGCACCCAGTAGCCCGCACCTTGAAGGCGGGGCGTGGTGGCATGCAGTAGACGGAGCGCCAGCCGCGTGTGTGCATCTTGTAGCCTGTCACTATGTCCTCTGTTACACTCCCGTACACCCACCCGCACTGCCCAACCCAACCCACCAAGAGGAGAAAGATGGGGGAGAAATTCAGTTGGTTTGGATAGAAGCACGGGGTGCAAAGGTGAGATGCTATGGCAGCAGTAGTGAGCGATTGAGGGAGGTGAGGAGGGAAGGACAAAGGACAGCGATATGAGAAGAAAGGAGGATTAAGGAGGTTGCAAATGGAAGGGTGTGACTCACACTGGTGCCCCACTCGGTGTTGTCCTCGTACCCACACGAGATCACCAGGATGACGTCACTCAACACCTCATGCGGATCCTCTGTGGCCTGGTTTTCCACATGCATGGCAGTGCAGTGACATGGATGCACATCCACAACATGGCATGGCATGAAGGTGGATGGCAGAGGAGCGGGCAGACATATGAGCATGGTAGGGCACCACATCACTGCAGTATGGCACGGGCTGCCAGCAGACTGTCCACACTACAGCACAGGCAGAGGTGCATCCCGCCATGGTGACATTAGGCAGGATGGGATGGCATGGCACGTACCATGGCGCCCCCCACGCCATCAAACACAGTCATGATGAAGTTATGGCACAGCCCAAACCGCTTCACATGCCACCTCGTCGGCAGCAGCGCCGCCTCCTCCCCCTCCTCCCACCCCCTCTCGCCCCCGCTCCCCTCCCCCCCATGCTCCCCCATCCGCCCCCCCCGCCCCTCCTCCATCCCCCCCATCGACAACCCCTCCTGCTCCCCCTCCCCACGCCTTCCCCCCCTGCGCCCAAACCACCGGCGCTTCACCCTCCCCCCATACGTGAACGCGCCTGCCCCATCTCCCCCCAGCTCCCCCTGTGGCGATCCCCCAGCAGCCCTGCCGGCAGCGAGGCGGGAGGGCAGGCGCACGGGGGAAGGGCGACCGGAGAGCCAGGAGGGGCAGAGGGAGCAGCACGTGCGGCGCTTGGTCGGGGTCTTGGGGGGTGGGTCGAAGCCATAGAGCGCCTGAGGGGGAAGGGGGGAGGGGATGGGGGAGGGCGAGGGGGGAAGACGAGGGGAGGATAAAGGAGGAGGCTCGAAATGTGCGGCGCTTGGATGGATGCAGAGACAGCGGGGTACGATGTGATGTTGAATGGAGGGCAGAAAGATTGACTGATGGAATCAAGTCACTCGCAACTGGCGGCAAAAGGATTGACTCGTGCCCGAATGCCCTTCAAGTCTCACCTGGCGGCGAAAGACACATCCAGTGCCCACATACATGGGGCCCTGCTGCCCGTCCAGCCCCTTCATGTTCACCTGCATGCCATGGCCAAGGTGGGGATGGTGACAGAATTGATATTGTTTTTGTCTTTGACGAGTGTCTTCTTGGTGGGGATGACATGACATGCACGTCTATGGGAACTTGAGCTTGTGCAGATAAACGCAGATACCGTAATTAGTCCCACACTGCAGTATATGAGAGAGTGGGGAGCTCTCACATCGTAGAACACAGTGTTGTGGTTGGCGTAGCGGTCGCTCTTATCCACGCCGTCAAAGAGCTGCTCCGAATGCTACTAGCATGTACCATGTTACACCACATACTAGCGCATGAGCACATAAGTGCGACTCACATCGTAGAAGACGGTGTTGTGGTTGGCGTAGCGGTCATTCTTATCCACGCCGTCAAAGCGCTGCGGGAACTGCACAAAGCACACTCGCCCGCCCTTGAGGGGGTCTGCTAGGAAGCAGATAGCCTGGAGGGGGGAGAGTGTGGAGGGGAGGGTAGGGCGAGGGAGGGGAAAGGAGGGGGGTTGGAGGGCAGGTTAATTGATTAAGGAGGGCAGAAGATGGCATGGAGAGGAGAGGGGGGAGGATTCTTGAGACCGCATCCTCCCATGGCACAATTGCGCATCGCACATGAGGCTGCTGCCTACAACTCGGCAACCCACCTCGCGGATGGCGGCGGAGTTGTTGACATAGTGGTCGCAGTCGAGGTTGAGGATGAAGGGCGCGTTGGTCAGCAGCGCCGATGCCCTCATCTGATGGGCGCTCGCCATTGGGGTGTGGGCATGGGCATCCCATGGGGGTGTGGGGATGGGGATGGGGCACAGATGAGTCCAGTGGGTGGGTTGTGCTAGGGGAGGAGGAACAAGGTATAGAAAGAATGATCATGGGGGAAGGAGTGACTGGCCTGCACAAGGCTCCACGTACATGCACCAACCACGGGTGGCATGCATACATGCTGCACCCACCCACCAGGACGCACGCACTCACCATGGCATTCATGGCTCCAGCCTTCTTGTTGTGGTCGTAGTTAGGGCGCTTCTCCCGCGACACATACACCTGCATGGCACCAGGAGGCGGAAGGGAGAGGGAGCGGTGAGTGGAGAAGAACAAATGGGACGGGCAGAGGGTAACGAGGGCAGCGGAGAAACGAGGAGGTAGACAAGTGGAAGGGAGAGACAATCGGTATGCGTGCGTGTTGTGTGGGCAAGTGTGCTCACCAGGTAGGGAAGTGGGTCGCCATTGACGTCCTTGGTCTCTCCGTTGGGCTGCAGAAACACCTGACGGGGGTAAGGCAGGCAACGGAGAGACGAAGGAAGAGCGTGGTAAGGGGGGGACGGAGAGACGAAGGAAGAGCGTGGTAAGGGGGGGACGGAGAGACGAAGGAAGAGCGTGGTAAGGGGGGGACGGAGAGACGAAGGAAGAGCGTGGTAAGGGGGGGACGGAGAGACGAAGGAAGAGCGTGGTAAGGGGGGGACGGAGAGACGAAGGAAGAGCGTGGTAAGGGGGGGACGGAGAGACGAAGGAAGAGCGTGGTAAGGGGGGGACGGAGAGACGAAGGAAGAGCGTGGTAAGGGGGGGACGGAGAGACGAAGGAAGAGCGTGGTAAGGGGGGGACGGAGAGACGAAGGAAGAGCGTGGTAAGGGGGGGACGGAGAGACGAAGGAAGAGCGTGGTAAGGGGGGGACGGAGAGACGAAGGAAGAGCGTGGTAAGGGGGGGACGGAAGGAAAGAGAGACAGGGAATGGACGGACTGCAACGGCTGGCAACTGTTACACATGGCTTCACTCATCTGAGTTCGTTTCGTAGCCGCACCTGGATCATGCCCACATGGTCGGAGCGGTCGTTGCCGGGCCAGGCGGTGCCATCGGGCATGGTCCACCCGTCGCGAGGGCTGTCCTGTGCCTTCACCACCAGCGCGTTCATGCGCACCTTGAACTCGTCGTACTCACGCTGGGGGGAAGGGGGGAAGGGGGGAAGGGTGGGGGGAGTATTAGCGCTCACACCTTCACACCCATACTCCGCTTATCTACCCCCATTCCGCTTCTCACCTTCATCCTCCTCCTCTCCTTGACAAAGTCAGCATTGACCTTACCCAGCAGGTAGTCAGAAATCCCCACTCTCCCCCTGGGGCCCCCCACCCCTTTCTCACCCTTGTTCTTCCCTCTCCCTCTCTCACCTTCATCCGCTGCCTCTCCTTAACAAAGTCAGCATTGACCTTCCCCAGCAGGTAGTCCACGCCTCCAGCGAAGTACATCTCAGAAATCCCCCCTCGCCCCCCCCCCCCCACCCCCCCGCCCCCCCTCTCCTCTTTCTCACCCTCACCCTCCCCATGTTTCTCACCTTCATCCGCCGCCGCTCCTTGACAAAGTCAGCGTTGACCTTCCCCAGCAGGTAGTCCACCCCTCCAGCAAAGTACAGTACATCTCGACCCACTCTCCCCCTGGGCCCCCACCCCTTTCTCACCCTTGTTCTTCCCTCTCCCTCTCACCTTCATCCTGCGCCTCTCCTTGACAAAGTCCGCATTGACCTTCCCCAGCAGGTAGTCCACCCCTCCAGCGAAGTACATCTCAGCTCAGGGGCGCGCGGCTCAACGGCGTGCTTGCGACAGAAGGGCACCCATTCTCCCCCCACCACCCAAGCCGAACCCCCTTCTTTCCCCCACAACCCCACGCCCCCACGCCCCCAGTCTCCGCCCATCTTCCCCCCCTCCGCCCCTCTCACCTTCATCCTGCGCCTCTCCTTGACAAAGTCAGCGTTGACCTTCCCCAGCAGGTAGTCCACCCCTCCAGCGAAGTACATCTCAGGAGCCCCCACAGCCATTCCCCCCTGGCCCCCTCCTCCTTCTCACCTTCATCCGCCGCCTCTCCTTGACAAAGTCAGCGTTGACCTTCCCCAGCAGGTAGTCCACCCCTCCAGCGAAGTACATCTCAGGAGCCCCCACAGCCATTCCCCCCTGGCCCCCTCCTCCTTCTCACCTTCATCCGCCGCCTCTCCTTGACAAAGTCAGCGTTGACCTTCCCCAGCAGGTAGTCCACCCCTCCAGCGAAGTACATCTCAGGAGCCCCCACAGCCATTCCCCCCTGGCCCCCTCCTCCTTCTCACCTTCATCCGCCGCCTCTCCTTGACAAAGTCAGCGTTGACCTTCCCCAGCAGGTAGTCCACCCCTCCAGCAAAGTACATCTCGGGGGCGCGCGGCTCAATGGCGTGCTTGCGGCAGAACGGCACCCACAGGCGGCTGAAGTTGGCCGTCTCCATGAGCGCCTCGAATGTGAGCATGGAGGCCCCGTCGTCTGATAGATAGCATGCAACCCTGGGGTTTGGTGTGGGGGAGTAGAGGGCAAGAAGGGGGGCAGAGGCAGCGCAGAAGGGCACCCACAGGCGGCTGAAGTTGGCCGTTTCCATGAGCGCCTCGAATGTGAGCATGGATGCACCATCGTCTGATAGATAGCACGCCACCCTGGGGATGGTGTGGGGGAGAGAGGAGGCACGGCGGGAGAGAGAGGGGAAACAAGAAGGCGGAGGGGCGGCGGAAGGGCACCCAGAGGCGGCTGAAGTTGGCCGTTTCCACCAGCGCTTCGCATGTGAGCATGGATGCACCATCATCGGACAGATAGCATGCCACCCTCGGATTATGGCAGACGTAGGTAGATGAGGGAAAGCAAGGGGGAGAGGTGGGGCAGAGGGGTGGCAGAGGCAGGGCCGAGTGGGGCCAGAGGAAAGGCAGAGAGGGTCGCCTGACTTTTAAATCACCACCTGCTTGACACACAAGCGACCTTGCCACCAGAAGCACATGAAAGCTGGTGGAAGAAAGGTGCACATCGGCAGAGCGTCCACTCCATGCAAGAATTCAACACTCAACTACCGCGCTTCAGTCTACCTTCTCCCGCCCCCCTTCATACTGCCCTTTCATCGTCCACGTGTTAGCCGTCTCACCACCCACACGCGCACTTCACCAATCCACGTGGCGGCAGCTTACTTGTCAACGGGGTAGTCAGCAGCGAGTACGGAGAGAATGACATTGGCCGTCACAAGCGGCGGCTCCTTGAAGGGGTCTGCCGTCGACACAAACACGTCCACTTGAGGCAGCTCACACGGCCGCCCCTCCTGCTCGTACCTGCGTGGAAGAGAAAAGGGGGGGGGGGGGGGAGGAGGGTTCAGTGGAAGGGGTGTGGCATCATGTAAGACCACGTGGGTTGTCACGAGGGGCGGCTCCTTGAAGGGGTCTGCCTGCCGTCGACACAAACACGTCCACCTGTGGCAGCTCACATGGCCGCCCCTCCTGCTCGTACCTGCGAGAACGCAAGAGAAAGAGAGGGGGAAAAGGGGCAGTGGCAGGGATGTGGCATGATGTAAGGCCACGTGGGTGGGTTGTCACGAGGCGTGGCTCCTTGAAGGGGTCTGCCTGCTGTCGACACAAACACGTTCACCTGGGGCAGCTCACACGGCCACCCCTGCTGCTCGTACCTGTGCGCACGAGAGTGGAGGATGGGGCACTGGCAAGCAGTTGCGGCGTTGTCTAGAGCGCCATAGGATGTTTTACAGAAAGAAGGTACTGATGGAACAACCCAACTGCAGCTGCTTGTATAACATGCTCCCCACTCGTCACTCAAGACAGAGTTCAGGCATGAAAGAATGGCGAAGAATGGAGCAATGAAAGCACAAGTGCAGAGCACAGCGTTGAAGGTAGCAAAGCAATGAACCCCGGATCCCAAACACCAAGTCAAATGGCACCTGAGGGAGAGGCGGTTGAGAAAGGTCTCTCGAGTGATGGGCGACCACTTGGGCAGCTGATCGAATATCCAGGAGATTCCAAACCTGGCGTCAGGTGAAAACAACAGAGGAGAGGGAAAGAGGCATCGAGAGCAAAGAAATGTTAATAATAACGGCGACAAAAAGGAGGTGGAAGCGATGGCACAGCAGAGAATCACGTTGGGGTCCAACCGCTGACTGAAACTCACATGTGAAAATTGGGGGGTGTGACTGACCAGATTTCGCAGACAACAGAGGCGAGCCAGAGCAGGAAGGCGGAGTTGTTGGGGTTGGTGACACGGAACTTGAAGAAGAGAATCATCACCACAAAGCGCACCACCACTGCGAACCTGCTCCCCCGTGCCACATACACATGCCACATGCACATGCCACATGCACATGCCACACACACATGGGGCAAGCGGACGGGAAACGAAACATCAGAAAACGATGAGAAGCCACAAGGAACAAGAAAGGAGAATCGAGGAGCGAGGAGAGGGAAAACCGGACACAAGAAGGGGGTGATAGTACGAGAGCTTGGAGAGAGTAAGGAATATAGGAGGGCGACGACAGGACCTGGCGCATGTACTCATGCTACCCACCTGTAGGGGTTCAGCATGCTGGACGGCACTGGCACCTTGCGCGACAACGGGCGGCGTGTGTCGTCCACTCTGCGACGGGGGCGAAGCGGCAATAAGGTGTGAGCAAGTTAGCAACAGATACAGATGGAGTGGCGCAGAGCAGCAGAAGGGGTAGAACTGGGCAATATCATGTGGAAATATCATCAAACGATAAGGGGGAGCAGTGCGAGCGGAAATAAATGGAGGGTTTGGAAGAAGAAAGGAGGGAGAGGGAGGGACAAGAGCGTAGCACGGGGGTGGGGAAGGGTAGTGTGTGCACATGAATGGCGAGCCGTCAGCAGAAGTACCATCACTGGGGATCACACCCAGACCCCCATCGCCACCCCCCACCCCGCCTGCAGAGGCGGCAGCATCATGCACCGGGATAATGGCCGTGGAGGGGCCAGTCTCAGGCACACCACCAGATGCATTACCAGCAACACCAGCAGCAGCACCAGCAGCACCAGCACCAGCAGCAGCAGCACCAGCAACACCTGCGCCAGAAACACCTGCAGCAGCAGCGCCGTCCCCACTAGATGCCAAGGCAGACCACTGGCGGCGGGGGGTGAACCAGACGATGCTGCCATAGCCGTAGCTGGAGGGGCCGCCCGCACTGCCGGATGAGGGACTCTCATCCCCCCCACCACCACCCGGACTGCCCCCACCACCACCAATGCCAGCACCAGCGCCACCAACGCCCCCACCACCACCGCCAACAACACCAACCCCCAAGCCAACCCCACCACCACCGGCGCTCACTGCACTGCCAGCCCCGCTGCTGCTACCCGCAACAACCGGCCCTGGTGCCGGTGGTGATGCAGACGCGTGGGATGCAGATGACGGGGAGGACGACAAGGCTTCCAGTGCCAGGTGAGGCGCCGAGGAAGAGAGCAGCGAGGCGAGAGGCACGGACGACGGTGGGAGAGTGGGCGAGGGGAGGGCGTGGGGTGCGGGGAGGGCAGAGGGACTGGGGAGAGGGGGAGCAGGGGCGGCAATGGCGGGGGGGGCAGGCGCAGGGGCGTCGGGAATGGACTCCTCGAGATGGCGAATGACCTCCTCTGGTGGATCGTCGTCCACTGGGGGACTGCCTGCTCGCGCATGACGCATCATCATCATCAGCAGCAGCAGCATGGGGACACGACATACGGTGGGATGGCATGGCAGCAAGGGAACACACAGTTAGATGCGATTCAATGAGAAAACATTGAGAGACGGAAGACCCGGAACAAACAGCGAAGGCAGCAACGTAATTAGGCAGGGATGGAGCAGGCCGGCGAGACACAACACAAGCAATTTGTGCTTCACTCTGACGTTGCAAAAGATCACGAGTCCTGAGGAGGAGGGGAAGAAGGAAAGGGGCGGAGGCCTTACCCGCGAGGCGGCGGTACTTGGAGAGGCACTGCGGGCAGCGGTTGCCCTCGTGGGCGCGGATGTACTCGTAGCAGGGGCGGCAGATGCGGTAGGCACACTCGCACGGCACGAACTCGCGCCCTTCCGCGTCCACCCCAATGGCCTGCTGGCAGATGGCGCACGGCAGCTGCCCGTGTGACTCCGATGGGCCCGAGACGTCCTGTAGTTAGGGTTGGATGGAAGGGGGAAGGGGTTGCTAAGTCGCGTGTCAAGGCATGGTACGATCTCAGAGCCCTCCGCGATGCGATGCGAGCATGCCATGGCATCAGCGACAAAGGATGCTGAGAATGAATCGGTTCAGCGGCAATGGATGCAGGCAGGAGACGGAGAGCGTACGTCGTCGATGACGATGGAGGCGGCCACGGAGAGCTCCTTGCGCATGCGGCTCCCCGCCACCATCACATTCTCCATCGCCGCCTGATGCTGCTGCTGATGCTGCTGCTCTTGCTAGTGTTGCTGCTGCTGCTCGTCCTGCTGATACCGCGATGAGCTCCTGCTTTTTGTGCTGCTGCTACAAATGGCTCGCAATGGGGTGGGTGCTGCAGTCGTCGCCTGGATCGCACAGCACGGCACAGCGTCAGTGCGACACAGTCGCGTACTGCTCACGCTCGTTCAGCTCTACCATTCGCGAGGCTCCATCTGGCTTCACGGAGAAAGGTGGTGCTCAACTGTCCGGCTTCACGGAGAAAGGTGGTGCTCAACTGTCCGGCTTCACGGAGAAAGGTGGTGCTCAACTGTCCGGCTTCACGGAGAAAGGTGGTGCTCAACTGTCCGGCTTCACGGAGAAAGGTGGTGCTCAACTGTCCGGCTTCACGGAGAAAGGTGGTGCTCAACTGTCCGGCTTCACGGAGAAAGGTGGTGCTCAACTGTCCGGCTTCACGGAGAAAGGTGGTGCTCAACTGTCCGGCTTCACGGAGAAAGGTGGTGCTCAACTGTCCGGCTTCACGGAGAAAGGTGGTGCTCAACTGTCCGGCTTCACGGAGAAAGGTGGTGCTCAACTGTCCGGCTTCACGGAGAAAGGTGGTGCTCAACTGTCCGGCTTCACGGAGAAAGGTGGTGCTCAACTGTCCGGCTTCACGGAGAAAGGTGGTGCTCAACTGTCCGGCTTCACGGAGAAAGGTGGTGCTCAACTGTCCGGCTTCAGTTTCTGTGGGCTCTCACTCGCTCCTAAAAACGGATAAGCAACTGCTCCGGCACCATACAAGAAAGGCCTACTCGAGAGTTCCTCAGATTCTCGGGTAGCCTGAGACGCATTGCGACCGGCACAGTATAAGGAAGAAAACCTAGCCGCTCGCTGTGACCACACAACTCGCTCGATCGCGTCTTCCCATAACGATGGCGCGATTGCGACCGGATCAGGCGGACGATCGAGATGGACGGGACGACGAGATCCAACGGTGGAAGCTTGACGTGGAATCGCATGTTTGGGCGATCCCCCTTGTCCTCGCGCACGGGATTTGCCGAGCGGATTGAAGGAAGCGAAAACCATCGAAAGCAGCGGAGGGGAGTAAAGCGATTGAGAAACGATACAATTGACACATTCGAGGTCAGGGAGACGAGAATATCTATCTAACTATGGCGGACCGAGCTGATTGAATTGAGGAACAAGCAGTGCAGATAGGAGCGGTTCGAGGTTACGGAGAAACCAAGAAAAGGGAATCTCCATCTGCGTGGTAACTCATGGTTACATATCCGCGTATATTAGGCCGGATACAAATGTATTGAGTTATCAATGATATCAGAGTGAATCCAACAAATAGATGTTCAACTTACCCTATCATGTGAGAAGCAGATTTTTATATATTCTTTATAACTGGCTGCAATGTAGACTGTAGTGAATCCTCTCCATTCTCCACTTCCCTCTCCATTCTCCACTTCCCTCTCCATTCTCCACTTCCCTCTCCGTGAAATGCTTGACACGATACTATCTTCTAAGAGCGTGTTCATTCCTACTGCCCCATATCAGACCAACCTGTTATCAGTCTCGCATCTAACTAACACTCGCATTTTGCTGTAAGGCGTCATTTTAGTTCACTTTTTTCTCTGCCTTGTCGGAAGCGGGAAAAATAGCGTGGATTGTGTGGCAAGCGGCAACAATAGCAGTTAATTATGGTTCTGCCATAAAATCGTCGCATGTGAGCTCGGCTCGAAACCAAACGTCAGCCCATGGCATGGCACCACCCTTAGCGTCAGTTATGTCACGCCCCGCAGTGCTTCCATCGCACTCTGCCCGCAGCCCACCCGTAACGCTCTGCACATGGCGAGCGGCCAGCGGCCCATAGCGAGAGCGCCAGCGGCCCATGGCGGCGAGCGAGCGTGCCAGCGACCCCGACGTGCCCGTGCCCGCCCTGCCAACGCCCTGTGCGCTCCCTGCCCGCCGCCCTGCCATGCCCCACCCGCGGCATTAGCTGTGGGGGGGTGGGTGGCGGGGTGGGGGGAAGGCTGGGGGGTGGCGGCAAGGTTTTCTGCACCACCAGCGCGCCAGCGCCAACCGACCACCGCCACGCCATCAACCCCGCCCACTTCAGCTCGCTCCCTGCCCTGCTCTCTGCTGCGCCCTGACACGGCGGACGCTGTGTGGGGGGGGGTGGAAGGGCAGGCAGTTGAGGAAGAGGGGGGTACTCAAGCCTCCGTGATCCCCTCCTCCCTTTACTCCTTTCCTCCTCCCTTTACTCCTTTCCTCCTCCCTTCACTCCTTTCCTCCTCCCTTCACTCCTTTCGTCCTCCCTTCACTCCTTTCCTCCTCCCTTCACTCCTTTCCTCCTCCCTTCACTCCTTTCGTCCTCCCTTCACTCCTTTCCTCCTCCCTTCACTCCTTTCCTCCTCCCTTCACTCCTTTCCTCCTCCCTTTACTCCTTTCCTCCTCCCTTCACTCCTTTCCTCCTCCCTTTACTCCTTTCCTCCTCCCTTTACTCCTTTCCTCCTCCCTTTACTCCTTTCCTCCTCCCGTACCTGCACCGTCAGCCGTCAGCGGACACAAACATCCGCACTGCACACAACAGCCACAACCACATGATCGGCAATAATTCACTCAATTTGCACAACTACCGGTATGACACGATCCAACAAGAAGCATTTGAAGCGAAGCAAGCGGCACCTGGTCACCTTTCATGCTTCACATGATACTAGATCAATGCCGCAAGCACATGATGTGTGGTGGGTAAGGCACTTGGAGGGATGAGCGTTGTGGTTTGCATGTCAGCAGCCATGGGGAGGCTGAGGATGGAAACAAGCCCATGGTTTGCATGCCACCACGGCGGCCCATGTTGCTGGCGGGCCTTCTCCTTCTGGGCCTCTGTGTCCCGCCCCACTCGCACCGAGCACCCACGCTTCGCCACACCCTATAGACAACGGGACGACATCAGTATGAGTACGACGAACGGGCCCGATGGGAGAGGGAGGGGCTGTGGGACGAAGATGGAGAGAGAGTGAGGGAGGAGGAATGGAAGGAGCGAGATAATGGAAGACGCGAGAGAGAGGATTGAAGGAGCACAAAGCGCCAGTGAATGTATACCCGCAGCACAGCAAAAGAGTGAGGCCCTAACCAAACAGAACCAGGAATGCGATACGTGTGCGAGCGAATCACATTCACAGGTACTCATTCTGATTCGCATTCACAGCATGCACGCACCAGTGAGCGTTCAGCCGAGAGTGTGAAAGGCGAGCAGCACTGGCGCGGCTTGCTCTTGAGTGAGCAGCCGACCAGCCGGGTGTTGTGAGAGCATTTGCATTTGCAGCGAGAATTCGCCACATCGACCCCTCTGCGGGTTGCACGCGGTGCATGACAACTCTGGCGAGGCGCGAGAGGTAGCGGCGCGAGAGGTAGCGGCGCGTGACGGGCGGCAGGGAGGTGAGAGAAACGTTATGCGAATGGAGACGACGCATTAGAACAGGGGGGATGTGGGGGAAAGAGGGGGGACGGGGGAGTGGGGGAGAGGGAAGCGGTGAGGAGATGAGCGTTTGTAGCTTTTGCGAGAGATTGTGATTGCAGGGAGGGAACCTTAAAACAATTGTTTCCTCACTCATTAGCAGCATGTGTGCAATGAGAACAATCCACGGGCCCACAGACTTGCACAGACGGGAGGGGGGAAACGCATGGGGAATATTGCAAAAGTAGTGGGGGAAAGGGGGAAAGGAGAAAGGAAGGGGAGGGGAGGAGGAAGGAGGTTGGGGGGGAGAGGGGAGGAACTGAAGGCGTCGTGTTTCTAGAATTGCGCGTTGCGATAACGCCATAACTACCAGGGTCGACCGTTGATGTTTCGGAATCTTACAGGATCGTTCCAGGTTGGCCACAGCGTCAAGTCAGACGGGATCGTCAAGTCAGACGGAATCGTCAAGTCAGACGGGATCGTCAGACGGTCACCAGGTCAGACGACCAGCAGCGTGAGCCCTTTCTCGCTGCCACCGCCGCGTAAGCCGCTTCCGCGTTGCACTCTTGTAAGGAGCACCGACGTCCGTTCCGTCGGCGCGTATCCCTGTAACGAGGATAGCCCGTTGGAGCGGTGACTACGGCAGCGCGGAGAGGAGATGAGCACCCGACAAGGCATGGCGGAGCGTTGACGGACAGACTCTAATAAACCTTCCAAAACGAAACGAGTTCGCTATCAGACTTAGTAGAAGTACCTACTAATATCCGCTACTAGTACCAAATCAGGTTCGCGCCGATAATGACTAAGGCGTGAAATCTTGATTTGACTATGGCGTGTTTGAAACGCGTCGCGTTTTGTGGAAAGGCCAGTGCAATATAGAAACAGACCGTAATTGCTATAGAATTTGAAGGTCCGTAAGGATAATCAATAAATTAATAGTTGTTGCTCCTACTTGGATTCCATCCGAATCAAACATAAATTAACTAGTTACCCCAGTTTCGCCTATATGACGGCTCAGTATCAAACATCAACAGTTACAGTCAGACGCAGTACTAAAAGTTCCATATAATCTAATTGATATCTAGATTTATACCCATGCACTGTAGGCATGCATGGGGGGTTCCTCTTGGCCGCCAGGAGCAAGCTCCCAACGTTACACCCAAGCACCGCGGTGAGGTGGGAACCATCGCTTGGGACCCTGTTGGGGGGGGAGACAGAACACAAAAGGATACTGGATACTGCCCAGGGGCAGGTAAAAAATAATCTCAAATCCAATGCTGCCAGGCCTTGCTGTACAGTTTTGCTCACAGCAAGATTTGCAGTGAGGAGCATAAGAGTTTTGGGACATCTCCCAGAACCCTGATTTTGCTCACTGCAGCTAAACTGCAGTGAGGAAGGCGTGAGTTTTGAGACATCTCTCAAAACTCAAGTTTAGAAAGGAAGAGAGAGAGAGAGAGAGTTAGAGAGTTTTGAGATGTCTCTCAAAACCCGGAGAAGGGAAGAGAGGAGGAACGGAACACTGCAGTGCACTGCAGGACACAACAGAACTGCCACCGGCAGCTCACAACTGGATTTGAGGCGCCTCAAACCAGCACACAAGGTCCTCACACCGCATTCTCACTCTGACTCCAACTCACCCTCACACTGCAGCCTGCCGCAGTTCTCAACACTAGCTGACTCACACTCACCCTCACTCTAACTCTCACTCCATCCCCTGACCCTCACACTGCAATCTGCTGCAGTTCTAAGCACTCAGCTCTTCCCTCACTCCCCTTCCATCGCACTCTGCTGCCCCCCACACTCTGCCTCTCTCTGCCTTCCTCACACTCTGCTTCCCCTGCAACCCCTGTTCCCCGCTATCTGCTCCCCCCTCACTCTGCTTCCCCCACTCTCTCCATCCCCTGATTCGCTGCATCTCCTGCATCTCTGCTTCATTTCTGCTCCATCTGCATCGTCTGCTTCATCTGCATCATCACTTCACTTCACAGCACCAGCAGCAGCTTATGAGCGGGAGGTAGGAGCGAGGAAGATAACAGCTGGCCCTCTCTTCTGCTCCCAGCAGCTGCCAGTCGTCTCCAACTGCTGCCGCCACCGCTGCTGCAACTTCTATCATACCCTTCTGCTGCCACCGCTGGTGTCACTGAGGGCCTTCTCTTCTGCTGCTCCCACTGCTTCTGCCACCGCTGCTGTCACCAAATAGCCTTCTCTTCTGCTGCTGCCTCTCCTTTTGTTGCTGGCCATCTCTTTTGCTCCTCCGCTCCCCTTCATCTCTCCTCCTATCACTTCGCACCACCAGCAGCAGCACTGGAGGGAGGTAGGAGCGAGGGAGGTAGCACCTGTTGCTGCTGCTGTCTTCTGGTATTGCTGACAGTCCCACTGCTGCCGCTGCTGCTGCCAACACAGCAGCACCTCTCCACCTCCACAGAAGCAGCTGCCATCCCATCACTTTGTAGCACCTGTAGCTGCTGCCCCACTGCAGGCACTCCCACTCCCATGCAGCAGCTGCCGTCCCATCACTCCATAGCACCAGCAGCAGCACAGGGGATAGAGTAGGAGCGAATGAGGTAGCGCCTGCAGTCCCATCACATTGTAGCACCAGCAGCAGCACAGGCGAGAGAGGCGGGAGCGAGGGAGGTAGCACAAGGCAGCAGCAGCAGGCAGTAACAGCTCGAAATTGCTCGTGCCAATGCTGGCGCCTTCACTTCGCTCCTCCATGCGGCCAGTGCAGCTGTGCTCTTCTCTGCTCCTCTCCGCTGCTCTCCTCCCCTCCGCCAACTCCTCTGCTCCTCTCCTGTGCTTCCTTTGAACTCTGCTCCCCCTTTCACTCTGCTCCCCCACCACTCTGCAACCTGTATTCCCCTGCTTCCATCTGCTTCATCCCATTCACAGCTGCTGCATCCCATTCACAGCTGCTTCATCCCCTTCACAGCTCCTTGACAGCAAAAGGTAGCTCAAGGTACAGCTCGCTGGCAGTCCACCCGTCTGCTCTGCTCGCCTGTAGCAGCCGTCTGTCTCGTCTGCTGCTCCCTCGCCTCTGTGTCCTTCTGTGGAATGGGAGGAGAAAAAATCAGGGCAGATGAGTGCAAGGCACTGACTGCACCTAGTGCCAAGTAAGAACTCGGAGCAAATGCAAAACCAAGGCAACGGTATCCATGCAAACAAACAAACAGAACAACTAAAGTAAGAAAAAGAATCACCATCGGCAGTGAATAGTTATCCACCACCGTGCTCCTTTGCTCTTTGCTCTTCAATGCAGCACCACTCCCCCTCCAGTGCAGCACCACTCCCCCTCCACTGCTGCTACCACTGCTGGTGTCACTGCTGGCCTTCCCTTTCTGCTCGCACTGCTGCTGCCACCGGTAGTGTCACCGCATGCCTCTTCCCTACTCCCTTCGCTGGTGTCACTGCGGGTGCCACCTCCAATGCAGCAGCAGCAGCACTAATCCCCTCCCAGCAGCAGCCCCACTCCACCACTTCACAGCACCAGCAGCAGCAGCACATGGGAGGGAGGCAGCATCATTTTCTCCCACTGCTGCTCCTCTGCTCCTCTGCAGTAGCACACGGGAAGGGTGGCACTGCTGCTGCCACTGCTGGTACCAGTGCTTGCATTCCCTTCTGCTGCCACGGCTGCTGCAACCAGTAATGTCACTGCGGGCCTCTCTTCTGCTCCCACTGCTGCTGCCACCGCTGGTCCCACTGCGGCCCTCTCTTCTGCTCGCCGTCCCATCACTTCACAGCACCAGCAGCAGCACGCGGGAGGCAGTAACAGCTCGCAGCTGGCGCCTTCGCTCCTCCTTATGTCCAGCAGCGGCGTGGGCCACTGCAGCTGTGCAGCAGCAGCACGCAGGAGGCGGTAACAGCTCGCAGCTGGCTAGTGTCGATTTCACAGCCGTGCCTGTGTGCCTTCTCCCCTCCATGCCTTCTCCCCTCCATGCCTTCTCCCCTCCATGCCTTCTCCCCTCCATGCCTTCTCCCCTCCATGCACCCAGCAGCGTTGAAGGCCAGCAGCAGCAGCAGCACCACCTCCCAACGCAGCAGCAGCACACGGGTGCAGCTTGCACCTTGCTGTTGCCAACTCTGGCCCCTTCTCTGCGCCTCTGCTCTATTCACCTGCTCATCACCTCTCTTGCAGTGGCCTTCTCTTCTGCACACGGGAGGGAGGCAGCATCATTTTCTCCCGCTACTGCTCCTCTGCTCATCTGCAGTAGCACACGGGAAGGGTGGCCTTCTCTTCTGCTGCCACTGCTACCACTGCTGGTCCCACTGCTTGCACTCCCTTCTGCTGCCTCGGCTGCTGAAACCAGTATGTCACTGTGGGCCTCTCTTCTGCTCCCACTGCTGCTGCCACCGCTGGTACCACTGCTGGCCATATCTACTGCTCGCCATCCCATCACTTCACAGCACCAGCAGCAGCACGCGGGAGGCAGTAACAGCTCGCAGCTTGGTGGTGTGCCTTCTCCGCGCCTTGCCTTCTCCCCTCCATGCCTTCTCCCCTCCATTCCTTCTCTCCTCCGTGGCTTCTCTCCTCCGTGCGGCCAGCAGCGTTGGGGGGAATCGCAGCTGCGCAGTTCTCTGCTCCTCTGCTCCTTTGGCCTTCCCCCCTCCGTGCCTTCTCCTCCGTGCCCTCTGCTCCGTATCTCTCCAATGCTCCATCTCCTTCCTCTTCTCCATCATCTCCTTTGTCTCTCCTTCCTCTCTTCTGCTGCTCTGTCTCCTGTGCTGCTGTGAAATGGGAAGAGGCAGGCACAGGGCTGATGAGCGCATAATCTCACAGAAAGGACATAATCTCACACGACAAGAAAGAAAGAATTGTGAGCATGCATAAGGCAAGAAAGAAAGGTCTTGCGAAACGAATAAGGCAGCAACCATGCATCTGAACGAACAGAACAGATAAAGCAAGAAAGAGGATCACATATTTACTCCACCACTGTGCTTCTTTGCTCCATCGCTACTTTGCTCCTCGTCCCCTCCTCTGCTGCTCCTCAGCTGAGCCAACTCCTCTGCTTCTCCACCTCCTCTGCTCCACCTATCCTCCATCTCCTCCTCGGATGCATCTCCTCTGCTCCTCCTCCTCTGATGCATCTCTTCTGTTCCTCCTCCCCTGATGCATCTCCTCTGCCCCCCCTCCTCTGATGCAGCTCATGGGCAGGAGGTAGGAGCGAGGGAGATAGCAGCTGGCCTTCTCTTCTGCTCCCAGCAGCTGCGGGTCGTCTCCTCTGCTCTTCTGCAGTAGCACGCGGGAGTGAGGCAGCATCATCTGCTCCCACTGCTGCTGCCACAGCTGGTGTCACCAATGGCCTTCTCTTCTGCTGCTGCCTCTCATTTTGTTGCTGGCCATCTCCTTTGCTCCTCCACTCCCCTGCACCTCTCATCCTATCACATCACACCAGCAGCAGCAGCACACTGGAGGGAGGTAGTAGCGAGGGAGGTAGCACCTGTCACTGCCAACACAGCAGCACCTCTCCACCACTAACGCAGCTGTTTCGTAGCCCCAGCAGCAGCACAAGGGAGGGAGGTAGGAGCGAGGGAGGTAGCACCTGCCGCTGCTGCAGTTTTCTGGTATTGCTGGTGGTCCCACTGCTGCCGCTGCTGCTGCCAACACAGCAGCACCTCTCCACCTCCAACGCAGCAGTTTCGTAGCCCCAGCAGCAGCACAAGGGAGGGAGGTAGGAGCGCGGGAGGTAGCAGTAGCCGTCCCATCACTTGGTAGCACCAGCAGCAGCACAAGGGAAAGAGGTAGGAGCGACGGAGGTAACACCTGTCGCTGCTGCAGTTTTCTGGTATTGCTGGTGGTCCCACTGCTGCCGCTGCTGCTGCCAACACAGAACCACCTTTCCACCTCCAACGCAGCAGTTTCGTAGCCCCAGCAGCAGCACAAGGGAGAGAGGTACGAGCGCGGGAGGTAGCAGTAGCCGTCCCATCACTTGGTAGCAGCAGCTACAGCACAAGGCAGCAGCAGCAGGCAGCAACAGCTCCACCTTGCTCCTGTCAATACTGGCGCCTTCCCCCCTCCATAAGGCCAGCAGCGGTGGGGGCCAGTGCAGCTCTGCTCTTCTCTGCTCCTCCTCCTCTGATGCATCTCCTCTGCTCCTCCTCCTCTGCTGCTCCGTCCCCTCCAATGCATCTCCTGCGGAATAGGAAGGAAGGAAAAGCTTATGAGCACCCAGCGATTGCACCCAGAGCCAGAAACTGATTTAAAGCCAATGCGAAGCGAATAGAGCAACAACCATCCATCCAACGGATCAAGAAAACGAAGGCAGGAAAGAATATGCTCACCGGCAGTGCAATGGCAGGGAATTCTCCTTAGCGCCTCCTCTCCTCCGCGCCTCCTCTCCTCCGCGCCTCCTCTCCTCCACGCCTCCTCTCCTCCGCGCCTTCTCTCCTCCCACCTCCTCTGCTCCACCGCGATCGAGTGCTCCGATGCGCCACTTCTCCCTTCTGCTAAATAAGACAAGCAAGAACCATTAGTGGTAGTAGAGAACAAGTAAACAAAATGGACGAGCACTTACCGAGGGGGCTGGAGGCGTCTTAAAGTTTTGCGGCTGTCTGAAACGGGAGGCAACAAACAACGACATTAGTGCATGCGGGAAACAAAAAGCAGAATGTTGGAGAGCACTTACCGAGGGGGCTGGAGGCGTCGTGAAGTCTCGCGGCTGTCTGAAACGGGAAGCAACAACGACATTAGTGCATGTGGAAAACAGAAAGCAGAAACTTGGAGAGCACTTACCGAGGGGGCTGGAGGCGTCTTGAAGTCTCGCGGCTGTCTGAAACGGGAAGCAACAACGACATTAGTGCATGTGGAAAACAGAAAGCAGAAACTTGGAGAGCACTTACCGAGGGGGCTGGAGGCGTCTTGAAGTCTCGCGGCTGTCTGAAACGGGAAGCAACAACGACATTAGTGCATGTGGAAAACAGAAAGCAGAAACTTGGAGAGCACTTACCGAGGGGGCTGGAGGCGTCTTGAAGTCTCGCGGCTGTCTGAAACAGGAAGCAACAACGACATTAGTGCATGTGGAAAACAGAAAGCAGAAACTTGGAGAGCACTTACCATGGGGGCTGGAGGCGTCTTGATGTCTTCATGACGGCTAAGACAAGAAGACACACACATAACAACATTAGGCATGAGATGACACAAGAAAGCAAACAAGACTGCAGCTTACAACGGGTCCTAGCTGCTGCGTCCCCGTGTTGCTCCCGCCTTGGTGTTGCCCCTTGATGCTTGCTGTACCTAGAAGAGGGGCGGCACAGAAATTATATTTTGAAGGCGCCTCACTCGAAGGCGCCGCTCCACCTCCCGCTGCTCCTCGTGTGTTGATCCTTTGCCCCCCAGGGGGTCAAAGCGCCTCACTTGAAGGTGCCGCTCCACCTCCCGCTGCTCCTCGTGTGTTGATCCTTTGCCCCCCAGGGGGTCAAAGCGCCTCACTTGAAGGCGCCGCTCCACCTCCCGCTGCTCCTCGTGTGTTGATCCTTTGCCCCCCAGGGGGTCAAAGCGCCTCACTTGAAGGCGCTGCTCCACCTCCCGCTGCTCCTCGTATGTTGATCCTTTGCCCCCCAGGGGGTCAAAGCGCCTCACTTGAAGGCGCCGCTCCACCTCCCGCTGCTCCTCGTGTGTTGATCCTTTGCCCCCCAGGGGGTCAAAGCGCCTCACTTGAAGGCGCCGCTCCACCTCCCGCTGCTCCTCGTGTGTTGATCCTTTGCCCCCCAGGGGGTCAAAGCGCCTCACTTGAAGGCGCCGCTCCACCTCCCGCTGCTGCTCTTGTGTTGATCCTTTGGCCCCCAGGGGGTCAAAGCGCCTCACAGCCGGTCCTCCTCCCACTGCTCAACAGGAGAAAACAACAACCACCACAGCCCACAACAAGTGCGAGTTTTGAGACGTTTTGCTCTCAAAACCCAAGTTTTGCTCACCGCAGCAAATCTGCAGTGAGGAAGGAGGGGATGTAAGTTTTGAGACGTCTCTCAAAACTCACCATTTGATTTGCATAGTTTTGAGCAGCATCTGTTCCCACTGCTAGCCTCCCTGCTAGCATCTGTTCCCACTGCTAGCCTCCCTGCTAGCATCTGTTCCCACTGCTAGCCTCCCTGCTAGCATCTGCTCCCACTGCTAGCCTCCCTGCTAGCATCTGCTCCCACTGCTAGCCTCCCTGCTAGCATCTGCTCCCACTGCTAGCCTCCCTGCTAGCATCTGCTCCCACTGCTAGCCTCCCTGCTAGCATCTGTTCCCACTGCTAGCCTCCCTGCTAGCATCTGCTCCCACTGCTAGCCTCCCTGCTAGCATCTGCTCCCACTGCTAGCCTCCCTGCTAGCATCTGCTCCCACTGCTAGCCTCCCTGCTAGCATCTGTTCCCACTGCTAGCCTCCCTGCTAGCATCTGCTCCCACTGCTAGCCTCCCTGCTAGCATCTGCTCCCACTGCTAGCCTCCCTGCTAGCATCTGCTCCCACTGCTAGCCTCCCTGCTAGCATCTGCTCTCACTGCTAGCCTCCCTGCTAGCATCTGCTCCCACTGCTAGCCTTCCTGCTAGCATCTGTTCCCACTGCTAGCCTCCCTGCTAGCATCTTTTCCCACTGCTAGCCTCCCTGCTAGCATCTGCTCCCACTGCTAGCCTTCCCTACTGCTGCCACCGCTGCTCCCACTGCTGCTGCCACCGCTGGTGTCACTGCTGGTCTTCTCTTCTGCTGCCAGCCACTGCTGCTGTCAGCTGTAGTGTCATTGCGGGCCTCTCTCCTTCTCCCACCGCTGCTGCCACCGCTGGTGTCACTGCTGGTCTTCTCTTCTGCTGCCAGCCACTGCTGCTGTCAGCTGTAGTGTCATTGCGGACCTCTCTCCTTCTCCCACCGCTGCTGCCACCGCTGGTGTCACTGCTGGTCTTCTCTTCTGCTGCCAGCCACTGCTGCTGTCAGCTGTAGTGTCATTGCGGACCTCTCTCCTTCTCCCACCGCTGCTGCCACCGCTGGTGTCACTGCTGGTCTTCTCTTCTGCTGCCAGCCACTGCTGCTGTCAGCTGTAGTGTCATTGCGGACCGCTCTCCTTCTCCCACCGCTGCTGCCACCGCTGGTGTCACTGCTGGTCTTCTCTCCTGCTGCCAGCCACTGCCTCTGTCAGCTGTAGTGTCATTGCGGACCTCTCTCCTTCTCCCACCGCTGCTGCCACCGCTGCTGCCACCGCTGCTGCCACCACTGGTGTCACTGCTGGCCAACGCAGCATTAGAGCTGCTTGTTGTCGTCCCATCACTCCACATCACAGCACCAGCAGCAGCACGCAGGAGGCAGTAACAGCTCGCAGACTGCGTTTGTGGATTTTGTGTCCCCTCCGTGCCTTCCCTGCTGCAGCTCAGGGCAGTCCAGCCGTCTCCTTCCTTTTGGGATCCCTTCCAGCCGTCTCCTCACCTCCCCTGCTCCACTGCTGCAGCTCACAGGATTGACTGGCGTTGACTGGCTTTGACTGGCATTGACTGGCCTCCCAACACCCAGCAGCAGCGTCAGAAACTGTAGGGCATTCTTCTCGCGTTGCCACTTCTTCTGCCCCTGCCGCTGCCGCTCGCACTGCTGCTTCTGCCACTGCCGCTCTCCTCCTGCTGCCACTGCTGCCGCTGTCGATGCTGCTCCAGCTGCTGCTGCTCCTCCCACCCACAGATTAACGCCTTGCACAGTGACCAGAGAGTCGCAATCGCACAGGGAAGATCAATCAGTGAGTCGACAGGGCAGATTGACAGAGTGAAGAATATCAAATGCAAGGAGGAATTAGACAGCGGAAAAGCGACGAAGAACACGAAAGCAATTGGAACTACTAAGGCAGAAGAAAACTCGAATGAGGAGAGAGAAGGGAGAGGGGGGATTAGAGAGAAACGGGGGTGTTCTGTCATGGCTCCAAGTACTTACTTGCTTATCCAGTCGCTGCTGCTCCAGCTGCCCCCAACGCAGCAGGTGCTATCCAGTCGCTGCTGCACCGTCTTCCCACCCACGCCTTAGCGTTGCCTCCCTGCACAGAGATCAGAGAGTCGCAGGGAAGGATAATCAGAGAAGAGGAGTCGACATAGTGGACTGACAGAGTGAAGAAGACCGAATGCAAGGAGGAAAAAGGACAGCGGAAAAACGACAAAGAAAACGAATGCCTTAAAAACACTGAAGTGAGTGGAAAACGCGAATGAGGAGGAAGATGGGAGGGCGAGGAGAAGAAATGAAGAGCTCCAGTTACTTACTTGCTTCTCAAGTCGCCGCTTCTCCAGTTGCTGCTTTTCCACTCGCCGCTTCTCCAGTCGCTGCTGCCACTGCTCTCCTCCCCACAGCCAGCACCAGCGCCAGGAGGGTTTCAGCAGCTCTTCACTTGCTGCTCTTCGTTCTGCTCTCCTCTCCTCCCCACAGCCAGAGCAGTTGCTCCTGTCGCTGCTGCTCCGTCTTCCCACCCTACTCCTTAACAATCCCAGTCACTGCACAGCGATCAGAGATAGAAGGTTGATCAAAATAAAGGCAAGCGTAGCAGATTGAGTTGAAAGAGTAATTTGATACCGTTGAATGACAGTGAAAAGGAACGAACGCAAGGAGGAAGAAAGACAGCGGAAACACAACGAGGAACACGAAAGCCAGAGAAAAAACGAAGGAAGAGGGAAGCGTGAATGAGGAGGGAGGGAGCGGGAGGAGAAGAAACGAATGGCGGTCTTTTGTCACGGCTAGATGTACTCACTTGCTTCTCCAGTCATTGCTGCTCCAGTTGCTGCTGCTCCACTTGCCTCCACCCCAGCAGCACTCTCCAGCTGCTGCTCCGCCTCCCCAGCCACGCCTCTGCACAAGGAACAGAGAGTTGCAACCCCCTACTCCCGAGAAGGTTAGTGGCTGGATAGAGGGAACAAGCACAACAAAACGACGAAGACAGCAGGAAATTGATCAATACGCAGAGCAAAACGACGAAGACAACAGGAAATGGCGGGAGGAGGAGGAGCAAGGGCGGGAGGAGGAGGAGGAGGAGGAGGAGGAGGAGGAGGAGGAGGAGGAGGAGGAGGAGGAGGAGGAGGAGGAGGAGGAGGAGGAGGAGGAGGAGGAGGAGGAGGAAGGGAGGAGGATGAGGAGGGAGGAAGCAGGAAGAAGAGGAGGAGGAAGGAAGGGAGGAGGAGGGAGGACGCAGGAAGAAGAGGAGGAGGAAGGAAGGGAGGAGGAGGGAGGACGCAGGAAGAAGAGGAGGTAGAAGGAAGGGAGGAGGGGGAAGGAGGAAGCAGGAAGAAGAGGAGGCGGGAGGGCCGTTACTGGCAAGGCTACTCCCACAAGCCACAGACCCATAGGGTTGCCCGGATGCACTTACACTGAGGGCATTTACCCCGAAGGGTTAACCGGGTGCACTTACGCTGGGGGCATTTACCCCGAAGCACCGAAGAGTTTGCCCGGATGCACTTACGCTGGGGGCTTTGAAGTACCCAAGGGTTAACCGGATGCACTTACACTGGGGCCGTTGCCCGAAGTACCCAAGGGGGGGGGGGGTTACCGCAGTAGAAGTTTTGGGAGAATACCAGCAGTGGGGGGGATGGTCTGTGACCCGTTAGGTATCGCCTCAACCAGCAACGACAGAGGAGGAGGAGGAGAAGGAGAAGGAGGAGGAGGAGGAAGAGAAGGAGAAGGGAGAGGAAAAGGAGAGGAGAGGAGAACGAGAAGGGGAAGGAGAGGGAGAGGGAGAGGGAGAGGGAGAAGGAGAAGGTGAAGGAGGAGGAGGAGGAGGAAAAGGAGGAGGAGGAGGAGGAGGAGGAGGAGGAGGAGGAGGAGGAGGAGGAGGAGGAGGAGGAGGAGGAGGAGGAATGGGAGGCGGGAAAGGGTCAGGAGCAATCGAGGAAGAGGAGGGCCAGAGGGAACTTAGCCGGTTGTTGACAGGTGTTGGAGAAGAGACGAGCAGCAGCGCTCCAATGTAGCAGCAGCGCCTCCAATGTAGCAGAAGCGCCTCCAATGTAGCAGCACCGCCTCCAATGTAGCGGCACCGCCTCCAACACAGCAGCACCGCCTCCAACACAGCAGCACCGCTTCCAACACAGCAGCACCGCCTCCAACACAGCAGCACCGCCTCCAACACATCAGCACCGCCTCCAACACAGCAGCACCACCTCCTTCGAAGCAGCACCACGCCTCCTCCTTCGCAGCAGCACCATGCCACCTCCTTCGAAGCAGCACCACGCCACCTCCGTCGCAGCAGCACCACACCACCTCCAACGCCACACCAACGCCAATCCGCCATCTCCTCTCGGCAGCAGCACGAACGCAGCAGCACTTCTCCTGCTCCAGCTCTTGGCGAGAGGCAGTTCACGGCCCTCCCGTTCCAGCTCCAACGAGATAGCAGCACCACTCCAGTCAACCTCGGGATGCACGCCAGTCAGCCTTATCCTCTTGCCAGCACCAACGCCAGTCAGCCATCTCCTCTCGCCAGCACCAACGCCAGTCAGCCATCTCCTCTCGCCAGCACCAACGCCAGTCAGCCATCTCCTCTCGCCAGCACCAACGCCAGTCAGCCATCTCCTCTCGCCAGCACCAACGCCAGTCAGCCATCTCCTCTCGCCAGCACCAACGCCAGTCAGCCATCTCCTCTCGCCAGCACCAACGCCAGTCAGCCATCTCCTCTCGCCAGCACCAACGCCAGTCAGCCATCTCCTCTCGCCAGCACCAACGCCAGTCAGCCATCTCCTCTCGCCAGCACCAACGCCAGTCAGCCATCTCCTCTCGCCAGCACCAACGCCAGTCAGCCATCTCCTCTCGCCAGCACCAACGCCAGTCAGCCATCTCCTCTCGCCAGCACCAACGCCAGTCAGCCATCTCCTCTCGCCAGCACCAACGCCAGTCAGCCTTATCCTCTTGCCAGCACCAACGCCAGTCAGCCATCTCCTCTCGCCAGCACCAACGCCAGTCAGCCATCTCCTCTCGCCAGCACCAACGCCAGTCAGCCATCTCCTCTCGCCAGCACCAACGCCAGTCAGCCATCTCCTCTCGCCAGCACCAACGCCAGTCAGCCATCTCCTCTCGCCAGCACCAACGCCAGTCAGCCATCTCCTCTCGCCAGCACCAACGCCAGTCAGCCATCTCCTCTCGCCAGCACCAACGCGAGTCAGCCATCTCCTCTCGCCAGCACCAACGCCAGTCAGCCATCTCCTCTCGCCAGCACCAACGCCAGTCAGCCATCTCCTCTCGCCAGCACCAACGCCAGTCAGCCATCTCCTCTCGCCAGCACCAACGCCAGTCAGCCATCTCCTCTCGCCAGCACCAACGCCAGTCAGCCATCTCCTCTCGCCAGCACCAACGCCAGTCAGCCATCTCCTCTCGCCAGCACCAACGCCAGTCAGCCATCTCCTCTCGCCAGCACCAACGCCAGTCAGCCATCTCCTCTCGCCAGCACCAACGCCAGTCAGCCATCTCCTCTCGCCAGCACCAACGCCAGTCAGCCATCTCCTCTCGCCAGCACCAACGCCAGTCAGCCATCTCCTCTCGCCAACAACGCCAGTCAGCATCTTCTTGGCGAGAGACATCGCTCCAGCTCCAGTTCACTGCAGCATCGCTCCTGCACGGACAGAGACATCAATTCGCAACATGTGAGATATCAAGACCGTCAGATATGCGACCGTCAGATTGAACAGAAACGAAACGCGATCGTCAGATTGAACGGAAACGAAACGCGATCGTCAGATTGAACGGAAACGAAACGCGATCGTCATATTGAACGGAAACGAGACAAATTGAACGGAAATGAGACACGAGCATCAAGAGAGCAGCAAAAGAGCAACTGGAAACACTCCTCTTCAATAAAGCGTTTCCTGAGAACATGCATCTGGGCTTTGCACGAAAACTCACAGTAGTAGCGGCGCGAACGGCGACGTATTCGCGTCGTCCAATCCACGAAGCTGCTCCTCCTCCGTCGATCAAGATCATGGCACTTCTCCCGCTCCAGCTCTTGGCGAGAGGCAGTTCACGGCCTCCTGTGGGCGCAGCAGCAGCACCGTTCCAGCTCCAACGAGGTAGCAGCACCACTCCACCTCCAACGCCACACCAACGCCAGTCAGTCATCTCATCTCGCCGTGGATGCATAGGCGCAGCAGCACCGCGCCAGGAGCAGCGCACCAGGAAACCAGCTCCCGCTTCTGCATGGACGGACGGAGACAGTAGAAGTCGCAGCCAGTGAGATACCCCATGATAGGAATGGAACGGAAACGGAAAATACGCCAGACTGAATGAAGCGAAACGTGATTGCCAAAAGACAAGAAATAGATTAACCCTAAGAACACGTTGCCTAGAAACAAGCATTTGGGGTTTGGACGAAACGTTACCACAACCAGGTAGCGGCGCGCGAACGTCGACGCATTCGCGCCCACGAAAACGGCGCCTTCGTTAGCTCTCGCATT
The DNA here is from genome assembly GCA_947471745.1 of Closterium sp. Naga37s-1. Taxonomy (NCBI): domain Eukaryota; kingdom Viridiplantae; phylum Streptophyta; class Zygnematophyceae; order Desmidiales; family Closteriaceae; genus Closterium; species Closterium sp. Naga37s-1. The sequence goes on from CANJKZ010000549.1 coordinate 235,890, forward strand.
GTCGAATTCACAAGGTCCGCATTTTCGCAGGGACGTGGCGAGCGTCGCACGGTCGTCGCGGGCTCCTCCGCCGTCGCATCACGACGAAGCTCCTTTCCACCGTAGTGAGAGCATCTCCCAAAGCTCCTCCGCCTCCGTCGTCCCACCATCGCGAGCGTCGACGGCCTCGCGAGCTCTTCCGGTTCTACGAAGAGTAGCAGAGGCGACGAAAAATGTTACTACTCCGTCAGCATTTCGCGAGCTTGGTCAGAGCAGCCGAAGAGCATCCGCGTCGACGAAGAGCGTCCACCGTCGATATCCCTTCCATCATGCATCCATGCAATTGCGAGCCTTCGCGAGCGTCGACGCATTCACGAACTCTACCGCCGCCTCTTCACGAAGCTGCTCCTCCGCAGGAACCTTATTCGTCACGTGATCATCTTCGTTAACGTCGCAAGTGTTTACGTCGGACGTCAGCGTAGTAGTAGCGTCGGTTGAAAGCGATGTTCAGACGTCAGATGTCTTCGCGTGTCTACGTCGGACGTCAGAGTCGGACCGTATTAGTTGTTGAGAGCGTAGTCATCAGCGATCGACATCAGCGTCGCGTCGCGTCTTCGGAGGAGAGAACGAATCGTTGTTGGACCGTGCATGGTTGTTGAAGAAAGATGCTGCGAGATTCGCACTCTTGAAGCTATATGCTTCATTTTATAGGAATTAAAATCCTCCTCTTCCGTCGCAACATCGCGAGCGAGAAATGCTGAATCGCATCGTCCTACGAAGAACCCTAACCACGCGAACGGCGTCGTAGGACGAAGCATGACCGACGGGAAACGTCATCGCGGAAGGAATGTTCAGGTTGCGAGCGTCACACGAGATAATGTCTCACGAAAGGGCTGATGCGCGCGAGAACCTGACGTCTATCAATAAGAGCTGATCGAAAACAGAAGTGATGGGATATCAATCGATGAGTTCTAGGTTCTAGATTCAGACTAGGAATAACAATAAGAGCGGATCGAAGGGATTGATTGATGGGATCTCATCCGATTAGTCCTAGGTTCTAGTGTTGATGAAAGTAACGAACTGATCGTCGTTAAAATATATCCACGCGATGATTCGCATTCTAGCAAATGGTCGTCCAGAAAACGATATGACGGTCGTCCAGAGCAGAGCGTTTTGACCTGAAACCTAAGCTCAGCTCAAGCGATTGCTAGTTTTGACGCACGAGTCAATACTGAAGAAGCGGCCATGGACGGACGGACCTAGTTAGCAAGCGCGCCTGAGAGAACTCGCGAGCAGGACTAAGCGAGAGGATCGTGGAAAGGAATGGGAATGGAGTGGAGACGGTGAGAAGCCACGGCATCCGCCATGCAACAGAGTCACAAGGCGGAAGGAAAGTTGAGGTGGAGGGGAGAGAGGAGAGGGGAAAGGAGAGGTGAAGAGACGGATGTGAGAGGAGGGAAGGGAAGAGTCGAGTCGCCATGCAAGCCGAGGGAATCCCAAGGCGGGGGACGCCGCTCCAGAGTCGGGTTGCGGGAAATTTGCGCTGACAAGGCGGGAAGCTTTGGGAAGTTGGCGGAGGGGCTGTGGTGAACGGCGGGGAGCCGCGAAGGCTGGCGATAGGATTAAGCTTTCGCTAAAGATTGAAATTTACCTTACCCCGTTGTGCAAATCATGTAACTGTGTTTTTGCGGGGGAGGTGCTCCTGACATCTACGGCGTTGGATGGGGTGGCGATTGTGAGATGAGGTTTGCTGACAGGCAGCAACACTAGTGGCTCGGATCTTGTGCAAGTGTCAGACCACAGTTTCGAATTTGAGTTGACCGTCATGTCAACTGTCTGGAGGGAAAAGCCGTTTTTCGGCACCATGCCCCCTCGAGCGCACAACGACATATTTTGTGTGTCGAGGTACAAATGTTGCTGTTCACATGTCAATTCAAAGCAAGCATAAGGCTAAATCGGGGACTAAACCATTAAAGCGACGGTGCACATTTGCCACCCAAAACCCAGAACCCTGGCGAACTGTTACTGCGGATGGAAAGTGTCCGCACGAAATCCTGGTTTTCGCCAGCCAGCACTTTCGCGCTGGCAAGCCTGGTTCAAAAAAAAAACTTCTGAACCCAACACTGCCAGAAGTTGCCCGTCGCTTTAACACATATGTTTGGTCCAGGGTGGCTAAAAATATAAGTTTTTGTGCTTCTCATAATTGCACTTCCCTAATGTCGCAGCATCAGTTATAGACAATGTTGTGAAATAAGGCAACCAGCATATGGTCACCTTTTATGCTTTATATCGTAGCTCAACGCTGCAATCACATGGTGCGTTGTGGATAAGACGCCCTCAATAGGGGCAAGACCCCAGGGCGAGCTTTGAGTAGAGGCGAAGAGCCATGGGGCAATGGAGGCATTGAAGTCTTCAAAGCGAGACACGAGTAGAGCCTCCCAGTCCACCTGAATGGAAGTGATATGATGAAGGTGGTGTACGAATGAAACTCATACAATTAATCGTGTGGTGACTGACTGATCGTACCAGGGCAAAAGACCCACTATGAACTGCTCCAGACTCCGGTCTAGAGTCAGAGCTCAAGTGTGTGTTCTTCCTCTCACCCTGATTCTATCGAACCATTAGGGGGCTATTTGGTGCTTATTTGCTGGTTGAATATAAGCCACTCCTTACTGCATCCCAGCCCCAGGTGCAACTACCTGGCCCATTTCAGCCTACCTGCACTCCATGGGGGACGAGCATTGTGGTCTGCATGTCAGCAGCCATGGAGAGGCCGAGGATGGAGACCAGCCCTGCCATGGCCGACCCGCGAGTCAACGGCATGAGCTGGAACCTACGGGGCACAGTGTGGGGCGTGTGGACGGGTAGAGGAGGATACACAAGAACAACAAGAGGTGTGTCAGCAGAAATGGAGAGGCCGAGGATGGAGACCAACCCCACCATGGCAGAGCCACGCGTCAGGGGCATCAGCTGGAACCTGTTGAAGTGGAGACTGAGGGGAGGAGAGAAACAGTGGGGCTGATTTTCTACTCGACTAAAAAATCACCACCAGCCCCACCATGGCGGACCCGCGAGTCAACGGCATCAGCTGGAACCTGTTGAAGTGGAGACCGAGAGGGAGAGGATAACCGTGTGTGGGGAGGCGCGGATGTGGAGTGAGGGTCATGCAGCCGTGACACGTGACAGGAGCTGAAGGTCCAAAACGGCGGTGAGGCTAATCGTTGTATCACTGTGCAAGACAACTACACTACACATGTGACCCCTCCCACAGGCACGGCGGGGAGTACAGGACCCCATGCACAAGCAACCCTGCACAGCGTGCCTTACTGACCAGAAGTACCCCAGCCTTAGGATTGCGTCTTGAATCCTCTGGCGGTAGCGATGCGGGTCCGCTGCCTCAGTGTGTGCGTCCAGCACTGCCGCACACAGGGCCTGGTGGGAGGGAGGATGGGGACAACGAAACGCATGGAATTGGGAGTTAGAAACATGTGTGCAACTGTTCAGCTGCAAGTGTTCAGCTGAAAGGGCAGATGGAGCAAAGTTGGTGTGCTGGAATGGAAGAGAAGAGATGTATGCTTCATGGCAAGGGTAGAAAGACTGGAGGAGACAAACTAGAATCTTTGAGAGAGAAGGGCCGATAGGCATGCACAAACGTACATGCTTATGGGACATGCATGCAACAAATGCTACATACATGCATGTGCCATTCCAAATAAACATACCTTGCAAAGAGGTGGGACCACACTGACCTGCCATGCAGCAGTGAGCTCCCGGTCGAAGTCATGCCACCGCTGAGGGCTGATTGGTGTGTGCGTGTAGAAGCTAAACGCGTGTGTGCTGGGATGGTGCAGGCAGACAGACAGGGGCGAGTTGGGAGGGAAGTTATTTTGGTGTGTAGGAGAAGAAGCTAAACGCGTGTGTGCTGGGATGATACAGGCGGACAAACAGGGGCGAGTGAATGTGGTGTGTGGGTGGTTAAACGAGTGCATGCAGAAAAAGAGAGGGAGAATAGGTGAGTGAAAGACAGATGGAGCTTCAGCGGAAAAGAAGAGAAGGGAGTAGCTGGAATGGAGAGGGGAAGGGAAGATGGTGTGGAGGGATGAGAGAGTATGTGAGGGGAGAATGTGGGATAGCACATGGCATCACCTGTCATGAATGGCAATGCCATGTAAGCGGTGAACTACGAGAGTGTGCAAGCAAAGTAAGCTGATGCGAACTGGGTGGTAAGCAGCGTTTTCTGGCTGATGCGTGGGAAGTGGCAGAATTGAGAAAGCATGCGGCAACGGCTTACGTCTTAAGGATTTCAAACATTGACCCGGTCAGGTCCTTCCTGCATGGGCATGGGCATGGACATGCATGAGATGGGAGGATGTGAGGAGGTTACAGCGACGATGAGATGAGAATACGGAGCAATACGTGTGGTATGGCGTGCACTTTGAGACCTCATGGCTGGGGCATGGAACAGGACATACATTGCCGCGCAAATGCTCAACTGTAGCAGAGAAGGCGTACCCTGGAAAGGCATGGCTGTAGCAGGGTGCTTGGACGAGAAAATCCTTTCCCACAGCTTGGTGAAGCGCCTGGAGGTCAGATGCCCTGGCGATCTGATTGGGGATGGGAGTAGTAGGCGAGGGGAATCTAGTGTTGAGGAACGCTCATACGCTGCACTGCCCGCTCATACGCTGCACCGCCCGCTCACACGCTGCACCGCCCGCTCATACGCTGCACCGCCCGCTCATACGCTGCACCGCCCGCTCATACGCTGCACCGCCCGCTCATACGCTGCACCGCCCGCTCATACGCTGCACCGCCCGCTCATACGCTGCACCGCCCGCTCATACGCTGCACCGCCTGCTCATACGCTGCACCGCCCGCTCATACGCTGCACCGCCCGCTCATACGCTGCACCGCCCGCTCATACGCTGCACCGCCCGCTCATACGCTGCACCGCCCGCTCATACGCTGCACCGCCCGCTCATACGCTGCACCGCCCGCTCATACGCTGCACCGCCCGCCCATACGCTGCACCGCCCGCCCATACGCTGCACCGCCCGCTCATACGCTGCACCACCCGCTCATACGCTGCACCGCCCGCTCATACGCTGCACCGCCCGCTCATACGCTGCACCGCCCGCTCATACGCTGCACCGCCCGCTCATACGCTGCACCGCCCTCTCATACGCTGCAACGCCCGCTCATACGCTGCACCGCCCGCTCATACGCTGCACCGCCAGCTCATACGCTGCAGCGCCAGCTCATACGCTGCACCGCCCGCTCATACGCTGCACCGCCCGCTCATACGCTGCACCGCCCGATCATACGCTGCACCGCCCGCACATACGCTGCACCGCCCGCTCATACGCTGCACCGCCCGCTCATACGCTGCACCGCCCGCTCATACACTGCACCGCCCGCTCATACGCTGCACCGCCCGCTCGTACGCTGCACCGCCCGCTCGTACGCTGCACCGCCCGCTCGTACGCTGCACCGCCCGCTCGTACGCTGCACCGCCCGCTCATACGCTGCACCACCGGCTCATACACTGCACCAATGGTTCTCAAGCCGGCTCATACGCTGGTGGTGCTCACGTGCTGGTGCACAGCGCACCAGTGCGTAGACTGCAGCTCCAGTCCTCAAGCCGGGACTGCAGCTCCAGTCCACAAGCCGGGACTGCAGCTCCAGTCCCCAAGCCGGGACTGCAGCTCCAGTCCCCAAGCCGGGACTGCAGCTCCAGTCCCCAAGCCGGGACTGCAGCTCCAGTCCCCAAGCCAGCACCGTAGCTCCAGTCCCCAAGCCGGGACTGCAGCTCCAGTCCCCAAGCCAGGACTGCAGCTCCAGTCCCCACGCCGGGACTGCAGCTCCAGTCCCCACACCGGGACTGCAGCTCCAGTCCCCACGCCGGGACTGCAGCTCCAGTCCCCACGCCGGGACTGCAGCTCCAGTCCCCACGCCGGGACTGCAGCTCCAGTCCCCAAGCCGGGACTGCAGCTCCAGTCCCCATACCGGGACTGCAGCTCCAGTCCCCAAGCCGGGACTGCAGCTCCAGTCCCCAAGCCGGGACTGCACCTCCAGTCCCCACGCCGGGACTGCAGCTCCAGTCCCCAAGCCGGGACTGCAGCTCCAGTCCCCAAGCCGGGATTGCAGCTCCAGTCCCCAAGCCGGGACTGCAGCTCCAGTCCCCACGCCGGGACTGCAGCTCCAGTCCCCACGCTGGGACTGCAGCTCCAGTCCCCAAGCCGGGACTGCAGCTCCAGTCCCCGCGATGGGACTGCAGCTCAAGTCCCCGCGCCAGGACTGCAGCTCCAGTCCCCGCGCCGGGACTGCAGCTCCAGTCCCCGCGCCCGAACTGCAGCTCCAGTCCCCGCGCCGGGACTGCAGCTCCAGTCCCCGCGCCGGGACTGCAGCTCCAGTCCCCGAGCTGGGACTGCAGCTCCAGTCCCCGAGCTGGGACTGCAGCTCCAGTCCCCACGCCGGGACTGCAGCTCCAGTCCCCACGCCGGGACTGCAGCTCCAGTCCCCAAGCCGGGACTGCAGCTCCAGTCCCCACGCCGGGACTGCAGCTCCAGTCCCCACGCCGGGACTGCAGCTCCAGTCCCCACGCCGGGACTGCAGCTCCAGTCCCCACGCCGGGACTGCAGCTCCAGTCCCCAAGCCGGGACTGCAGCTCCAGTCCCCATGCCGGGACTGCAGCTCCAGTCCCCAAGCCGGGACTGCAGCTCCAGTCCCCAAGCCGGGACTGCAGCTCCAGTCCCCACGCCGGGACTGCAGCTCCAGTCCCCAAGCCGGGACTGCTGCTCCAGTCCCCAAGCCGGGATTGCAGCTCCAGTCCCCAAGCCGGGACTGCAGCTCCAGTCCCCACGCCGGGACTGCAGCTCCAGTCCCCACGCTGGGACTGCAGCTCCAGTCCCCAAGCCGGGACTGCAGCTCCAGTCCCCGCGATGGGACTGCAGCTCAAGTCCCCGCGCCAGGACTGCAGCTCCAGTCCCCGCGCCGGGACTGCAGCTCCAGTCCCCGTGCCGGAACTGCAGCTCCAGTCCCCGCGCCGGGACTGCAGCTCCAGTCCCCGCGCCGGGACTGCAGCTCCAGTCCCCGAGCTGGGACTGCAGCTCCAGTCCCCGAGCTGGGACTGCAGCTCCAGTCCCCAAGCCAGGACCGTAGCTCCAGTCCCCAAGCCGGGACTGCACCTCCAGTCCCCAAGCCAGGACTGCAGCTCCAGTCCCCAAGCTGGAACTGCAGCTCCAGTCCCCACGCCGGGACTGCAGCTCCAGTCCCCAAGCCGGGACTGCAGCTCCAGTCCCCACGCCGGGACTGCAGCTCCAGTCCCCAAGCCAGGACTGCAGCTCCAGTCCCCACGCCGGGACTGCAGCTCCAGTCCCCACGCCGGGACTGCAGCTCCAGTCCCCACGCCGGGACTGCAGCTCCAGTCCCCAAGCCGGGACTGCAGCTCCAGTCCCCATGCCGGGACTGCAGCTCCAGTCCCCAAGCCGGGACTGCAGCTCCAGTCCCCAAGCCGGGACTGCAGCTCCAGTCCCCACGCCGGGACTGCAGCTCCAGTCCCCACGCCGGGACTGCAGCTCCAGTCCCCACGCCGGGACTGCAGCTCCAGTCCCCAAGCCGGGACTGCAGCTCCAGTCCCCAAGCCGGGACTGCAGCTCCAGTCCCCACGCCGGGACTGCAGCTCCAGTCCCCACGCCGGGACTGCAGCTCCAGTCCCCACGCCGGGACTGCAGCTCCAGTCCCCAAGCCGGGACTGCAGCTCCAGTCCCCAAGCCGGGACTGCAGCTCCAGTCCCCACGCCGGGACTGCAGCTCCAGTCTCCACGCCGGGACTGCAGCTCCAGTCCCAAAGCCGGGACTGCAGCTCCAGTCCCAAAGCCGGGATTGCAGCTCCAGTCCCCAAGCCGGGACTGCAGCTCCAGTCCCCAAGCCGGGACTGCAGCTCCAGTCCCCGAGCCGGGACTGCAGCTCCAGTCCCCGAGCTGGGACTGCAGCTCCAGTCCCCACGCCGGGACTGCAGCTCCAGTCCCCACGCCGGGACTGCAGCTCCAGTCCCCAAGCCGGGACTGCAGCTCCAGTCCCCAAGCCGGGACTGCAGCTCCAGTCCCCACGCCGGGACTGCAGCTTCAGTCTCCACACCGGGACTGCAGCTCCAGTCCCAAAGCCGGGACTGCAGCTCCAGTCCCAAAGCCGGGATTGCAGCTCCAGTCCCCAAGCCGGGACTGCAGCTCCAGTCCACAAGCCGGGACTGCAGCTCCAGTCCCCACGCCGGGACTGCAGCTCCAGTCCCCAAGCCGGGACTGCAGCTCCAGTCCCCACGCCGGGACTGCAGCTCCAGTCCCCAAGCCGGGACTGCAGCTCCAGTCCCCGAGCCGGGACTGCAGCTCCAGTCCCCGAGCTGGGACTGCAGCTCCATTCCCCGCGCCGGGACTGCAGCTCCAGTCCCCGTGCCGGAACTGCAGCTCCAGTCCCCGCGCCGGGACTGCAGCTCCAGTCCCCGCGCCGGGACTGCAGCTCCAGTCCCCGAGCTGGGACTGCAGCTCCAGTCCCCGAGCTGGGACTGCAGCTCCAGTCCCCAAGCCAGGACCGTAGCTCCAGTCCCCAAGCCGGGACTGCACCTCCAGTCCCCAAGCCAGGACCGCAGCTCCAGTCCCCAATCTGGAACTGCAGCTCCAGTCCCCACGCCGGGACCGCAGCTCCAGTCCCCAAGCCGGGACTGCAGCTCCAGTCCCCACGCCGGGACTGCAGCTCCAGTCCCCAAGCCAGGACTGCAGCTCCAGTCCCCACGCCGGGACTGCAGCTCCAGTCCCCACGCCGGGACTGCAGCTCCAGTCCCCACGCCGGGACTGCAGCTCCAGTCCCCACGGCGGGACTGCAGCTCCAGTCCCCACGCCGGGACTGCAGCTCCAGTCCCCAAGCCGGGACTGCAGCTCCAGTCCCCATACCGGGACTGCAGCTCCAGTCCCCAAGCCGGGACTGCAGCTCCAGTCCCCAAGCCGGGACTGCAGCTCCAGTCCCCACGCCGGGACTGCAGCTCCAGTCCCCAAGCCGGGACTGCAGCTCCAGTCCCCAAGCCGGGATTGCAGCTCCAGTCCCCAAGCCGGGACTGCAGCTCCAGTCCCCACGCCGGGACTGCAGCTCCAGTCCCCACGCTGGGACTGCAGCTCCAGTCCCCAAGCCGGGACTGCAGCTCCAGTCCCCGCGATGGGACTGCAGCTCAAGTCCCCGCGCCAGGACTGCAGCTCCAGTCCCCGCGCCGGGACTGCAGCTCCAGTCCCCGCGCCGGGACTGCAGCTCCAGTCCCCGCGCCGGGACTGCAGCTCCAGTCCCCGAGCTGGGACTGCAGCTCCAGTCCCCACGCCGGGACTGCAGCTCCAGTCCCCACGCCGGGACTGCAGCTCCAGTCCCCAAGCCGGGACTGCAGCTCCAGTCCCCACGCCGGGACTGCAGCTCCAGTCCCCACGCCGGGACTGTAGCTCCAGTCCCCACGCCGGGACTGCAGCTCCAGTCCCCAAGCCGGGACTGCAGCTCCAGTCCCCATGCTGGGACTGCAGCTCCAGTCCCCAAGCCGGGACTGCAGCTCCAGTCCCCAAGCCGGGACTGCAGCTCCAGTCCCCACGCCGAGACTGCAGCTCCAGTCCCCACGCCGGGACTGCAGCTCCAGTCCCCAAGCCAGGACTGCAGCTCCAGTCCCCACGCCGGGACTGCAGCTCCAGTCCCCACGCCGGGACTGCAGCTCCAGTCCCCACGCCGGGACTGCAGCTCCAGTCCCCACGCCGGGACTGCAGCTCCAGTCCCCAAGCCGGGACTGCAGCTCCAGTCCCCACGCCGGGACTGCAGCTCCAGTCCCCACGCCGGGACTGCAGCTCCAGTCCCCACGCCGGGACTGCAGCTCCAGTCTCCACGCCGGGACTGCAGCTCCAGTCCCAAAGCCGGGACTGCAGCTCCAGTCCCAAAGCCGGGATTGCAGCTCCAGTCCCCAAGCCGGGACTGCAGCTCCAGTCCCCAAGCCGGGACTGCAGCTCCAGTCCCCGAGCCGGGACTGCAGCTCCAGTCCCCGAGCTGGGACTGCAGCTCCAGTCCCCACGCCGGGACTGCAGCTCCAGTCCCCACGCCGGGACTGCAGCTCCAGTCCCCAAGCCGGGACTGCAGCTCCAGTCCCCAAGCCGGGACTGCAGCTCCAGTCCCCACGCCGGGACTGCAGCTTCAGTCTCCACACCGGGACTGCAGCTCCAGTCCCAAAGCCGGGACTGCAGCTCCAGTCCCAAAGCCGGGATTGCAGCTCCAGTCCCCAAGCCGGGACTGCAGCTCCAGTCCACAAGCCGGGACTGCAGCTCCAGTCCCCACGCCGGGACTGCAGCTCCAGTCCCCAAGCCGGGACTGCAGCTCCAGTCCCCACGCCGGGACTGCAGCTCCAGTCCCCAAGCCGGGACTGCAGCTCCAGTCCCCGAGCCGGGACTGCAGCTCCAGTCCCCGAGCTGGGACTGCAGCTCCATTCCCCGCGCCGGGACTGCAGCTCCAGTCCCCGTGCCGGAACTGCAGCTCCAGTCCCCGCGCCGGGACTGCAGCTCCAGTCCCCGCGCCGGGACTGCAGCTCCAGTCCCCGAGCTGGGACTGCAGCTCCAGTCCCCGAGCTGGGACTGCAGCTCCAGTCCCCAAGCCAGGACCGTAGCTCCAGTCCCCAAGCCGGGACTGCACCTCCAGTCCCCAAGCCAGGACCGCAGCTCCAGTCCCCAATCTGGAACTGCAGCTCCAGTCCCCACGCCGGGACCGCAGCTCCAGTCCCCAAGCCGGGACTGCAGCTCCAGTCCCCACGCCGGGACTGCAGCTCCAGTCCCCAAGCCAGGACTGCAGCTCCAGTCCCCACGCCGGGACTGCAGCTCCAGTCCCCACGCCAGGACTGCAGCTCCAGTCCCCACGCCGGGACTGCAGCTCCAGTCCCCACGCCGGGACTGCAGCTCCAGTCCCCACGCCGGGACTGCAGCTCCAGTCCCCAAGCCGGGACTGCAGCTCCAGTCCCCATACCGGGACTGCAGCTCCAGTCCCCAAGCCGGGACTGCAGCTCCAGTCCCCAAGCCGGGACTGCAGCTCCAGTCCCCACGCCGGGACTGCAGCTCCAGTCCCCAAGCCGGGACTGCAGCTCCAGTCCCCAAGCCGGGATTGCAGCTCCAGTCCCCAAGCCGGGACTGCAGCTCCAGTTCCCACGCCGGGACTGCAGCTCCAGTCCCCACGCTGGGACTGCAGCTCCAGTCCCCAAGCCGGGACTGCAGCTCCAGTCCCCGCGATGGGACTGCAGCTCAAGTCCCCGCGCCAGGACTGCAGCTCCAGTCCCCGCGCCGGGACTGCAGCTCCAGTCCCCGCGCCGGGACTGCAGCTCCAGTCCCCGCGCCGGGACTGCAGCTCCAGTCCCCGAGCTGGGACTGCAGCTCCAGTCCCCACGCCGGGACTGCAGCTCCAGTCCCCACGCCGGGACTGCAGCTCCAGTCCCCAAGCCGGGACTGCAGCTCCAGTCCCCACGCCGGGACTGCAGCTCCAGTCCCCAAGCCGGGACTGCAGCTCCAGTCCCCACGCCGGGACTGCAGCTCCAGTCCCCAAGCCGGGACTGCAGCTCCAGTCCCCATGCTGGGACTGCAGCTCCAGTCCCCAAGCCGGGACTGCAGCTCCAGTCCCCAAGCCGGGACTGCAGCTCCAGTCCCCACGCCGAGACTGCAGCTCCAGTCCCCACGCCGGGACTGCAGCTCCAGTCCCCAAGCCAGGACTGCAGCTCCAGTCCCCACGCCGGGACTGCAGCTCCAGTCCCCACGCCGGGACTGCAGCTCCAGTCCCCACGCCGGGACTGCAGCTCCAGTCCCCACGCCGGGACTGCAGCTCCAGTCCCCAAGCCGGGACTGCAGCTCCAGTCCCCACGCCGGGACTGCAGCTCCAGTCCCCACGCCGGGACTGCAGCTCCAGTCCCCACGCCGGGACTGCAGCTCCAGTCCCCACGCCGGGACTGCAGCTCCAGTCCCCAAGCCAGGACTGCAGCTCCAGTCCCCATGCCGGGACTGCAGCTCCAGTCCCCAAGCCGGGACTGCAGCTCCAGTCCCCAAGCCGGGACTGCAGCTCCAGTCCCCACGCCGGGACTGCAGCTCCAGTCCCCAAGCCGGGACTGCAGCTCCAGTCCCCAAGCCGGGATTGCAGCTCCAGTCCCCAAGCCGGGACTGCAGCTCCAGTCCCCACGCCGGGACTGCAGCTCCAGTCCCCAAGCCGGGACTGCAGCTCCAGTCCCCATGCCGGGACTGCAGCTCCAGTCCCCAAGCCGGGACTGCAGCTCCAGTCCCCACGCCGGGACTGCAGCTCCAGTCCCCACGCCGGGACTGCAGCTCCAGTCCCCACGCCGGGACTGCAGCTCCAGTCCCCACGCCGGGACTGCAGCTCCAGTCCCCACGCCGGGACTGCAGCTCCAGTCCCCAAGCCGGGACTGCAGCTCCAGTCCCCAAGCCGGGACTGCAGCTCCAGTCCCCACGCCGGGACTGCAGCTCCAGTCTCCACGCCGGGACTGCAGCTCCAGTCCCAAAGCCGGGACTGCAGCTCCAGTCCCAAAGCCGGGATTGCAGCTCCAGTCCCCAAGCCGGGACTGCAGCTCCAGTCCCCAAGCCGGGACTGCAGCTCCAGTCCCCGAGCCGGGACTGCAGCTCCAGTCCCCGAGCTGGGACTGCAGCTCCAGTCCCCACGCCGGGACTGCAGCTCCAGTCCCCACGCCGGGACTGCAGCTCCAGTCCCCACGCCGGGACTGCAGCTCCAGTCCCCACGCCGGGACTGCAGCTCCAGTCCCCAAGCCGGGACTGCAGCTCCAGTCCCCATACCGGGACTGCAGCTCCAGTCCCCAAGCCGGGACTGCAGCTCCAGTCCCCAAGCCGGGACTGCAGCTCCAGTCCCCACGCCGGGACTGCAGCTTCAGTCTCCACGCCGGGACTGCAGCTCCAGTCCCAAAGCCGGGACTGCAGCTCCAGTCCCAAAGCCGGGATTGCAGCTCCAGTCCCCAAGCCGGGACTGCAGCTCCAGTCCACAAGACGGGACTGCAGCTCCAGTCCCCACGCCGGGACTGCAGCTCCAGTCCCCAAGCCGGGACTGCAGCTCCAGTCCCCACGCCGGGACTGCAGCTCCAGTCCCCAAGCCGGGACTGCAGCTCCAGTCCCCGAGCCGGGACTGCAGCTCCAGTCCCCAAGCTGGGACTGCAGCTCCAGTCCCCACGCCGGGACTGCAGCTCCAGTCCCCACGTCGGGACTGCAGCTCCAATCCCCGAGCCGGGACTGCAGCTCCAGTCCCCGAGCTGGGACTGCAGCTCCAGTCCCCAAGCCGGGACTGCAGCTCCAGTCCCCGTGCCGGAACTGCAGCTCCAGTCCCCGCGCCGGGACTGCAGCTCCAGTCCCCGCGCCGGGACTGCAGCTCCAGTCCCCAAGCCGGGACTGCAGCTCCAGTCCCCACGCCGGGACTGCAGCTCCAGTCCCCAAGCCGGGACTGCAGCTCCAGTCCCCAAGCCGGGACTGCAGCTCCAGTCCCCACGCCGGGACTGCAGCTTCAGTCTCCACGCCGGGACTGCAGCTCCAGTCCCAAAGCCGGGACTGCAGCTCCAGTCCCAAAGCCGGGATTGCAGCTCCAGTCCCCAAGCCGGGACTGCAGCTCCAGTCCACAAGACGGGACTGCAGCTCCAGTCCCCACGCCGGGACTGCAGCTCCAGTCCCCAAGCCGGGACTGCAGCTCCAGTCCCCACGCCGGGACTGCAGCTCCAGTCCCCAAGCCGGGACTGCAGCTCCAGTCCCCGAGCCGGGACTGCAGCTCCAGTCCCCAAGCTGGGACTGCAGCTCCAGTCCCCACGCCGGGACTGCAGCTCCAGTCCCCACGTCGGGACTGCAGCTCCAATCCCCGAGCCGGGACTGCAGCTCCAGTCCCCGAGCTGGGACTGCAGCTCCAGTCCCCAAGCCGGGACTGCAGCTCCAGTCCCCGTGCCGGAACTGCAGCTCCAGTCCCCGCGCCGGGACTGCAGCTCCAGTCCCCGCGCCGGGACTGCAGCTCCAGTCCCCAAGCCGGGACTGCAGCTCCAGTCCCCACGCCGGGACTGCAGCTCCAGTCCCCAAGCCGGGACTGCAGCTCCAGTCCCCACGCCGGGACTGCAGCTCCAGTCCCCAAGCCGGGACTGCAGCTCCAGTCCCCGAGCCGGGACTGCAGCTCCAGTCCCCGAGCTGGGACTGCAGCTCCATTCCCCGCGCCGGGACTGCAGCTCCAGTCCCCGTGCCGGAACTGCAGCTCCAGTCCCCGCGCCGGGACTGCAGCTCCAGTCCCCGCGCCGGGACTGCAGCTCCAGTCCCCGAGCTGGGACTGCAGCTCCAGTCCCCGAGCTGGGACTGCAGCTCCAGTCCCCAAGCCAGGACCGTAGCTCCAGTCCCCAAGCCGGGACTGCACCTCCAGTCCCCAAGCCAGGACCGCAGCTCCAGTCCCCAATCTGGAACTGCAGCTCCAGTCCCCACGCCGGGACCGCAGCTCCAGTCCCCAAGCCGGGACTGCAGCTCCAGTCCCCACGCCGGGACTGCAGCTCCAGTCCCCAAGCCAGGACTGCAGCTCCAGTCCCCACGCCGGGACTGCAGCTCCAGTCCCCACGCCGGGACTGCAGCTCCAGTCCCCACGCCGGGACTGCAGCTCCAGTCCCCACGGCGGGACTGCAGCTCCAGTCCCCACGCCGGGACTGCAGCTCCAGTCCCCAAGCCGGGACTGCAGCTCCAGTCCCCATACCGGGACTGCAGCTCCAGTCCCCAAGCCGGGACTGCAGCTCCAGTCCCCAAGCCGGGACTGCAGCTCCAGTCCCCACGCCGGGACTGCAGCTCCAGTCCCCAAGCCGGGACTGCAGCTCCAGTCCCCAAGCCGGGATTGCAGCTCCAGTCCCCAAGCCGGGACTGCAGCTCCAGTCCCCACGCCGGGACTGCAGCTCCAGTCCCCACGCTGGGACTGCAGCTCCAGTCCCCAAGCCGGGACTGCAGCTCCAGTCCCCGCGATGGGACTGCAGCTCAAGTCCCCGCGCCAGGACTGCAGCTCCAGTCCCCGCGCCGGGACTGCAGCTCCAGTCCCCGCGCCGGGACTGCAGCTCCAGTCCCCGCGCCGGGACTGCAGCTCCAGTCCCCAAGCCAGGACTGCAGCTCCAGTCCCCACGCCGGGACTGCAGCTCCAGTCCCCACGCCGGGACTGCAGCTCCAGTCCCCACGCCGGGACTGCAGCTCCAGTCCCCACGCCGGGACTGCAGCTCCAGTCCCCAAGCCGGGACTGCAGCTCCAGTCCCCACGCCGGGACTGCAGCTCCAGTCCCCACGCCGGGACTGCAGCTCCAGTCCCCACGCCGGGACTGCAGCTCCAGTCTCCACGCCGGGACTGCAGCTCCAGTCCCAAAGCCGGGACTGCAGCTCCAGTCCCAAAGCCGGGATTGCAGCTCCAGTCCCCAAGCCGGGACTGCAGCTCCAGTCCCCAAGCCGGGACTGCAGCTCCAGTCCCCGAGCCGGGACTGCAGCTCCAGTCCCCGAGCTGGGACTGCAGCTCCAGTCCCCACGCCGGGACTGCAGCTCCAGTCCCCACGCCGGGACTGCAGCTCCAGTCCCCAAGCCGGGACTGCAGCTCCAGTCCCCAAGCCGGGACTGCAGCTCCAGTCCCCACGCCGGGACTGCAGCTTCAGTCTCCACACCGGGACTGCAGCTCCAGTCCCAAAGCCGGGACTGCAGCTCCAGTCCCAAAGCCGGGATTGCAGCTCCAGTCCCCAAGCCGGGACTGCAGCTCCAGTCCACAAGCCGGGACTGCAGCTCCAGTCCCCACGCCGGGACTGCAGCTCCAGTCCCCAAGCCGGGACTGCAGCTCCAGTCCCCACGCCGGGACTGCAGCTCCAGTCCCCAAGCCGGGACTGCAGCTCCAGTCCCCGAGCCGGGACTGCAGCTCCAGTCCCCGAGCTGGGACTGCAGCTCCATTCCCCGCGCCGGGACTGCAGCTCCAGTCCCCGTGCCGGAACTGCAGCTCCAGTCCCCGCGCCGGGACTGCAGCTCCAGTCCCCGCGCCGGGACTGCAGCTCCAGTCCCCGAGCTGGGACTGCAGCTCCAGTCCCCGAGCTGGGACTGCAGCTCCAGTCCCCAAGCCAGGACCGTAGCTCCAGTCCCCAAGCCGGGACTGCACCTCCAGTCCCCAAGCCAGGACCGCAGCTCCAGTCCCCAATCTGGAACTGCAGCTCCAGTCCCCACGCCGGGACCGCAGCTCCAGTCCCCAAGCCGGGACTGCAGCTCCAGTCCCCACGCCGGGACTGCAGCTCCAGTCCCCAAGCCAGGACTGCAGCTCCAGTCCCCACGCCGGGACTGCAGCTCCAGTCCCCACGCCAGGACTGCAGCTCCAGTCCCCACGCCGGGACTGCAGCTCCAGTCCCCACGCCGGGACTGCAGCTCCAGTCCCCACGCCGGGACTGCAGCTCCAGTCCCCAAGCCGGGACTGCAGCTCCAGTCCCCATACCGGGACTGCAGCTCCAGTCCCCAAGCCGGGACTGCAGCTCCAGTCCCCAAGCCGGGACTGCAGCTCCAGTCCCCACGCCGGGACTGCAGCTCCAGTCCCCAAGCCGGGACTGCAGCTCCAGTCCCCAAGCCGGGATTGCAGCTCCAGTCCCCAAGCCGGGACTGCAGCTCCAGTTCCCACGCCGGGACTGCAGCTCCAGTCCCCACGCTGGGACTGCAGCTCCAGTCCCCAAGCCGGGACTGCAGCTCCAGTCCCCGCGATGGGACTGCAGCTCAAGTCCCCGCGCCAGGACTGCAGCTCCAGTCCCCGCGCCGGGACTGCAGCTCCAGTCCCCGCGCCGGGACTGCAGCTCCAGTCCCCGCGCCGGGACTGCAGCTCCAGTCCCCGAGCTGGGACTGCAGCTCCAGTCCCCACGCCGGGACTGCAGCTCCAGTCCCCACGCCGGGACTGCAGCTCCAGTCCCCAAGCCGGGACTGCAGCTCCAGTCCCCACGCCGGGACTGCAGCTCCAGTCCCCAAGCCGGGACTGCAGCTCCAGTCCCCACGCCGGGACTGCAGCTCCAGTCCCCAAGCCGGGACTGCAGCTCCAGTCCCCATGCTGGGACTGCAGCTCCAGTCCCCAAGCCGGGACTGCAGCTCCAGTCCCCAAGCCGGGACTGCAGCTCCAGTCCCCACGCCGAGACTGCAGCTCCAGTCCCCACGCCGGGACTGCAGCTCCAGTCCCCAAGCCAGGACTGCAGCTCCAGTCCCCACGCCGGGACTGCAGCTCCAGTCCCCACGCCGGGACTGCAGCTCCAGTCCCCACGCCGGGACTGCAGCTCCAGTCCCCACGCCGGGACTGCAGCTCCAGTCCCCAAGCCGGGACTGCAGCTCCAGTCCCCACGCCGGGACTGCAGCTCCAGTCCCCACGCCGGGACTGCAGCTCCAGTCCCCACGCCGGGACTGCAGCTCCAGTCCCCACGCCGGGACTGCAGCTCCAGTCCCCAAGCCAGGACTGCAGCTCCAGTCCCCATGCCGGGACTGCAGCTCCAGTCCCCAAGCCGGGACTGCAGCTCCAGTCCCCAAGCCGGGACTGCAGCTCCAGTCCCCACGCCGGGACTGCAGCTCCAGTCCCCAAGCCGGGACTGCAGCTCCAGTCCCCAAGCCGGGATTGCAGCTCCAGTCCCCAAGCCGGGACTGCAGCTCCAGTCCCCACGCCGGGACTGCAGCTCCAGTCCCCAAGCCGGGACTGCAGCTCCAGTCCCCATGCCGGGACTGCAGCTCCAGTCCCCAAGCCGGGACTGCAGCTCCAGTCCCCACGCCGGGACTGCAGCTCCAGTCCCCACGCCGGGACTGCAGCTCCAGTCCCCACGCCGGGACTGCAGCTCCAGTCCCCACGCCGGGACTGCAGCTCCAGTCCCCACGCCGGGACTGCAGCTCCAGTCCCCAAGCCGGGACTGCAGCTCCAGTCCCCAAGCCGGGACTGCAGCTCCAGTCCCCACGCCGGGACTGCAGCTCCAGTCTCCACGCCGGGACTGCAGCTCCAGTCCCAAAGCCGGGACTGCAGCTCCAGTCCCAAAGCCGGGATTGCAGCTCCAGTCCCCAAGCCGGGACTGCAGCTCCAGTCCCCAAGCCGGGACTGCAGCTCCAGTCCCCGAGCCGGGACTGCAGCTCCAGTCCCCGAGCTGGGACTGCAGCTCCAGTCCCCACGCCGGGACTGCAGCTCCAGTCCCCACGCCGGGACTGCAGCTCCAGTCCCCACGCCGGGACTGCAGCTCCAGTCCCCACGCCGGGACTGCAGCTCCAGTCCCCAAGCCGGGACTGCAGCTCCAGTCCCCATACCGGGACTGCAGCTCCAGTCCCCAAGCCGGGACTGCAGCTCCAGTCCCCAAGCCGGGACTGCAGCTCCAGTCCCCACGCCGGGACTGCAGCTTCAGTCTCCACGCCGGGACTGCAGCTCCAGTCCCAAAGCCGGGACTGCAGCTCCAGTCCCAAAGCCGGGATTGCAGCTCCAGTCCCCAAGCCGGGACTGCAGCTCCAGTCCACAAGACGGGACTGCAGCTCCAGTCCCCACGCCGGGACTGCAGCTCCAGTCCCCAAGCCGGGACTGCAGCTCCAGTCCCCACGCCGGGACTGCAGCTCCAGTCCCCAAGCCGGGACTGCAGCTCCAGTCCCCGAGCCGGGACTGCAGCTCCAGTCCCCAAGCTGGGACTGCAGCTCCAGTCCCCACGCCGGGACTGCAGCTCCAGTCCCCACGTCGGGACTGCAGCTCCAATCCCCGAGCCGGGACTGCAGCTCCAGTCCCCGAGCTGGGACTGCAGCTCCAGTCCCCAAGCCGGGACTGCAGCTCCAGTCCCCGTGCCGGAACTGCAGCTCCAGTCCCCGCGCCGGGACTGCAGCTCCAGTCCCCGCGCCGGGACTGCAGCTCCAGTCCCCAAGCCGGGACTGCAGCTCCAGTCCCCACGCCGGGACTGCAGCTCCAGTCCCCAAGCCGGGACTGCAGCTCCAGTCCCCAAGCCGGGATTGCAGCTCCAGTCCCCAAGCCGGGACTGCAGCTCCAGTCCCCACGCCGGGACTGCAGCTCCAGTCCCCAAGCCGGGACTGCAGCTCCAGTCCCCATGCCGGGACTGCAGCTCCAGTCCCCAAGCCGGGACTGCAGCTCCAGTCCCCAAGCCGGGACTGCAGCTCCAGTCCCCACGCCGGGACTGCAGCTCCAGTCCCCACGCCGGGACTGCAGCTCCAGTCCCCACGCCGGGACTGCAGCTCCAGTCCCCACGCCGGGACTGCAGCTCCAGTCCCCACGCCGGGACTGCAGCTCCAGTCCCCAAGCCGGGACTGCAGCTCCAGTCCCCAAGCCGGGACTGCAGCTCCAGTCTCCACGCCGGGACTGCAGCTCCAGTCCCAAAGCCGGGACTGCAGCTCCTGTCCCAAAGCCGGGACTGCAGCTCCAGTCCCAAAGCCGGGACTGCAGCTCCAGTCCCCAAGCCGGGACTGCAGCTCCAGTCCCCGAGCCGGGACTGCAGCTCCAGTCCCCGAGCCGGGACTGCAGCTCCAGTCCCCGAGCTGGGACTGCAGCTCCAGTCCCCACGCCGGGACTGCAGCTCCAGTCCCCACGCCGGGACTGCAGCTCCAGTCCCCACGCCGGGACTGCAGCTCCAGTCCCCAAGCCGGGACTGCAGCTCCAGTCCCCATACCGGGACTGCAGCTCCAGTCCCCAAGCCGGGACTGCAGCTCCAGTCCCCAAGCCGGGACTGCAGCTCCAGTCCCCACGCCGGGACTGCAGCTTCAGTCTCCACGCCGGGACTGCAGCTCCAGTCCCAAAGCCGGGACTGCAGCTCCAGTCCCAAAGCCGGGACTGCAGCTCCAGTCCCAAAGCCGGGATTGCAGCTCCAGTCCCCAAGCCGGGACTGCAGCTCCAGTCCACAAGCCGGGACTGCAGCTCCAGTCCCCACGCCGGGACTGCAGCTCCAGTCCCCACGCCGGGACTGCAGCTCCAGTCCCCAAGCCGGGACTGCAGCTCCAGTCCCCGAGCCGGGACTGCAGCTCCAGTCCCCGAGCTGGGACTGCAGCTCCAGTCCCCACGCCGGGACTGCAGCTCCAGTCCCCACGTCGGGACTGCAGCTCCAATCCCCGAGCCGGGACTGCAGCTCCAGTCCCCGAGCTGGGACTGCAGCTCCAGTCCCCGCGCCGGGACTGCAGCTCCAGTCCCCGTGCCGGAACTGCAGCTCCAGTCCCCGCGCCGGGACTGCAGCTCCAGTCCCCGCGCCGGGACTGCAGCTCCAGTCCCCGAGCTGGGACTGCAGCTCCAGTCCCCGAGCTGGGACTGCAGCTCCAGTCCCCAAGCCAGGACCGTAGCTCCAGTCCCCAAGCCGGGACTGCACCTCCAGTCCCCAAGCCAGGACCGCAGCTCCAGTCCCCAAGCTGGAACTGCAGCTCCAGTCCCCACGCCGGGACTGCAGCTCCAGTCCCCACGCCGGGACTGCAGCTCCAGTCCCCACGCCGGGACTGCAGCTCCAGTCCCCAAGCCAGGACTGCAGCTCCAGTCCCCACGCCGGGACTGCAGCTCCAGTCCCCACGCCGGGACTGCAGCTCCAGTCCCCACGCCGGGACTGCAGCTCCAGTCCCCACGCCGGGACTGCAGCTCCAGTCCCCACGCCGGGACTGCAGCTCCAGTCCCCAAGCCGGGACTGCAGCTCCAGTCCCCATACCGGGACTGCAGCTCCAGTCCCCAAGCCGGGACTGCAGCTCCAGTCCCCAAGCCGGGACTGCAGCTCCAGTCCCCACGCCGGGACTGCAGCTCCAGTCCCCAAGCCGGGACTGCAGCTCCAGTCCCCAAGCCGGGATTGCAGCTCCAGTCCCCAAGCCGGGACTGCAGCTCCAGTCCCCACGCCGGGACTGCAGCTCCAGTCCCCACGCCGGGACTGCAGCTCCAGTCCCCACGCCGGGACTGCAGCTCCAGTCCCCACGCCGGGACTGCAGCTCCAGTCCCCACGCCCGGACTGCAGCTCCATTCCCCAAGCCGGGACTGCAGCTCCAGTCCCCATGCCGGGACTGCAGCTCCAGTCCCCAAGCCGGGACTGCAGCTCCAGTCCCCAAGCCGGGACTGCAGCTCCAGTCCCCACGCCGGGACTGCAGCTCCAGTCCCCAAGCCGGAACTGCAGCTCCAGTCCGCAAGCCGGGACTGCAGCTCCAGTCCCCAAGCCGGGACTGCAGCTCCAGTCCCCACGCCGGGACTGCAGCTCCAGTCTCCACGCCGGGACTGCAGCTCCAGTCCCAAAGCCGGGACTGCAGCTCCAGTCCCAAAGCCGGGATTGCAGCTCCAGTCCCCAAGCCGGGACTGCAGCTCCAGTCCCCAAGCCGGGACTGCAGCTCCAGTCCCCACGCCGGGACTGCAGCTCCAGTCCCCAAGCCGGGACTGCAGCTCCAGTCCCCGAGCCGGGACTGCAGCTCCAGTCCCCGAGCTGGGACTGCAGCTCCAGTCCCCACGCCGGGACTGCAGCTCCAGTCCCCACGCCGGGACTGCAGCTCCAGTCCCCAAGCCGGGACTGCAGCTCCAGTCCCCAAGCCGGGACTGCAGCTCCAGTCCCCACGCCGGGACTGCAGCTTCAGTCTCCACGCCGGGACTGCAGCTCCAGTCCCAAAGCTGGGACTGCAGCTCCAGTCCCAAAGCCGGGATTGCAGCTCCAGTCCCCAAGCCGGGACTGCAGCTCCAGTCCACAAGCCGGGACTGCAGCTCCAGTCCCCACGCCGGGACTGCAGCTCCAGTCCCCAAGCCGGGACTGCAGCTCCAGTCCCCAAGCCGGGACTGCAGCTCCAGTCCCCGAGCCGGGACTGCAGCTCCAGTCCCCAAGCGGGGACTGCAGCTCCAGTCCCCACGCCGGGACTGCAGCTCCAGTCCCCACGCCGGGACTGCAGCTCCAGTCCCCACGCCGGGACTGCAGCTCCAGTCCCCAAGCCGGGACTGCAGCTCCAGTCCCCATGCCGGGACTGCAGCTCCAGTCCCCAAGCCGGGACTGCAGCTCCAGTCCTAAAGCCGGGACTGCAGCTCCAGTCCCCACGCCGGGAGTGCAGCTCCAGTCCCCAAGCCGGGACTGCAGCTCCAGTCCCCAAGCCGGGACTGCAGCTCCAGTCCCCAAGCCGGGACTGCAGCTCCAGTCCTCACGCCGGGACTGCAGCTCCAGTCTCCACGCCGGGACTGCAGCTCCAGTCCCAAAGCCGGGACTGCAGCTCCAGTCCCAAAGCCGGGATTGCAGCTCCAGTCCCCAAGCCGGGACTGCAGCTCCAGTCCCCAAGCCGGGACTGCAGCTCCAGTCCCCACGCCGGGACTGCAGCTCCAGTCCCCAAGCCGGGACTGCAGCTCCAGTCCCCGCGCCGGAACTGCAGCTCCAGTCCCCGCGCCGGGACTGCAGCTCCAGTCCCTGCGCCGAGACTGCAGCTCCAGTCCCCGAGCCGGGACTGCAGCTCCAGTCCCCGAGCTGGGACTGCAGCTCCAGTCCCCACGCCGGGACTGCAGCTCCAGTCCCCACGCCGGGGCTGCAGCTCCAGTCCCCAAGCCGGGACTGCAGCTCCAGTCCCCAAGCCGGGACTGCAGCTTCAGTCCCCAAGCCGGGACTGCAGCTCCAGTCCCCAAGCCGGGACTGCAGCTCCAGTCCCCA
This sequence comes from Closterium sp. Naga37s-1, assembly GCA_947471745.1. Lineage (NCBI taxonomy): Eukaryota > Viridiplantae > Streptophyta > Zygnematophyceae > Desmidiales > Closteriaceae > Closterium > Closterium sp. Naga37s-1. Next base: position 258,509 of record CANJKZ010000549.1, read on the forward strand.
CGCTGGGACTGCAGCTCCAGTCCCCACGCCGGGGCTGCAGCTCCAGTCCCCAAGCCGGGACTGCAGCTCCAGTCCCCAAGCCGGGACTGCAGCTCCAGTCCCCAAGCCGGGACTGCAGCTCCAGTCCCCAAGCCGGGACTGCAGCTCCAGTCCCCAAGCCGGGACTGCAGCTCCAGTCCCCACGCCGGGACTGCAGCTCCAGTCCCCACGCCAGGACTGCAGCTCCAGTCCCCAAGCCGGGACTGCAGCTCCAGTTCCCGCGCCGGGACTGCAGCTCCAGTCCCCGCGCCGGGACTGCAGCTCCAGTCCCCGAGCCGGGACTGCAGCTCCAGTCCCCGCGCTGCAGTCTCCGCGCCGGGACTGCAGCTCGAGTCCCCACGCCGGGACTGCAGCTCCAGTCCCCACGCCGGGACTGCAGCTCCAGTCCCCACGCCAGGACTGCAGCTCCAGTCCCCAAGCCGGGACTGCAGCTCCAGTCCCCAAGCCGGGACTGCAGCTCCAGTCCCCACGCCGGGACTGCAGCTCCACTCCCCACGCCGGGACTGCAGCTCCAGTCCCCAAGCCGGGACTGCAGCTCCAGTCCCCAAGCCGGGACTGCAGCTTCAGTCCCCACGCCGGGACTGCAGCTCCAGTCCCCAAGCCGGGACTGCAGCTCCAGTCCCCACGCCGGGACTGCAGCTCCAGTCCCCACGCCGGGACTGCAGCTCCAGTCCCCAAGCCGGGACTGCAGCTCCAGTTCCCGCGCCGGGACTGCAGCTCCAGTCCCCGCGCCGGGACTGCAGCTCCAGTCCCCGAGCCGGGACTGCAGCTCCAGTCCCCGCGCTGCAGTCTCCACGCCGGGACTGCAGCTCGAGTCCCCACGCCGGGACTGCAGCTCCAGTCCCCACGCCGGGACTGCAGCTCCAGTCCCCACGCCGGGACTGCAGCTCCAGTCCCCACGCCAGGACTGCAGCTCCAGTCCCCAAGCCGGGACTGCAGCTCCAGTCCCCAAGCCGGGACTGCAGCTCCAGTCCCCACGCCGGGACTGCAGCTCCACTCCCCACGCCGGGACTGCAGCTCCAGTCCCCACGCCGGGACTGCAGCTCCAGTCCCCAAGCCGGGACTGCAGCTCCAGTCCCCACGCCGGGACTGCAGCTCCAGTCCCCACGCCGGGACTGCAGCTCCAGTCCCCGCGCCGGGACTGCAGCTCCAGTCCCCGCGCCGGGACTGCAGCTCCAGTCCCCACGGCAGGACTGCTGCTCCAGTCCCCGAGCCGGGACTGCAGCTCCAGTCCCCATGCCGGGACTGCAGCTACAGTCCCCACGCCGGTGTTAGAAATAGTCGCTCCGCTACGTATCGGAGACTTTAGCGCTGCGCTCCGCGCGAAATGGCAACTTCTACTTCCACTCTCGTCGGAAACCTCATCATCCTTAACCTCGCTCCCAACGGCACGAGCACCAATTTCGGGGAGTGGTGCTATGGAGTGGAGAAGCACCTCCTTAGCTCGGAGCTCAAGGGGATTTGCCTCAAGGACATCCTCCTCAACCGCGGCAAGGGGAAGATGCCTCTCCCTCCCGATCCTCTCGGTGAAGGCGCCACTCCCACAGCCAAGAGCGCTTTCGATGCTAAGACCACCAAGTATGAGACGGACTTCAGTCTCTGGGAGCAGGCGGATGCAGCAGTGATTAGGGTTTTCATCACCACCACCCCAGTTGAGTTAGTCAAGTCCTACCGCACCTTCCGCTCTGCGCATGACATTTGGAAGTACCTCCAGGATCGTTTCCATGACAAAACTGCCGTGGGAGTTGCAATCCTCATTCCTCGCATGTTCCAAATCCGCCTTGAGGAATGCCATGGCAGATTACATCTCTGAAATCCGCAACATCCATGAGGAGCTCAAGGACATTGGGATCACCTTCCCCGAACAGGCACCTGCTGCTGGGCTTCTCGTCGGACTCACCCCGGCCTACAACGTCACCAGTTCCATGCTCAAGCAGCTCCCCACCAAGGACCTCACCTTCGAGAAAGTCGCTTCGGCCCTTCTCTCTGCGGAAAAGGACCTTGCAGCTCAGGCATCAGTCAATGCTGTGCGCTACTCCCCTGGCATTCCATTCCGTTCCCAGCAGGGCCAGAGGCGCAACTCCTTTCCCCCATGCCAATACCTCATTAGGAAGGGTCCACGTGCGGGGCAGAAATGCAACGGCACCAACCACCCTGAGGCCACTTGCTTCAAGAAGCGAGATGACGAGTGGTATGACGTCCATGGTGTCTCCAAGGACAAGCGCCCTCCCAACTGGGCACCACCCCGTCGCGTGAACCAGGTCGAGGCAGTGGAGGAACCTGCTCAGGCATTTGCTAGCGCCCCATCTGATGTTCGCCTTAACCTGTTGTTCTCTGGTGCTGGTCTTATTAATGAGAAGGGGTCGCAGTACATCGGTGTTTCAACCACACAGGGAATCGAGTTCATACTAGACAGTGGTGCCACCCACACAGTGCTTAAAGACCAAACCGCCTTCGTTCCCTATCAAGCTCCCACCTCACTCCTTGGAGCAGATTCTAGCTTCTCCATCCAATGCCATGGCTCTTCCACAGTTTCCTGTCCAGCATTCCCATCTGGCACCGTCACTGGCATCTGTGCCCCAACCCTCCGCTACAACCTTCTTGCACAGCGGGAAATCCAACACGCAGGCGTGATCACCATCTTTCCCAATGATGTTGACTACTGTGACATGTTTGACGCCAAAACCGGACTCCATCTTGCCCGCTTCACCCTCAACTCCAACAACCTGTACACACTAGTTGTACCTCCCGTTCAAACATGCTCCCTCACCAACCTTCCGCTTCCATCCTCAGACTCCCCCTCATGTCACTGCCGCCTCCTCACTGACAAGACTATGCTATTTCATAACCGCCTCGGCCACATCAACTTCCGCGCACTTTCCGACCTTGCCACCAAGCAACTCCTACATGGACTGCCCGCCACACTTCCACAACCCCCCTCTCTTTCTGGACCGCCTTGCCTTGACTGTGCACAGAGCAAGCTTCGGGAACAGCCCCATCCTCCCACTGAGTCCATCTCTACCGCACCTCTCGATCACGTACACATGGACCTTTGGGGTCCAGCTCCTGTTCGTTACCGTGGCGGACACTTCTACTTCCTTGTCATCGTTGATGACTATTCCCGCTATGTGTCCATTCACCTTCTCACCGCCAAGTCTGAAGCCCCAGCCATCATCATGGAATGGGCCAGGCAGGCTCATTCACACTTCAAAACCAAAATCAAGTTTCTTCACTCTGACGGTGGCGGTGAATTCCGCAACAACACTCTCAAAGCTTTCTGCTCTACTGAGGGTATCCAACAGACCTTCACTCTCCCAGACAGCCCTCAACAGAACGGTGTTGCTGAAAGCCGAAACCGCATCCTGGTGCAGATTGCTCGCTGCCTCCTCACTCATGCTTCCGCCCCTCCCTCTCTTTGGGGATACGCCATGCTCCATGCTGCCGCCCTCCACAATCTCCATCCTCATCCTCACCACACCCACACCACCCCCGCAGAGCTGTGGACGGGTCAAAAGCCGTCCGTCCGCTCTCTCCGTGTATGGGGGTGCACTTCCTATGTCCTCCTCAACTCCCAAGCCCGTCGTGCAGCTGGCGGCAAGCTTGCTCTGAAAACAATCACGTGCGTGTACCTCGGGCACAACTTGGACTCACCAGACTACCTCTTCCTCCATCCTACCACCAACAAACTCTATCGCAGCCGAGATGTTTTCTTCGATGAATCCCACCCATTCTACCCCTCCTCCACAGTTTCTCCTTCTCCTTCTCCTCTTTCTCTAACATGGGCTGACTTTGACATCCTTCCTCCTGCCACCACTCCATCTCCTCCTCTTCCCGCTCCCTCCACAGTTTCCGACCCCCCGTCACCCGCTTCCCCATCCAGCACCACGCAGTCTCCCCCGCTCCTTCCCGCCCCCGAGTCCATTCCTCTCAAAACCTACCAACGTCGTCCTCCTGCTGCTGCTCCTGCTCCTGCTCCACCTCCTATTCCTGATCTGGCTCCTGCTCCCGACTCAGCTGCTGCTCCTGATGCTGCCACTACACCTCCTGCTTCTCCTCCTCCAGCTCCGCCTTCCTCCCCCATCGCTGGTCGCACCCGCTCGCACAAAGCTCCCAAGCCTCTTTCCCTTTCCATTCGTGTCTCTCTCAATCCTCCTCCTGTCGGGGGTGATTATTCGCTCATGCCCTCCCTTCTTGAGGACAGACATGAGGAGTTGATTGACATTGACTCAGCCATACACGCGCTCTGCTCTCTCTTTCCAGATATCGCAGAATCTCCCACCCTCAACTTCTCAGACAACCCCTCCATCCCCACACCTCTCACCTATGCTGAAGCAGTTTCTGGTCCTAACTCCGCTCAGTGGATAGGGGCCATTATCGCAGAGTGTGAGGCCTTCATTCACACAGGGACTTTCACAGATATCATTCCTCCCTCCGGCGTCAACATTGTGAAGGGAAAACGGGTTTTCCGGGTGAAACAACTTCCAGGCGAATTTCCTGTCTTCAAAGCCCGGTACTGTGCCAAGGGATTTACCCCAAAGCGTGGACTGGACTTCTTTGAGACATTCTCTCCCACTGCCAAACCTCCCACACTGCGCACCCTTCTCGATGTGGCCGCTCGAGATGACATGGAGGTTGACTGCATGGATGTGTCTTCTGCGTTTCTGCAAGGGATTCTTCGAGAGGAAATCTACATGGAGCGGCCCGAAGGATTTCCAGCTCCTTTTCCACCAGGCACTGTATGGAAGCTGAATCGACCAGTATATGGCCTCAAGCAAGCACCCCGGGAATGGCACAACAAGCTCAAGAGCACCTTAGGGTCCCTCGACTTTCACCCATCCACCTCTGACCCCAGCCTCTTCATTCGAGCAACACCATCCCGCTTCTTCATCTTGGTTTATGTCGATGACATGATCCTTGTCACCAAGGATCAGACTGAGCTGGCAGCAGTCAAAGCCGCACTTGGTGAGAAGCTGGCCATGAAGGATCTTGGGAAGCTGACGAACTATCTGGGCATGGAAATCACACGTGATCGCACGGCCCGCACCATCACCCTCTCGCAGAAGTTCTACATCAACAACGTTCTGACAAGGTTCAAGATGCAGGAAGCAGCTTCAATGCCCACCCCACTCTCTCTGCAGCACCAACTCACTGCACCCTCTGTTCCCTCACCTGAGCCCTGCGATGAGGCTTACCCCGAGCTCGTTGGTTCCCTCATGTACGCGATGATGTGCACTCGACCAGACTTGGCCTATCCAGTCAGTGTCCTGTCTCGCTACGTTGCACCTGGTCGCTTCACGAGCCACCACTGGTCTGCCGCCAAGCGGGTCCTCCGCTATCTCAAAGGCACACAGGACTATGTGCTCACTCTTGGCGGCTCTTCCCCTGTTCGCCTTGAGGGGTACAGTGACTCGTCCTATGCTGATGACCAGAGTGATCGGCGCTCTTCCCAAGGGTATTGCTTTACCCTTGGCAGTGGGGTTGTCAGTTGGCGCTCCACTCGGTCGTCTTCCGTCTCACTGTCGACCTGTGAGGCAGAGCTGTATGCAGGGACCATGGCTGCCCAGGAGGCCCGTTGGCTCTCCTTCTTGCTGGCAGAACTTGGGTATCCTCAACCAGCCCCAACGCTTTGGTGTGACAACGAGAGCACCATTCATCTCACCAAGGACCCCGTCTTCCACGGCCGCACCAAGCACATTGAAGTCCGTCACTACTTTCTTCGTGAGCTGGTGCAGCGCGAGCAGCTGAAGGCAGAACACATTGCCTCCGACTGCAACCTTGCTGACTTGTTTACCAAGTCTCTTGTTCGTCAAGACCACTACCGCCTCCTCTCGTCCATGGGTGTTGGACCGCCATGTGGCTGAAGTGTTGTCAGCCTAGGGGGTGTGTTAGAAATAGTCAGTCAACACTTTGTACTATATTCTATATCGGTTAGGTTACTTTGTAGGTTGGGTGTAGATTTGTAATCCCAACCCTATCTGGTTGGGATTCCCTCGTAATCCTGCAAATCTGCCAACTCACCAATTGGAGATTTGCTAGGATTCCCATCCCATCCTTTCCCTAGCTTTGCTCAACCCAACCGTGTTTGTACTTAAGGCCTCGTGCCTTCCTTATCAATCAATCAGTTAAGTTCCAATTCTATCAGCCGGGACTGTAGCTCCAGTCCCCACGCCAGGACTGCAGCTCCAGTCCCCACGCCGGGACTCCAGTCCCCACGCCGGGACTGCAGCTGCAGTCCCCACGCCGGGACTGCAGCTCCAGTCCCCAAGCCGGGACTGCAGCTCCAGTCCCCAAGCCGGGACTGCAGCTCCAGTCCCCACGCCGGGACTGCAGCTCCAGTCCCCACGCCGGGACTGCAGCTCCAGTCCCCACGCCGAGACTGCAGATCCAGTCCCCAAGCCGGGACTGCAGCTCCAGTCCCCAAGCCGGGACTGCAGCTCCAGTCCCCACGCCGGGACTGCAGCCCCAGTCCCCAAGCTAGCACGTGCTGGTGCTCACGTGCTGGTGCTCGCCAGTGTGTTTCAAGAGACATGCACATTTCACTCGACATCGCCATGTGTGTTTCATGGGATAGGTGCACCCGACTCACCATGTCGCCACGTGTGTTGCGCGGCACAGTGAAGGGCTGGTTGTTTGCAAAGGCCTGCTCTGACTCCAGAAGAGCCTCACGCATGGCCTCAAACGACCTGCCACACATTGAACCGGATTTCAGGAGTGGAAAACGTGGCTGCAGGGGGGGGAGAGACCACAGAGAAGCGGAGGCAGTGCAGAAGAGGTGTGCTAGGAGGTAATACTAGTGCTCACTTGTTGAAGACAGGGTAGTACTTGACGGTCTGCAGCGAAGCGGAGGCAGTGCAAGAGAGGGTGTGGTGAGGTGTGCTAGGAGGTAGTACTCACTTGTTGAAGACGGGGTAATACTTGACGGTCTGCAGATCCCACACCTTGATGGGCGTGGACGACCGAAAGCCCTGCGCAAAGCGATTCCTGCAGAGGAAAGCACATGGCACACCACCCCCCACGCCATGAGACACGGTCACATGCCATCAGGATTGTGTTGTTCAGCTTGCCATCCCATGCCGACTCTGCTCATTTGACCAAAATGCATGTTCTGATTACGAGTAAATGAGCGATGATATCAAACGATGATACTCGGCTGAGAACGTGAATGAGGAGCGATCATACTGGCGGTCACACGGCATTGTGGTTATTGTGGCATCCGACCACAACGAGCGATGGCAGTGGCACGTACTTGAGTTGGTCCTTCCAGAGCACAGCATCCGTTGGATCGGAGATCTGCCTCCATCTCGTGATCACCTCGTACACATCCCTCCACCCCTTCAGCACCCCACTGCCTGTCCTCTTGATTCTGCTGCTGCTGCTGCTGCTTTTCCGATTGCCCTTGGCCAAACTGTCACTTCCCTTTTGCCTCTGCTTCTCCCTGCCTTCTACCCCTCCTCCTGGTGTAGCGTTTTCCTTGGTTGTTTTAGTGTCTGTGACTCTGTCACCACCTGCTGCCTCCTCTCCCTCTTGCTGCTCCTGTTCCATAGCATCCCATGTTGCCCTTGCCTGCACCATGGCACGCACACACATGGAGTGACAAATGAATGAATGGCACACATACTTACAAAAAATGGAATGGCACAAATGAATGGCATGGCACACACACATAGTAAGTGTAAGCTTACATATTGACCACAACTTCTTCAATCACACAGCATTACTAGCCAGTGACTACCGTGCCTTGCATTAAAAGACTCCACACCTCCTACAACGCCCCTAGTGACAAGCATTGGGAAAGAGAAGAATTGACTGACCTGCTGCATCACGTCCAGTGCTGCTAGCCCTGCCATGCGCAGCTGAAGTAAGAGAGGGCGGGATGGGAGAAATGTGGGGGAATGGGGAATGGGAGAGACATGTGGGATGAAAGAGTGCGCCGCACGCAACCTGCTGCATCACGTCTAAGGCCGCCAGCCCTGCCATGTGCAGCTGAAGTAAGGGAAGGGACAGGAAGTGGGGTGGAGAGAGAACAGGAACAGAGTTACTGACGGCAATAAGGGGAAGGGAGAAAATGCGAGGAAGAGACAAAAAGCAAGAGGGAAAGCATGTTGGCATATCTCTGCTGTTACCTGCTGCCTGTTTGGCATGAAAGCATCACAGTGGTAGTGGGCCCGCTGGCCAATCCTGTCCGCTGCTTCGATCAGATCCAACGCTTCTCGTGACAGCTTGGGCAGGGACTGCAACGTGGCGCGCTGTGATTGGCGTGGAGTGACTGAGAGGGGCTGGTATCCTGGCAGTGTTGCTATAGGGTCCTTCTTGGTCCATGCCTCCTGTTGCGGTGGGAGGGGGCATGTGAGGAGTTATGGTTGAGGAGGAAATATCAGGGGGGATTGAAGGGGGAGAAAGAAGGCAGGATGTGATGGGAAAATATTGCAATAACATGCGGCCGTCATGCCTATGGCTGAGCGTTGTTATGGTTGCACGATCAATGAAAGGCCACTGAGTGTGGTTGTACTTATGGAAATAGATGCAACCGATGATTAGGTGGGATGGCTGTGTTGGGGTTGGTAAGGGGTGGCCATACTCTGAACTCAGCAGTGAAGTCCCAGTCGAAGCGAATGGAGGAGAGCGGCCGCTGCAAGCGAGCAATAGTGTACGCCAATACCTCCCTCTGAGAGGGGGAGGCGAGTTGTAAAAGGGGAGGGAGGGAGCATATGAGGAAAGGAAATGAGTGACAGTGGCATAGGCACTGGCTGTGCGACAGACAGCACAGCAAAAACGCTGAACTTGAGAAACATGCCTGGTAGAACATGGAGTGTTGCAGAGCCTGCCCGTCCTGATCCCTTGGTTGCAGCGCCAACGCTGCCTGGTACTTGAGCATCTGTTGGCATCACATCACAAGGATGGTGTGCAGACGAGGGCGGCGGGGGGTTTTGATGAGGGTGGTGTGTGGTGAGATTGTGATTGGAAAGGACACTATAGAAGTCACATGAAAATGAGCGGCACAGCACAGCATGTGGCGGACCACAATTGGATAGCACACAGGTTGGGGGGTTGTGGTGTGGGATGCTCACAGCTTCGGCAAGGTCCCCCAGGGCATGCAGGCTGCTGGCGTGGGCGTGAACGAGCTCCATGTCTCCCCTGTCCAGCTGCAACCCCTCTCTTGCATACTGTATGGCGGCCCTGTAAGGAGGAGGCAAAGGGAGAAAGGTCGAGGGAAAGTGGGAAGAGGAGAAGATGCAAGGGGGGACGAGGCAGAGAAGGAATGTGGTCGCCCTCAAGAACAGCCACACACTTGAACATCAGGATGGCACTATATGGGAATAGGTTGCAGGAGCTGTCAAAAGAGGACAGGTGGGCTGCGGAGGCCTTACTTCCATCAACATCAGGATGGCACTTTATAGGAATAGGTTGCATGTATCCAAACGATGAGAGAAAACTAAAGTTCCTGAAAACAATCTGGCACTGTGCAACTGTGAGAGATGATCGCATCGCACCTGTAGTCGCCCACGAATCGGCTAACAGAGACGAGCTCCTGATATGTTGTCACTGCCCTATGCGTGCGATGCATGCGACGGATGTGAGGAGAGAGTTGGTCAGTCAGTATTGATATCTTTGCACATGCACGCATGCATGCTCCCAGAATGCATGCGACGGTTCCCTGCTACCGTCGACAAGGGAACGGAGAGATGCATGGAATGGAATTCAGGGAAGGAACGAGTGGATTGTCAGCAAGGAAGCAGGGATCCTTGTTGATGTTGGAGGAAATTTAGGATCGATGCAAGAAGGAACTGCGTCCAAGTTTTGAGGCGCCTAAAAAAATAAGGAGCTGTGTCCAAGATATGTCCGGGCTGTTGATGCAAGCACACGGAAAAAATCACCGTGGCTGCAATCAGTCACATCCACCCACGGCACTCACTTTCTGATCTGCAGCGTTCGCTGCAATGCCTCTATGGCGTTCGCCACCTCGCCCACCTCCTTGTGCGCGCGCCCCTTGGAATGCCACAGGTCCGCATCAAGGGGATGCCGCCTCACACCCTCTGCAAACACTGCCTGGGACTCTCGCCACCTCCCACTGCCTCCTATAGCGAGGCCCTAGGGTGAGGGAGTGGGAGTGATGGTGGAGAGAGAGAGGGAATTGGACGAGAAACGGATTGAGCAAAAAGGATGCTGGAAACGAGCTCTCACAGAAAAAAGGAGTGACTTTCCGGGCATCAGGAGATTGAGAAAGCACCATGCGGGCAGCAACTTACTAGTCCTCGATAGATGAAAGGCAGAGAGGGGTCAAGGAGAATGGCTTGCTGAAAGTCCTTCTCAGCTGCATAGTAGTACTTTAGGTTGAACGACAAGATGCCTGGCAGGGGGATAGGGTGGAGATAGGAGGCGAGGGAGAGATGGCTATGGTATGGGAAGGGAGAGCGAGTGTGGGGGGTAATTGCAGCTGATAGCACGTGCAACTGAGTGGAATGTGGCAGTGAGCATAATAGATAAATCACCAATCCTGTATCTCCCCCCCATCTCTGGTACCCACCTCGCCACCTGACAGCTTCGGCATTGGAGGGGTCCAGGTCAATGACTCGCGAATAGTCCACTATGGCCTTCAAGACATGGGTGTTGAATAAAACAGAGGGCAGAGGGGTGAGACGAAATGAGGGATGGCAGCAGCTGTGTCAATTCAGGATGCCTGCTGGCATGGCAGCATAGCCAATGGCGGATGCACCATGAGTCAGGACAAAATCTGGTGCGATCGGGAGCACAATGGCAATATGCATTATGAAAGTATCCACCATGACAACATGCATATTGGAAGTATGGACCATGGCAGCTTGCCTGTCATGCACGGATGATCCTAATAAACCACACGGCTGCACAATTGGTCTGGTCTACCAGTGAGCCTAATGACATCAGGCAGTAAGCAAGGGGATGACAGCGTTTCTTGTCCCGTCTACTGGATGAGACATCATGCATGTATGACACCGTTACCTAATGGTGTGGTCTCCCCCCTACCTCTCGTTGCCACCATACATCATCACATTTACCTCAACATTCTTGTTCATCTTGAAATAAGTGCCTGCTCGAGCCATTAAGGCGGCTGTGCTTGTGGGGTTTGTTGCCAAAGCCTGCCAGCGGAGCACAGCACAAGAGTTCAAAGGGCTGATTAATCATGGGGCCGCTGATCACTCAAGAAGTGGACAACTGGAGATAAGTAGGAAGGAAGTGGAGGGAGGGAGCAGAAGTAATTGTAATCCTTACAGAGGACAGGTCAGCGAGTGCCTTGTCAAACTGTCCCAATGCACCGTAACAGGATCCTCGACCCACAAGCACTCGATCTTTGAGAGACGGAGTCGACGCCAGCTGTCAGGCAATGATTGGGGGATCAACGGACACACAGGCGGGAAGGGTCCATACATGGATGGCCAGGGCAGACATGTCACGTGTGAAGGGAGAACTGAAGTCTGATAAACGAATGGGATGGAGGAAGATGGATGAAGTGCAGTGACTTGGAAGTAGAAACTGCTATCAAGGAGACAAGAAAATGGTTATGAGGCTGCGTCCCTGACCTTGATGTAGATAGCGATTGCCTCCGTGTATCGCCCTCGTGCCATCTGCGTGGGATGGGAGCAGACAGCAGCAGATCAAGCGATGGAACAGGTACATTAGATTGAACAGTCAAGAGTGGAAGGTGAAGGAGCAATGGACGGCCTTTTAGTCCAGCCTACTATTTAGTGAAGAGGGAACGGATTGCTCCGACCAATTTGTTAGGGCGCTTCCAACCCATTGCTGGGCAATGACTGCCCTCACTCACCACCGCACCCACCACCGCACCCACCACCACACCCACCACCGCACCCACCACCTCACCCACCACCGCACCCACCACCGCACCCACCACCGCCTCACCCACCTCATCGTTCGCCTGCTGCAACATCTCAAGCTGCTTGCTTGTCACCTGTGCTTCCCCCCCCTTCTTCTGCTGCTGTTTCTGCTTCCGTCCCGCGTCACCCTTGTTCACGTCTTCTGCAGTCGCCCTGTTGCTGCTTCCGCCGGGACTTCCCTTCTCATGCACCTCTCTTTGCGCCCTCGTACCCACATTAGCAGGTCCATCGCCCAGCAGCAGCAAGCCACAGAGCTCAGTGCTCTCCAGCTGTCTCAACCACCCCAGTGAGCTTTCTTCACACCGCAGGCCCGATAACGCCTGGCTGTCACCTCCCTCTCTTCCTTCTCGGCCTATAACGACACTAGCGGGAGAGTCGGCGATAGCCGAGACCGGTGGCTGCTGCAGGCGATACACCTTGGTTGCTGTGACGGGCAGGGCGGTGGAATGAATAGCGGGAGAGAGACGAAGTCTTGGAGATTTAGTAGGGGGCACCTAACATATTCGCGCCTGGACAGGATGCGGAGAAGCGACAACAGCGGGAGCAGAAGAGGTTTGCAAGTCAGAAGAGGAAACGTAATTGGTGAAAGCCCATGAGGTCGAGGCGGATAGAGTGCACTGAGCTCATGGGCTTTCACCAAGTGCGCTGGCCCGATAGAGTGCACTGAGCTCATGGGCTTTCACCAAGTGCGCTGGCCCGATAGAGTGCACTGAGCTCATGGGCTTTCACCAAGTGCACTGGCCCGATAGAGTGCACTGAGCTCATGGGCTTTCACCAAGTGCACTGGCCCGATAGAGTGCACTGAGCTCATGGGCTTTCACCAAGTGCGCTGGCCCGATAGAGTGCACTGAGCTCATGGGCTTTCACCAAGTGCACTGGCCCGATAGAGTGTACTGAGCTCATGGGCTTTCACCAAGTGCGCTGGCCCGATAGAGTGCACTGAGCTCATGGGCTTTCACCAAGTGCGCTGGCCCGATAGAGTGCACTGAGCTCATGGGCTTTCACCAAGTGCGCTGGCCCGATAGAGTGCACTGAGCTGAAGCCGGTTCAGGGTAGATGCAGCTGAGCCTAAGGCAGCAAGGCTCTGCAGTAGCCGCACCTACCCAATCATCAGCAGCACATTTGTTTGCTCTGTTGTTCTCATCACCTTTTCTAATGAAGGGGGTAATGCAGGCGGGGCGACTGTGCTGAGAGTGATGATCTGCCCGGGCTGGCACTGACGCGATCAGACGCGCCTCCCAATCGCAAAGACAGGGGCTCCTGAGGACGATGCGGCATGACGATGATGCATGACGATGAGGCATGACGATGAGGCATGACGATGAGGCATGACCATGTTGCATGACCATGTTGCATGACCATGTTGCATGACCATGTTGCATGACCATGTTGCATGACCATGATGCATGACCATGTTGCATGACCATGATGCATGACCATGAGGCATGACCATGTTGCATGACCATGTTGCATGACCATGTTGCATGACCATGTTGCATGACCATGTTGCATGACCATGTTGCATGACCATGATGCATGACCATGAGGCATGACCATGTTGCATGACCATGATGCATGACCATGATGCATGACAATGAAGCATGATGATGATGCACGGCATGGAAGAAATGTCCGACGAGGTTATGATGTCTGACGAGAGTTCCGTACGCATCGATGTGTCGATCTTAGAGCAAATGACGAATTTACTTTACGAAGTGTCAGTGCATCGATATCCAGTAATGTTCTGACGAGGCTCTGAAGTGTTCGCAATCTCACCAGCTCAGCTGTTCAAGAGACGAGAGGAGCCCTGCAGCGGCATCGGTCTGTTCCTCTGCATTGCACCTGCGCGCCGAGCTTGGAAGCAGGAACCCCGCTGTCTCCCCTGCCGTCTCCGTACCTCTCGTACTACCTCCACCCTTGTTCGCGCCGGCTATATTAACTGGAACGGCATGGTATGAAAACGGAGGAGCTGTGTAATAACGACCATTGAAGACCGTGCATAGCGTCAAATTCAGCGAAAGGCACACAAACGTCGCACGAATGGCACGAACGGTAGGACCCATTCTATGCAGACGTGGTGCATGGAAATGTGATGCACGTGGACTTCGAATCGGCCGTCAAGAGGTGAGACGTGGTGATTATGTAACTATTGCGTCATAACGTAGACTAATCACCGTCAGAAGCCTCAATGCTAGGTGCAATGGAGAACAGTTTCCTCTGGTCTTGCAGAGAGTCTTCTGTGTGAGCAAGAGTGGCTTGTGGATGACATTTAATACGCGTTATTAGACTAGCGTGGTGGGAGAAAGAACGTACACTGACGATATTTTCATGGTGTAGGATTGCGCTGGGGTTCTAATCTGTTATTTTTTGGGGAGGCCCAGTGTTCAGCATGCGACGTGGAACGACGGACTTGTCGAGGAAGCGAACGGATTTACCAACAGGGGTGCATTCTCTTGTTACCTAGTTTTTGCGAATGTCGCAGTTGCAGGGTCGAGGGGTGCGAACTTTTTCCATTCGCCAAAGTCACGCCCAGCTCCACGAGTTTCCCAAGGTTGTGACTCACGACAGGCAGGCCGTAGGTATCAGAAAGTCAGCTAGCAGATATCAACGCCCAATGAAGATCCTTGCAACGTCAGGCAACGGCTGTCCAGGCTTCCATCCTTGCAGACTCGGTTGCAACGAATGGAATTCATTGGCGTCGATTGTTGGGCCTGCATGTTAGCAGGCTTCGCAGCGTAGATCTGTGAAGCTGGTTGTAGGTGACAGCAAGTTCCCGCCATTGAGTGAACTTGAGCAAAATAGTATCGGTAGTCGTAGATCTGATTTGGACTGGACTTAGGAAACTACCTACTTCTGGTATTTCGGGCCTACTAGCCACGATACGGCTGTTAGGATTCAATTAGTGAGGTTGCGAGGGTTCTGGCGACTGGTGATCGACAAGGGTAGACTGATCCCGTTGAGCTTCTGCTTCTCTGTTTCATAGCTTAGTCACCGGTATGGCGCAGGAGGTGGTCGAGGCTTGCGCCCAGCAGCAGTGGTCGCGCGCCGTTAAGCTGCTGACGGCGCAAATAACGGAGGCGGAAGAGGCCAGCAGGAGTCCAGCCGAAGTCGCGATGTTCCTCTGGTGCGTTTCAAACCTCTTTTCATCTCAATTACCATCAATTAGGTTCTGGTTAGAGAAAATATGGTTGACTCTCAGTCTGTCAGCGATTTCTGCATTTACAAGGGTTTTTCTCGAATTATTACTTCACTGCAATGATTATGAACGAATCGTCTCGTATGACCCACTCCCCATCCGTTGTCAATCTGCTTGGTGCAGTAATCGCGCGTGGTGCTATCTGCACTTGGATCTCAACAAGCACGCGCTCAAGGACGCCACGAGGGCCACGCAACTCGCTCCGAACCAGCCTCTTGCCTTCATGCGCCAAGGTGTGACCCGCTCTCCCACCCCGCTCGCCGCTTTCCTGTTTTGAGGTCCTCTGTTCTCTGCCTATCCGAGAAGATAACCTGGCGTGCTGCCCCGTGACTGTCGCCGCCTCCCTCACTGATTACTCTTTGAACGCGGTTGTGAAAACGGGTCGTGCGTACTCCTTGAATTTACCAAATCTCTCTTTGTGTTGACAATCGTTTTTTTTCCTCGTCCCCCCCGTGCTGGCGATGCAGGTGCGGCGTGGCTGGCGCTGGGCAGGAAGGACGAAGCCAAGGCCGCCTTCAGCCAAGGCTATCAAGCCGCGACCACCACCGGCAGTAGCGCTGCCGCCACCCCCCTTCCTGCGTCCTCCTGCGTTGACCTTGAGTTCGCGCTGCGCCTGCACTCGCTCTCCATCGACCCCTCCTCCCCTCTATCCCCAACACCCAAGCTCCCTTCTCCCTCTCACCAGACTCACGTGCTGCCTGCGTCTCCTTCTGCAAATCCGCCTCGCACACCATCCCCCTCATCCTCACATCGCGCTCCTGCTGCTACTTATGCCGCCCAGAATGGGTGTGTGATTGTAGAGACGGGCTCGGGGGATGCGTCGCCGCGCAGTGCGAAAGCGAAGGGGGCCAATGGGGAGGTTGCAACTGGGGAGGTGCGGGGAGGTGCGTCTCCTAAGGAACAGAAGAAAGAGGGGAAGAAGAAGTCGGGTCGAGAAGGAGAGAATAAAGGGGAAGGGAGTGGCGGAGGAGATGACAGAGGGAAAGGGAGCAGTGGCGGAGGGAAGGGGTTGGGAGGAGCACGCGGCAGCCTGGCATTGGATTTGTTGATTTCCCTTGGGATTAACCAGGTAAGAGACGATGAATATCCGTGCTTCTCTGTTGCTTTGTCGATATTCAACCTGTTCTAATCTGAACATGCGAGCGCTGCGTGATAGATTGATTGAGCATGGTAACGATTGTTTTTCCTTTTCATGATTGGGTTTCGTTCTTGTTTCCCTTGGCAGGTCAATTCAGGCAAGCTTGACGATGCTGTCAAGACCTTCAACCAGGTACATAGCTATCAGCATATCTCAACGCAACCACGTTCCCTTGTGTCTTATTGGTTCGATCAATGTTTCCTCTGGACAGTGCATGCTGCTTCTCCTAATCCCATCCATTCCTTCTGCATTGCATGCAGGTTCTCGAGTCGGACGGGCGGGCGCTGGGTGCTCTGGTGGGGCGGGGCACAGCACGGGCTCTGCAACGCAAGCTCAAAGAGGCCGTGGCTGATTTCACTGCTGTAAGCTGCACATGCTTCATGCTTCTTCGGTGAAGACACTTGGCAGTCGTCCCTCAATCGACGTTTTGCTAATGTTACTGTGCGTGCTCTCTTTGCTCTATCCCTCAGGCGATTGAGATTGAGCCGCGAGCAGCAGAGGCGTGGAAGCGGCGAGCTCAGGCGAGGGCTGCTCTGGGGCAGATGGACGAGGTGAGATGCCTGGAACTGGGCAGATGGACGAGGTGAGACGGGAACTGGGCAGCTGAACCGAGTGATACATAACATAACAAGCGAATGCCCCTCGTTGTTCGCCTTCTCCCTCGCCCCACTCCATCTGACGTACTGATGTATTTCTGTGCTCCTTGCTGCACACACGCCCAGGTGATTGAGGATTTCACTCGAGCGTTCACCATTGACCCCTCGTCCACGGATGTGCTAGCTGAGAGGGGTAAGTGGCTGGCTGTGCAGAAGGGATGGGGTCGTTTGCTTGTTTCAGCTGTCTTAAGGGGACACATTGATTCAACAGAAGTGCAATTGTCTAATTTGCATGATGCTGTGTTGGTGCTGCTGTCTGCGTGCTGCTGTGCTGTGTGAGTGCCGTGCAGGAGTGGTGTATGTGAAGCAGCGTAACTATCGTGCAGCCATTTCGGATTTGAAGACCGCTCTGGATTCCAATCCCAAGGATGCCAATGCGTATAACTTTCTGGTAAGGCGTCTCTAACTGGGAGTAATCGCCACTGACTGATGGTACGGCTGCCGTTGGTGCCGAATTCTCACGTCCTGCTACGAGGCAGGAGCGCTGTAACTCTCACCACGACAGGCCGCATACCATCCCAGCTTCTTGCTGCTGTTTCTCCCTCCATTACCATTCCTTCTCGTCCTTGCCTGTCATCTCTCCTGCAGGGCTTGGCACTGACGGGCACAGGGGCGTGCATAGAGGGCGTTGCAGCGTACAAGAAGGCTGTGGCCCTGCGCCCAGATTTCAAGGATGCGTGGGTTAACATGGGGCAGGCTTATAAGGAGTATGGCGATGCAGAAAATGCTGCGAAGTGCTATCAGAAGGTCTTGGACGTGGACTCAAGGTGTGTGCGTGTGTGTGCTTATTTCTTTTTATAACCAAGCAAACGGGTGGTGCGAAAGTGGATACTGCAAGTATCTGCCCCCGCCTCTTGATTCTGTGTTTTGTGTTTATTTCCCACATCCACTCCTTGCTCTACAGCGTCTCCTGTCATACACCCCCTCCATTCTTCCCGTCTCCCATCCTGGCATTGCAGCTTTGCCACGGTGTATCGCTACTGGGCGCTGCTCAAGCATGGCGTGGGCGACCACAGGTGAGTGCGAACGGTCCTTGTCCTTGCAAAAGGTTGGGACGGACTAGGTAGGTATGCAAGGTAAGGAGGACATCAGTTTCCCCGATTTCAGTTGTGTTTTTTCCTTTTCCAGCTTTCTGTTTTCTGTTTTCTGATTTCCTAGCTACCTGGCACTGTGAATCTGTCGCTCTCACTCTCTCACTATTCGCCTCTCTCGTCCCACCTCTTCACCCCTCCTCACGCAACGTCCTCCTCGCTGTGCATCTTGTGCTGCTGCCCCTTCTTCTCCCCCCTCCTCCCCTGTGGCGCCAGAGGCGCGCCACAGATGGCGCAGAAGGGGTTGAGGCTGGAGAGGAGCAACATCGAGCTTTGAGGCGCCTATAAAATCATCCGTTTCCCTTCCGTGCATCTTATGCTGCTGTTTCCCTCCCCCCCTACGGCACCATCAGAGGCGCGTCGCAGATGGCGCAGAAGAGGCTGAGGCTGGAGAGGAGCAACATTGAGTGTTGAGGCGCCTCAAAAGTCATCCATTTCCCTTCCTTGCGTCTCGTGCTGCTGTCCCCCCCCCCCCCCCCTTCCCCCCCCCCTGCGGCACCAGAGGCGCGTCACAGATGGCGCAGAAGGGGCTGAGGCTGGAGAAGAGCAACATCGAGCTCATGTACTCGTATGCCTCCTCCGAGCATGCCGTGGGGGAATACGCCACCGCGGTGAGTAGGGATGTGAGGGGGATTGAACTTGCCACTGTGATGTGAGTGGGCCGTGTGTTGAAGTGCCTCAAGAGCAACAGAGCTCATCAAGCTCATGTACTCGTATGCCTCCTCTGAGCATGCCGTGGGGGAATACGCCACCGCGGTGAGTAGGGATGTGAGGGGGATTGAACTTGCCACTGTGATGTGAGTGGGCCGTGTGTTGAAGTGCCTCAAGAGCAACAGAGCTCATCAAGCTCATGTACTCGTATGCCTCCTCCGAGCATACCTTGGGGGAATACGCCACTGCCGTGAGTGTGTGGGCATAGAGGATTACACCTAAGTTGGAAAAAACGCATGTTTGAAGTTGCGTATTGAGTTTATACGCATCTAGAATTCGTACGCTGCAGATTTTTATAAAATTCGCTAATTTTCGCTCAGGCTGACCGGAAAAAAATATATCAGTTGAGTTCGCAATCTGGCGAACTCAAATTTGAGTCTCGAAATTCGGACCTGTAAATGTAAATTACGGCTCGTAAATTACGGTCGTAATTTACGGTGGTTTTGGCAAAAATACGGTCGTTTTTTAAATATACTTTTTTTGCGGCAGTTTTTTTTTCCAGAAACTTCAAGAATGCTTGCAACGATGACTAGGAAGGCGACAACAAACTACACTACAGAGAAACAAGCCTATAATGGACCACTACACCACTACCATTGCTAAGCCTACCTAGTAGTACCTACCTTTAGGCTAAATCTGCTCCTACTCCATCCCCACACTACGCGGGAAAAGAACACACTCGCGTGGATTTGGGTGCACGAAATTTCTCACAAGCAGGGTGACGGTTGGGAAATGTCGAAATTCGCTAGACATTAACTCGGTTTCAAAATTTCGGTCGTAATTTACGACCGTATTTTTGAACCAACCCAATTTTGCAAGGTCGAACCGTTTTTTACCATAATTTACGACCGTAAATTACAATACCGTAATTTACGTTAAATTTTCAAAAATACGGTCGTATTTTTTAGCCTTGGGACCTGAGTTCGCGCATTGCAAATGCAACTTCAGATCTGAATTTCGAGATTGTTTGGTGGATCATCCCCTCCTATCCACCGCTCAACAACCCATCCAACCCCATCCAATTTGTTACCAACTCCTACCAGAATCATCCTCCCCACTCAATGTCGCCGCTTTTCCCTTCGATAATCTCTGCGTTCGATTTCTTCCTCCCCTTCTTATTTCACTTGCGACGATGACCTACTAAAGCAGCAATTAGGTAGTGGACTACTACAGCAGCTCCCGTTTCCATCTCTTGGCCTAGCATCTAACCTGCCCGGGGGAATTTTTTTTCCTGCCCGGGCAAGCGGATTCTTGTGCGTACCAGACCCCTCCCGGCCAGCGTTTAGCGTTTAGACGCTAGCGTTTATACGAAAGCATACTAAACGCGAAACACGTTTTTTCCAACTTAGGATTACACCAATGCTATGTCAGTCAGTGTGTCTGGTGGAACGCACAAGGGCGGAAACTGTGTCGGCTTGGAGGAAATGTCAGTGCTGCGGGATGGAGAATGTGTGAGAATGTGACAATGCATTGTCTATGGTCTGCAGTCAAGGTCCATGCACTGCACTGCACTGTCCTGTCTTGTGAAACCAGCGTTTGAAGTGAAATCGTTTTCTAACTCATTGCTCACCATCCAATCCCCTTCCCCCTTCTTCCTCCCTCCTTTCCCCATTCCCTTTTTCTACTTCCCCATTGTCCCGTCCCCTCCTCCCACCAGGTGCGCACGTACGATGAGATGCTGGGTGTGGAGACAGACTCGGAGTCCAAGCTGCTGCAGTTCCTCGGCTTCTACCAGCGCGAGATCGCCCTTTACACGCTCTCCAAGCACGCCCACCCGCTCGCCCACTTCAGCCTCGACAGGGACCTCGACCCCTTCTTCAAGGTCAGAGCACGCTTGCGTCATCGCGTCTCCATATATGCTGCGATCTTATACTACATACCAATATTTGTTTTGCATTTGTTGCACAATATATGGACGAACATGGTCCGTGTTATTCCCTTCCTTATGCCCCTCCCTCCCTGCGACTGCCTATTCTGGTTCACAGGAAGCATGGTGCAAGAAGCTCCCCCCCACGCTGCTCTTCCCAGGCTACACCACCCAGCCGGTCCCACCCTCCATCGCCGTGCGTCTGGGGAAGAAAGGCTCCTCTGCTTCCGGGGGCAGCAGCAGCGGTGGCAGTGGTAGCAGTGGTGGTGGTGCAGGTGGTGGTGGCGGCAAGAGCAGTGGGAATCCCGAGGTGCAGAGGCTGCTGGAGCTGGCTGATCGGATAGGCCGGCTCACGCAGTACTCGTGCCCTGGCTTCCATGGCAACGTCCGCCAGGTTGGACTCAGATGTGTTTTGCTGACCCGAAGCCCCTTATAGAGCAGCATTAGGTGCTTTTGCTGGCGCCAGGTGGTAATTGGTAGTGTCAGGTGGATTGCTGATTGTGTCAAGTAGTTCTCTGTTGGTGTGAGGTGGTATTTAGTTAAGGTCATCTGGTCAGACAGACTATGACACTCACAGTCACACACCCCATGACGCCTTGCAGCTGGGACCACCCATACATTGGCACGCATGTCTCACCCCCACCCCTTCCCCCTCTCATTCCGTCATTCATCTCTTCTTGCTACTGTGCATGGCCCTGCATTGTGCCGTCCACCGTGCCAGTATCGCATGGCTGGCCTTGCTGCCATTGAAATCGCCCAGGCTGTAGCAGCCGCCTGGGAACAGCGTGAGGAGGAGGCTGCTGCTGCTACAGCTGCCGCCGCCGCTGCCGCTGGTGGCACATCTCCTGCTTCAGCTGCAGCAGCTGCCGTTCTTGCTGAGCTGGAGGATGGAGGCGCCGACATGTCGTCCTTCTCCAAGTCATCATCTGCTGACGTGTCGTCATCTCCCGGACCATCCGTTGATGACGTGTCATCGATTTCCTTGGACGATGATGGGGGTAGCAGCAGTGGAGGAGAGGCAGTGGCAAGCGGCAGCAGAGGTCAAGAGGAGAGGAGGAAGGGAGGAGGTTCAGGGAAAAGCGGCGGAGGAAAGGGGGGAAAGAACAAGGGTGGAAAGGGAGGAGGGCGAGGGAAGGGAGGAGGTGGAAGCGGAGGGAAGAATGCCTCTGCAAGCGCAGGAGGAGGAGTTGGGGCAGCGAAGGGAGTGCAAATAAAGGGGTGGAGAGATGCTTACTCCATTGCTGTGCGCTGGAGGCAGCTTTCAGAGCCGTGTGACCCGGCTGTATGGGTGGACATGCTCACGTAAGTAGTGTGAGGCATGCTGCATGCATGGTTTTTTGGTCGACTCAGAAAGCAGCGTCAGAGCCGTGTGAGTGACCCCGCTGTATGGGTGGACATGCTCCCGTGAGTGGTGTGAGGGGCTGGATTGTAGATGATGTTTCTAACTTGAGGTGCCTCATACATTGTTACAGTACTGTGCAGGGCACCTGTATGAGCCATGTGGCCCGCCTGTGTGTGTGAACCATGGTCGAACACAGTGCAGCATGTCACTAGTAAAGTGCCTCATGATCGTACCCCTGAGTACTCATTTCACCAGCGACCCCTCCTTTCATTCCTTGTGCCACAGGGAGAAGGAGTTCCGAGCAGGCTTTGGATCGCACACGCCTATTCTCATCGGGCAGACCAAGGTCGTGCGCTATCATGCCAACTTCGACCGGTAGGCACCCCCTCCCTGTGCTCCCTCTCACCTCACACCTTTATTATTTTCCCCAAAAGCCGCACGCACGCCCATTCTCCTCGGGCAGACCAAGGTGGTGCGCTACCATGCTAACTTCGACCGGTAGGCTTCCTCTCTCACCTCTTAGAATCAATGGAGAAAGGGTATTAGTGCTCCACTGCAAGGAGCTAAGCATAAAGAGCGCCTCAAAAGGCACACGCCCATTCGCATCAGGCAGATCAAGGTGGTGCGCTACCATGCAAACTTCGACCGGTACGCTTCCTGCTACCTCATACACTCCTTGCTGCTTTGCTGTTATTCGTGTCTGCGTCTCCCCTGCCGCTCATGTCTGCATCATTCCCTCTCAAAGTGGGGGCGATAAATGTGCGCGCTAAGTGGGAGCGCTAATTGGGCGCGCGCTAAGTGGGGGCGCGCTGTGGAGGCGCGCTGTGGGGGCGCGCTGTGGGGCCGCTAAGTGGGGGCGCTAAGTGGGGGCACAGCTCCCTTTGCATGTATGCCTTTGTCTCTGCTGCGTGCATGGCAATGCCATAGCAAAGAAATATTTCCGAGGAGCATAAGGATTGTGTGCCTGTGTGTGGTGTGCGCGGAGTCAATTTTCGAGAATTCTCAGAAGTTATTTGGAGGAGCCTAAGATCTGTGTGCCTGTGCGTGGGGGGTGCGTGCAGGGCGTTTGCGATAATGAAGGAGGAGATGCTGCAGTCGGGTGCGGTGCACAACGCTACTAACAACAGAGTTCCCGTCGACGCACCCGCCCAGAAAGCAGCTGTCAGTCCTACCCTCTCTCATGCCCTCTCTCATGCTCTCTCTCACAGTCCCGATCCACTCAAATTCTATTCCTCCACTCCCACCCCCCTTCTCCGTCCGTTTGTTTCTGACTCCGTTTCTTATTTGGTAGCTCAGACCCTCAGGATAAGCAATCCCTTTCTCCCTCTCCTCACTCTCATGTCCCCGCTCCCCACTCACCCACCCTTTCCTCAAACCTTTGTTCTGCTGTGGCAGGTGGCGGCAGCAAAGGCATGTGAGGATCTGTATCGGGTGGTGGAGGAGGATTTCTGGATCGTCACACCCTGCCACAGCATGCTCACCTCATTCTCTCCTTTCCCCACTCACCCACCCTCTTCTCCACCCTCTGTGTGAGGCTCACCCCTCCACTGTGCCAGGTGGCGGCAGCCAAGGCATGTGAGGATCTGTATCGGGTGGTGGGGGAGGATTTCTGGATCGTCACACCCTGCCACAGCATGGTTGACCCGGGGTGAGCCAGAAATTCTCGCTTCTGAGTTTTTGTATCAATCTGCCTGCCATCCTTTATTTTACAAACTGTCTCACATCACGGAGACCTCACCGTCTCCTCCGTCCACTTCTTGCTTCCGCTGCTCAAATGACCGTTGTCCGTTCCTGTTGCTGTCTGCATGTGCCACTTGCATCATTTTCCACCCTTCCAGGAAGGTTCTCGAGGGCACACGACTCACTCTAGTGAAGACGTAAGCCCTCCTCCATTATTCACTCTGCCCACTCGTTTCCACTGTCCTCTGCTCCCTTGCCACCTATGCTGCTGTCACTCACAGCTTTCCTCTCCACAGCTCTCCTTCCTTTCGTCCTTACTTCTTTCCATTTCCCTGTCTCTTTCTCCCCATGTACGCAGCCCCACGGGGTTTGACTTTGCCATCCGCACGCCCGGCACGCCGTCACGGTGGGCGGACTACGACGCAGAGATGGCGGCTGCATGGGAGGTGCGTGGGATGGGGTGGCATGGCGTTGTGAAGAGGGGTGGATGGTGTGAGCGCTGTGAAGGTCGCAGGATGCGTGCTGCTGATAGCAAGCAGATTATGGCACGGATGTGTGTAGTAGTGTGAGGGCCGCTGAAAGTGCCTTTTTGGGTGGTGAGGGCACCCCACTGGAGGTGCACCCCTTAGAAAAGCAACCCCCTGGTGTTACCCTGCTGAACTGGGATTTTCTGTAGTATGTGTGTGGTTGTGTTGTGACACAATCACAGCTGCAGCGTGGCTGCTGAGAGGGGGGAAGTAGGGTTCCAGCTCCTCCAATGCCAACTCCACAACTCCCCCACTCAATCTCTACCTCTCCTCCATCCTGCGCCCCTCTCATCTCTCCAACCCTCCCCACGCCTCCCATCCCATAACCCCCCTGTCCCCCAACCCAGGACGTGTGTGCGGTGGTGGGGGAGAAGATGCAGGGGGGGGCATGGAGGCCTCCCAGCGGTGCTTTCATGGCGCGCTTCCGCGCTTTGTAACTGTTATCTCTACCCTCGCCCTGTGCCTCTCTCTGTCTCTTCCTCCCTCTTCCCCACACCAGGACGTGTGTGCAGTGGTGGGGGAGAAGATGCAAGGGGGGGCATGGAGGCCGCCGCTCCCTCCTCCTCTAATCCCCTTTCTGAGTCGACTCATAAATTCCCCTCTCCTTTCCCTCTACTCCCCCCCCCCCACCAGGACGTGTGCACAGTGGTGGGGGAGAAGATGCAGGGCGGGGCATGGAGGCCGCCCCTCGGTCCTTCCATGGCGCGATTTCAACGAGCCGTGCTGCGCCTTGCCTACTACTGGTACCCTCTCCCTCTTCACTCTTGCACTCTTGCACCTCGTAAGGTGTTCCTGTTGGAATTCTCAAAAACTACTTCCATTGTGAGATTCGAGTGTGCCGTGCTGCGCCTCGCCTATTACTGGTAACCACGCGCTCTTGCTGTTATCACCTCGCAAGGCCCTGTTTGTTCTGCAACCTAGATGGCATTGGTTCAATGTTCACCTGTCCGCAGCAGCTCGTGAGTGTGGCGCCTGACTGCTAACTTGAGCAGCAGGTTGCAACCGGCTGCGTGCCTCTGTAGCTGAATATCAGCATTTTGATTGCACCGCTCTGCACCACTCTTGCACCATGCATGCACAAACCAACCCACCTCAGGTACAACTTCATGCCACTGGCACGTGGAACAGCCATGGTGGGGTATGTGGTGACGCTGGCTCTCAGCATAACTCTTACACCATTCTGCACCACCCTTGCACCACTCTGTCTGCGGCAGGTACAACTTCATGCCGCTGGCACGTGGAACAGCCATGGTGGGGTACGTGGTGACGCTGGCGCTCTTCCTTGCGGCCCAGCTGCAAGTCACCGCCACCATCCCGCCCAAACTGCAGGTGTGTAAGCTGTGGGTGTGCTGAGACGTTAGTCGATTAAATAATCGCCTCACCTAGCTACAGATCACCGCCACCATTCCGCGCAAACTGCAGGTTTGTGGGGAACGGTGCAGTTTCATGTCTGTGACTTTCTAATTTGGTTCTTTGGAGTGTTGGGGTTGTGGCGATGTGCAGGCCTGTTGCATGTGTTTGGGGGTAGGCATGCACTCCAGCACATGTGTGGAAGGGAGCAAGAGACAGTGGCATCTCTGCGTGTGTTGTCACCACTTCTGCCTGCCCACACTCATGTCCACTACCATTCTTATCCTTCCTCTTGTAATTTCGTCTGCTCTCACGAATCCTTACCTCGCCCCACCCATACCCCACCTTCCCCCCCTCCCCCTCGCCCCTCTCCCTGCTCTACCGAAACGTCTGCAGGTGGACTGGGAGGCCATTCTCTCATCGCGCTTTGAAACATTTGCCTCAGCAGTCATGCCGTGGCTCTCCCCATCAGTCACGCCTCTCACTGACCCCACGCTGCCCTCCTTCCCCTCGCTCACCTCCCAACTGCCCACCGTTGCCTCGGCTGTTGCCGCCCTCTCCTCTCCCCCCACGCCCTCCCGGGCATCCTCCGCTGCTCGCTCTTAGGAGCGCTCTTACGAGCTTGGCAAAGCTGCCCCTCCATTGGCTTGGCATTACTGGTAGCAGCGTTCCAGCTACCGTAGTTTAGCGAGATGCTTGTGTTATGCCCCTGCCCTGCCTTGCCTCAGTTGGGGTTCTCCTTGAAGTTGGCCTGGAGCTCCCTGTGGTGGTCACGTGCTAGTTCACCCCTGCTAGTTGTTACGAGTGCAATTGAGCGAGCGAGCGAGAAATGCACTATCGAAGCAAACAATACAGTTGAGCGAAAAGCATGAGCGAAGTTATGTAGCGAAGCTAGTGTGGTAACGGTAATGCGGGAAATTGGGGTTCGCTACGGGCCTAGCCCCGAGGTTGGGAATTGTCGAGGCGGAGGTCCGGAGCGCGGGTTACCAACCGAACCGTGAGGTTGGGTCGCATCGTGAACGGTGGCGGGAGTCGTGGTCGAAGCGAATGTCGCGAGCGGGTAACGTTCACGGATGAGTGCCGATGGCGGGAACGGACATGTACGCGGTAAGAAGGGACGCGAGGTAAGGAAAGTGAATTTTCCTTACACTAGTCTAGTTCTTTCAGCCCATGTGGTTATGTTTTGCAAGGGTTTAGGGTTTCTGGTTTGCAGCTAAATAATGCAATCATGTTAGGTCATTTACATTCCATTGACAGATTGTGGTATGGCAAACAGCAAGAGCCCTACACCTGAGGAGTTTCCAACAGCAAGATTGAGCTGCATAGAACCTGACTACATGGCGTTCCCCCAGCTAGTTCCAGTTGTTAGGCAGTTAGTAGGCGGCACAAAAATGTCAGCTTCAAGTGGGAACATAGCCATAGGGTGTAGGCAGCTCCACCGACCCCACGCCGCGTTTGCTACGTCCTCTTCCGCCTCCCCTCCTTCCTCCCCCCCTTGTTGTCCCTGTCCGCCCGCGCACGAGCTGTGCTTCCGGCAACGGCTCCTCTCCACGGCCGCCGTCAGGGCGTTTCGCCGCCTTGCCTCCCCCTTGTGCCCCCCCCGCTGCTGCTCCTGTCCTGCGCTGTCCCCCTCTGCTTGGCTTCTGCGTTGCGTTGTACTGCTGACTCACAACCCCCTTCGGGACCCGCCTCTTCGGACGTTTCTTCGCCCCTTTCTGACGTCGTCCTCCTTTTCGTTGCACCGTAGCTGGCCTTCTCTGAGAGTGCTGCGTCCGACTGGTCATAATATTTCCCGTTCGCACGCCTCCCCCTCGAGCAGCCTGCCTAGCTCCGCCCCTTGCGCCCCTCCCATGCCTCTTCACCCCCTTGTGCCCTTTCCCCTTGGCGCGACCTACAGCGTGGTTGCGCGGCGGGGATGCTCCTGACGGGGTAGCTCCTATTCTTCCTGCCAGTCCCCTCGCCCCTCTCGCCCCTTTTCTTTCCGCTGCCGTGGCTGCCGTTTCCCTCCCCTTCCCCCTCCCCCGCTTCCCGGCGCCACTTTGATTACTCCCGCCATTCACCGCCAGCAACCGGTGCGCCGCTGCCACTTTCCCCCCTTGGCGGCCTTCCCCCAACTGTCTCATTTCTCCCCGGACTTCAACCCCGCCCTCCCCCCGTGTTGCTTCTCCTTGCTCCCCCACAGCCCTTCCCCCATTTCCTGCGACCGCCCGCCAATCAGGAGAGAGCACGAGGGCGCTCGAGGTCCCTTCGGCGTGAAGCGCGCCGAGCTGGCGCGGAAGGAGGCGGGTGAGGAGCGGGAGAAGCAGCAGCGCCGCAGAGTTCATCCCCGCGACTCGCGCAGATCGGCGGGTGTATGGACGGTTCTACAACGCAGCTCACGCAGAGGCTGTAGATGGAGGTAGTGGAAACCTCCGCTAAAGATAGTCAGTACTTTTGTGATTACTTATCTCAAGTTTACCGGGCGCTAGTAGGATTGTTGATTACACTTGCACGCAATGCTGGAGTGGCGTGCCTAGTAGCTGTGTTAGCCGATTAATAAGATCGTATTGCTGAAACGCGTTTCTGCCGCGCCGCACATTGTATGCTCTGGTCCATTCTCGCGTTGCGGTTCTTAGGAGCGCTGCTTCACACTAGCGTATGGAGCTAACATCGTTTCACGCGGGACTGAAGCGAGGGTGGATATGGCGGTAAACAACTGAAGGAGGGCACGGTGCAGCGGGGTGTCGGTGGAGTGGCCATGGCAGAAAGAGACTTGGCTACTCGGCTCGCCACGGGACGGGACGCAACTCAGCACACCCTTGCTGACTTGTCAGCGGATCACGACTGGCGCGCTTCGGATGCGACTATCAAGTGACGGCACAGCCCTGCTCAGCAGCAGCAGCAGTAGAGCTCCTCGTTCAAGCGAGGTGGAAAATGTTGCGCTGGAGATGTGGTGGAAAATAGCAAGGAATGAGAAACGTGGGATGGGTTTGACGAGTTGCGTTGTGAAAGGGGCGCAATTTCTGATTGGTTTGCCGCGCTTCGATGTTCCACCGTGTGCGATTTCCCGAATCCCGGCTCGCACGCGGCTCTGCTTGCCCCTGCGATGGCGACAGCGATTGGTGCGCGATTCGTGCGCGATTGGTGCGCGATTGGTGCGCGATTGGTGCGCGATTGGTGCGCGATTGGTGCGCGATTGGTGCGCGATTGGTGCGCGATTGGTGCGCGATTGGTGCGCGATTGGTGCGCGATTGGTTGGCGATTGGTGCGCGATTGGTGCGCGATTGGTGCGCGATTGGTGCGCGATTGGTGCGCGATTGGTGCGCGATTGGTGCGCGATTGGTGCGCGATTGGTGCGCGATTGGTGCGCGATTGGTGCGCGATTGGTGCGCGATTGGTGCGCGATTGGTGCGCGATTGGTGCGCGATTGGTGCGCGATTGGTGCGCGATTGGTGCGCGATTGGTGCGCGATTGGTGCGCGATTGGTGCGCGATTGGTGCGCGATTGGTGCGCGATTGGTGCGCGATTGGTGCGCGATTGGTGCGCGATTGGTGCGCGATTGGGGAGGTGGCAAAGTAAATGGAACGTGCGACAGTTTCTTGACCTACGAAGATGCTCCACGTAGAAGCCTTGAGGCTTCGTGTTCCCATCCGCGTTACACAAACCATCACATACACTCACGACAGAAAGTAGGAAAATGAAAACGTGTCCACAAAGGTAAAAGACGCCGCCCGTGGGGCTCGAACCCACGACCACAAGGTTAAGAGCCTTGCGCTCTACCAACTGAGCTAGGGCGGCTGAGAATATTGAAAATCTTAACATAATATTATGGTTGTTAGAGTCTGTGCGAGTGTCCGCTGGTCACTCCGTCTCGTCTTGTCGCCCGTCGCGACACGTCGTCTGTCGCCGCCACTCCGCCGCCATTGCCGGTACCATTCCTTACGGCGAGGCCTACACGGCCAGTCCACAGCGCATGGTGCAGCAAAGCGGCTGAATGCCGTCGCCCGCAGCGACGCCAGTATAAGCAACAGCCGCTACGGCAGCAGCAGCAGTGGCGGCAGCGACGACGCCAGCAGCAGCAGCATGGCGCTAGAATTCGAGGTGCGCATTCTTCTACTGAACTGAATGCATACATTCCGCCGGTTGTCCCGTTCCCCGCCCGCCCCTTTTACCCCTGTTAGTTCTTCCCACAACCGCTAGTTGCCACGCGCGCGAAGCTCTTGCGCCTTTAAGCTCCCCCGCGTCCGCCCCTCCCTTCCCCCATGCCTCCCTCCCCCCGCCGCACCCCTCCCCCGCCCCTCCCTACCTCCGCCCGCGGCGGTAGGTACTGGCGACCCACGGGCGCGCGCGAGCGGCGCGAATGACGCTGCCGCACCACAGCTGCCTCACGCCCATGTTCATGCCCGTGGGCACGCAAGGTGGGTCCTGCCATGGTTGACGGGTGTTGAGAGTGGTTGACAGGTTCTGAGAGGGGTTGAGTTGGGGCTCAGATGGGCTGAGAGGGGCTTAGAAAGCATGTAGCGAGAATGGTGCTGCAGCTGCCTCACGCCCATGTTCATGCCCGTGCGCAACCCAAGGTGGGTCCCACCATGGCTGACGGGTGTTGAGAGTGGTTGAGAGGGTTTGAGAGGGGTTGAAAGGGGTTTTAGGCAGCGCAGCAGCTGCACGAGCTGGCTGCCAGGTGGTGCTTTTACAGCCCCCCACCACCACTTCGCCAACCTGTCTGGCGCTCACAGTACCACTCAAGTGATTCACCTCACAGCCTTCCTTCCCCTGTCCTCTCCCCATGCCACCCCCACAGGCACCATAAAGGGGCGCCCCCCACCACCACCTCGCCAACCTGTCTGGCGCTGACAGTACCACTCAAGTGATTCGCCTCACAGCCTTCCTTCCCCTGTCCTCTCCCCATTCTCCCGAGGCAGGCACGATTAAGGGGCTGACGGCACGGCAGCTGGGCGAGTTGGGCTGCCAGGTGGTGCTGGGGAAGGCAACACCTACCACCTCGCCAACCCCGTTCCGCCCCATCCCCTTACCTCCACTCATTGAACGAAAATAGGCACAATCAAGGGGCTAACAGCGCAGCAGCTGGGAGAGTTGGGCTGCCAGGTGGTTCTGGGGAGGGAAACACCTACCACCTTGCCAACCCCTGTCTGTCCTTCCTTTTCCTCCCCTCGCGGGAGCACAACAGGTACAATAAAGGGCCTAACAGCGCAGCAGCTGGGCGAGTTGGGCTGCCAGGTGGTGCTGGGGAACACCTACCACCTCGCCAACCCCGTTCCGCCCCATCCCCTTACCTCCACTCATTGAACGAAAATAGGCACAATCAAGGGGCTAACGGCGCAGCAGCTGGGCGAGCTGGGCTGCCAGGTGGTGCTGGGGAACACATACCACCTCGCCAACCGCCCCGGCGCTGACGTCATTGCTGAGGCAGGCGGGCTGCATGCGTTCATGGACTGGCCACGTGGACTGCTCACCGACTCGGGGGGGTTTCAGATGGTGCGTGCCTCGCTTGCAGATGGCGGGAGGGGTTGAATGTAGACACGGGGAAGGGAATATAGGCATGGGGAATGCACACAATGCTCAAACGGCAGCCACATGCCTCTGCTCCAGCGCTGTTGCATGCCATGCCATGCCCTGCCCACACCGGGTGCTCTTGCTGCTGCTTGCCGCCGCCACCTCACTTCGAGCTTTGCCGCACACCGGCCTCCACCGCCCTGCACTCCTCTCCACCGCCCTGCACTCCTCTCCACTGCTGGGCACCGTGGCAGGTGTCTTTGCTGCACCTGGCGGACATCACAGAGCAAGGGGTGGAGTTCCAGTCGCCTGTGGACGGCACGCGCATGCTGCTCACGCCTGAGGAGTCCATTGCTATTCAGGTGCCTCCCACACGAACCCCCACCGCACTCCACCACACTCCACTGCACTCCACCGCACTCCACCGCACTCCACCACACTCCACTGCACTCCACCACTCTGCACCAGCACAGCACCTGGCGGACATCACAGAGCAGGGGGTGGAGTTCCAGTCGCCTGTGGACGGCACTCGCATGCTGCTCACACCAGAAGAGTCCATCGCCATTCAGGTGCCTCCCACACGAACCCCCACGGGCCACCGCACTCCACCGCACTCCACTGCACTCCACCGCACTCCACTGCTCTCCACTGCACGGGCGTTGGGCTTGGGCGTTGGGCTTGGGCGTTGGACTTCCAGTCGCCTGTGGACGACACCGTTTCATATTCATGGTCGACTTAGCTCCCTAAACCCGCTAGCCAGAAATCCCGCACATAAGGTCTTAGATCTTGTTTTTTATATACTTCGATGTGTGGTTGACGATTTCTATTAGTCTACTAGGGAACTGTGGGAGGGAACTGTGGGAGGGAACTGTGGGAGGGAACTTCAGGTGGGAAATGCAGGTGGGAACTGCAGGTGGGAACTGCAGGTGGGAACTGCAGGTGGGAACTGCAGGTGGGAACTGCAGGTGGGAACTGCAGGTGGGAACTGTAGGAGGGAACTTCAGGTGGGAACTAGAAATGGGAACTACAGGTGATCCGCTAGGTCTCTTTTAATGAACGACCATGTGTGTTTTACTTTGAATTACCTCCATCACCCACCGTTCATTTCAACAAATCACACCCCTTAAAAGCCCTCCGCCATGCGTTTTCTCTTGTGTGACTGACTCATGGGCTGTTTCCTGGAAGGAGCGCAGAACAAGATCGGTGCTGACATCATCATGGCTCTGGATGACGTGGTCAGCAGCCTGGTGTCAGGCCCGCGCATTGAGGAGGCGACTCATCGCACGCTGAGGTGGATGGATCGATGCATGCAGGGTGAGGTGGAGTGAGGGGTGCCGGCAGGGTGAGGTGGAGTGAGGGGTGCCGGCAGGGTGAGGGGCATGGGCCGGTGCAGGCAGGGTGAGGGGCATGGGCCGGTGCAGGCAGGGTGAGGGGCATGGGCCGGTGCAGGCAGGGTGAGGGGCATGGGTCGGTGCAGGCAGGGTGAGGGGCATGGGCCGGTGCAGGCAGGGTGAGGGGCATGGGCCGGTGCAGGCAGGGTGAGGGGCATGGGCCGGTGCAGGCAGGGTGAGGGGCATGGGTCGGTGCAGGCAGGGTGAGGGGCATGGGCCGGTGCAGGCAGGGTGAGGGGCATGGGCCGGTGCAGGCAGGGTGAGGGGCATGGGTCGGTGCAGGCAGGGTGAGGGGCATGGGCCGGTGCAGGCAGGGTGAGGGGCATGGGCCGGTGCAGGCAGGGTGAGGGGCATGGGCCGGTGCAGGCAGGGTGAGGGGCATGGGCCGGTGCAGGCAGGGTGAGGGGCATGGGCCGGTGCAGGCAGGGTGAGGGGCATGGGCCGGTGCAGGCAGGGTGAGGGGCATGGGCCGGTGCAGGCAGGGTGAGGGGCATGGGCCGGTGCAGGCAGGGTGAGGGGCATGGGCCGGTGCAGGCAGGGTGAGGGGCATGGGCCGGTGCAGGCAGGGTGAGGGGCATGGGTCGGTGCAGGCAGGGTGAGGGGCATGGGCCGGTGCAGGCAGGGTGAGGGGCATGGGCCGGTGCAGGCAGGGTGAGGGGCATGGGCCGGTGCAGGCAGGGTGAGGGGCATGGGCCGGTGCAGGCAGGGTGAGGGGCATGGGCCGGTGCAGGCAGGGTGAGGGGCATGGGCCGGTGCAGGCAGGGTGAGGGGCATGGGCCGGTGCAGGCAGGGTGAGGGGCATGGGCCGGTGCAGGCAGGGTGAGGGGCATGGGCCGGTGCAGGCAGGGTGAGGGGCATGGGCCGGTGCAGGCAGGGTGAGGGGCATGGGCCGGTGCAGGCAGGGTGAGGGGCATGGGCCGGTGCAGGCAGGGTGAGGGGCATGGGCCGGTGCAGGCAGGGTGAGGGGCATGGGCCGGTGCAGGCAGGGTGAGGGGCATGGGCCGGTGCAGGCAGGGTGAGGAGCATGGGCCGGTGCAGGCAGGGTGAGGTGGACGTAGATGTGCATCATGTGTGAACTAAATGTAGTGACTATGCGGGTACCAATTGAGAAAAGCCACTGGTTGTAAGGCTCGTGGGGTACGAGGCTCCAAGTAAGCATTCACATCACTTGCCATCACAAGCCATGACATGACACTGGGATTCCAGGTTCAGCTCGTCATTTCCCCACTGCTTGCTCTCCACAGCGCCCCACCCGTTCCTCTTTCTCCCAGCCTCCCAGCGACCCAGCCTCCCAGCGACCCAGCCTTCCAGTCTCCTGCATGCTGCT
Organism: Closterium sp. Naga37s-1; assembly: GCA_947471745.1. Lineage (NCBI taxonomy): Eukaryota > Viridiplantae > Streptophyta > Zygnematophyceae > Desmidiales > Closteriaceae > Closterium > Closterium sp. Naga37s-1. Next base: position 292,187 of record CANJKZ010000549.1, read on the forward strand.
GTGCCTTCCCTCCCTCCCCCCTCTCTCCGCAGCCCACAGCCGGCCGCACGATCAGAACCTCTTTGGGATCGTGCAGGGAGGGCTGGACCCTAAGCTCAGGTGAAAACTCAGGTGGTAGCTGCTCAGGTGGAAACAGCGTTATAATTTAGAATAGCAGGTTCAGGTGAGTCAATTCTAGTGAAGGCAAACCGAAAGGCCTCTGACATATAGGCAGTGCTGTTGTGATCTTCTCTCCTCTTTCCTCTCTCGCTTTGCTCTCTCCACCAGCAATATGAGATTCACCTTTTGAGAAACTTCAGAAGCAACTTAACCACGCTTCCATCTCCTGCAACCCCTCTTCCTGCTCCCTGCTGCTGCCTCTACCATCTTCCTCTCTCCATTGTCTGCTGCCTGCTCCCTCCACTCTCTCCCCCCCCCCTTGATGCATGCAGGGACATCTGTCTGAAGGGGCTCATTGACAGAGACCTACCCGGGTACGTCAGTGTGGATCGTGCAGCCTACCCGCACGATCAGAGCCGAGTCTGGATTGGTTCACAGCAGTGTCACCACCGCTACTGTCGTTCCGTTTGGGCAGATGATGTTGTATTGGCTTGTGGCTTCAGCCTGTATTGCTCCATACAAATCGAAATTTCAGCTCTGTCCCATTGAGGCAATGAATTGCCTCTCACAGCGTCTGCTTCATCCACACCACCATCCCATCCCACCCATTCTACTCAACACCGTTGATCACTTCCAGGTATGCAATTGGTGGGCTGGCGGGCGGCGAGGACAAGGAGTCGTTTTGGCGAGTAGTGGCGCAGTGCACGGCAGCGCTGCCGGCCAACAAGCCACGATACGTCATGGTACGGCATGTGGTACAGTATGGTGTGGCATGGTACAGTATGGTGTGGTATGTCACCCATTGGACATAGTGGTGTGTACCCCTGTGGGGAGCAGGCATGCAGGACCTCGCGTATGGAGAGCTGTGTACCATGCATCGCAAGCAGGCCGGTTGACCCTCTTCCTCTCCCTCCATGCATTTCTGTGTCGGGTGCAGGGAGTGGGGTACCCATTGGACATAGTGGTGTGTTCGGCCCTGGGAGCAGACATGTACGACTGTGTTTACCCCACGCGCACGGCCCGTTTCGGCACGGCTCTGATACCAGAGGGCGTGTTGAAGCTCAAGCATGCTGCCATGGCACATGACCACCGCCCCATCGACCCCTCCTGCTCCTGCCTGGTGGGTTGTGTTGCCTGGTGGGTTGCCCTGCCTTGCCTGGTGGGTTGCCCTGCCTTGCCTGGTGCGTCCCCTGCTGCCCTGCCTGCTGTGCCCCCCTGCTGCCTGCTGCGTCTCCCTGCCGCCCTGGTGCATCTGCCGTAGTGATTGAAGCATTGCCTCTGTGTTCCCATGCTGCCATGGCGAATGACCATCGCCCCATCGACCCCTCCTGCTCCTGCCTGGTGCGTCCCCTGCTGCCGCCCTGCCTGCTGGGTTTGCCTTGCTGCCTGCTGCTCTCCTCCTGTGAATCTGCACTCTTCTCCTCTCGTCCCCCACACCACACCCCTCTGCACCACGCCACATCCCTCTGCACCCCACCAGGCATGCCGCAGCTTCTCACGGGCCTACCTGCACTCGCTGGTGACCAAGGACCCCGTGGGCTGCCACCTGCTCACTTGAGGCGCCTCACGTTCAACCTTCCACCCACCGCATCCACTCCTGACTGCATCCCCCACACCCCTCTGCACCCCACTTCATCCCTCTGCACCCCACCAGGCATGCCGCAGCTTCTCACGGGCCTATCTGCACTCGCTGGTGACCAAGGACCCCGTGGGCTGCCACCTGCTCACCATCCACAACATCGCCTACATGATGCAGGTGGGAGGGCAGTTGGGGAAGAGAAGGGATGTGTGGGGTTGAGGGGAAGATGATTCTGGTGTTGCGCGAAAACGCACACCTGCTCACCATCCACAACATCGCCTACATGATGCAGGTGGGGGTGGGGAGGGGAGTTGGGGGGGGGGGGAGGGGGGGGGGTTACTATGGGTGGAGATGGGGAGAGAGGTGGCATGAGATGTGATGTGATTGGGATGGCACGTGTGTGGCAAAGGCGGTGGTTGGGACATATTGGGGATGTGAGACGAGGTGAGAGTGGAAGCATATGTTGAGAGCGGAAGTTGGCTGGGGGGGAGTAGTGGACGGAAACTGGAATGAACGAGTTCCAATTTATGAAAGAGTGCGAGTGAGAGTTACACGCTGCCATTTCCAACTGGACTGAAACTGCATGGCAGTGCATGCCTCTCAGTCAGCCCATTGCTCTTGAATGTCCACCCTGCTCACACGTGAAATGGGCTTGTCTCTGCTCCCATCTCATGCCCTCCTCTCCTCCCTGGCAATGCAGCTCTCGAGGTCAATGCACGACGCCATTCTCAATAACACCTTCCCCAGGTATGCCTCCCTCCCTCCCTTCACCTGTCTCCCTCCCTTCACCTGTCTCCCTCCCTTCATTTGCCTCCCTTCCCTCGTCACCTTTTACATCGCGCTTAATCCCTCATATACCTTTTTAACCCCTCATGTCTCTCTCTCTCATGTATCCAAGAATTACCTTGTATCCCTGTGTGTCCTGTACTCATGCGTTCCCCTCCTTTTTGCTCCCCTCCTCCCTGCTCCCATGCTCCCTGCAGTTTTGTGGTCGAATTTCTCCAAAAACAGGTGTGCCCTTTCGCCCTTTCTCCCCCAACTCACCCCTCTCTCTCTAGGTCGATGCTCCACACACACCCGCACACGCACGCACACACACACACACACACACACACACAGACACACACACACACACACACGCACGCACGCACACACACACACACATGCACACACACACACACACACGCACGCACGCACACACACACACACACACACACACACACACGCACACACACACACGCACGCACGCACGCACACGCACGCATGCACGCACACGTACATACAGCCCTCTGCCCTCGTGTTTCCTCACATCCCCACAGCTTTCCATTCCCCACCTCACATCCTTGCCTCTCCCCTTCCCTCCATCCCCCGTCCCCTTTCCCACATCCCCCCATCCCCATGTCCCCCAGTTCCCCCAGGGGGACGTGCCGCAGTGGGTGCAGGCAGCCATGCAGACTGCCGCTATCGACATATCCCCAGCTCTGCACCCGGCTCGCGTGTTGTGAGGCGCGTCCTTCCCAGGCGCCTGCCCGATCAGTTTCCCCGGGGAAACGTGCCCTAGTGGGTGCAGGCAGCCATGCAGACACTGCTGCCATCGCCATTTCTCCAGCTCAACACCCTGACCGCACACCTCCAAATATCTGATGCGCCTCAAAATGTCTGACATACCGTATAATGCTCTCAGAAGTTGAACAGCGGAATCAATGCATTAGGGTTTCAAACAATACAAATAGCAACCCTAGGAATTTGCTGTACTCCCTACAATGCTACTCACTGTAGCCTAACAAGACATTAAAACATGTGACAAACGCATATACCAGACTCCACATCACACCTTACAAAGCTGCAACAATCAGCATGCGCTGCTACGGATGGTTTGGATCTGTATTTTACCCCGCTCGTACTGAACATTGATGCTGTGAACCTTGATTTTCCTTTCATAGTTCGTTGCTGCTGCTTTGAATGCACAGTAGAGAACTGAGTTCTAGGAGGGTACCGTCGTAGCACATGAGGATTTCAACATACCGTAATCCCTCGCACAAAGGACCCGCCGGAAAGAAAGTCCATCAGGATTCTTATGCGGAAGAGGTTCGTTCATTGTGGTATAAATTTGTGAAGAGGACCCCCATTTCGGTAGGTTTATTTGTTGTATATCGTACAGTTCTATTGCATTTGTATGGCCATGCGTCAAAATTTGAAGGACGAAATTGAATTCTGACATGATCTTGGTGTTATACTCGAAATCTGACACACACCCAGCGCGTCGGATTGAAAATCTGACACGACTGTCGAATCATGCACAAAGCGTGGTTTAGCATGGTACAAATAATAGCACTCATAGCAAAAAACCAGGAAACTCTAAACATTTTTTTAAGAACGCTAAGTATTTGATTTAGTTGGCATCATGGCTACATATGGTTTTGCACTTGAAATGTTATTTTCTGGTTGTTTTTTATGGATGAAATACACCATGCAATGCATACATCCACAATCAGAGCCTTGGTTATTTTCCTTGTATAGAGGATGGAGTTGGGTTTGGGAGAGCCGGCAGAACTCGCCGCCCACGTGGTAGTTGGGAGAAGAGGAAGCATCAGGGCGTGGTAATAAGCCCGCTTATTGCATCTACATCCACATATTACCTACTCCAACCCCGTCAACAAACGATCTTGAAGTCGATCGATCCTCTCGAGATCGTCACGTCAGAGGCTCTTTGTACCACATCCCAGCATTATGGTCTAGCCACTGGCGTCGACCGTCAGTTACGCAAGATAGACTGAGAACACTAGGCGGTACATTAATTTCGGTAGGATTCTTTTTTTTAGCGGTAGTGTTGTAATCTGCAGAAATGTGGTGAACAGGCGTTGTGAAATTGTGCAGCGTAAGCGATATTGTGACAGCATGGACTCACGGTGCTCTAGAAAGCAGTCCAAGCTATTGCCTACGCAGCTCCTGTCGATTCTGTTCTTCTTCCTTCTGCTCACCTTATCGCAATTTCGAGCCGACGCATTACCAGGAACATGTGCCGTCGCTGGGGAATGCGACGCGAGTGGCGACAATGCAGCGGAAGCAGCAGCGACAGAAGAAAAGGACGCGAACAAAACGGACCGTTCAAATGTCGACGGAAAATCCGGTGAAGACGGGAAGGCTCGCGTGGATCCGTACGCGTTATTGGCAGACGGACATGCCAAGGTGATTTCACTGTCGCTCGTGTTTTTACGCTCAAATTGTTGCCGCGCGTTTCATGTCCATGTGTGTTTGATCCGCGTATTTCAGGCCTACATGATTCTCCATGATACTCCATTGTGCACTATTCCGTTCCATTTTGCTCCATTCTGATTCATTCTGCACTTTTATGCATTGTGTCGCTCCATTCGAGTCCAATTTACTCCATTCTGATCGATCTTGCTCTATACTTATCCATCTCGCTCCAATCGGCTCTATCCCTATGCGGTCGATCACATGCTGTCATCACGCGCTATCACAAGCCAACAGCTCAAGGCGAGGAACTATGAGGAGGCCATCGACTCGTACAATAAGGTCAGCATTCCTCTCCGTTGCCTTCCCTGTGGTAACTGATGGTTCAAGGTATGTGTTTTCTTCCATTCAGTCCGGTTGATTCACACTCAAATCACCCCCTTGCCTTGTCGTCCTGTGACCTCCCTCCCTCCCCTCCCCTCACCTCTCAGCTGGACGCGGTTCTCTCGCGCCTCTACAGCACTTGCTGCACGACAGGGGTACCTTTCAGATGACACGAATCGACTGAAGTCACCCCCCTGCCTTGTCCCCATTTGACCCCTCCCTTCCCTCCCCCCACCTCTCAGCTGGACGCGGTTCTCTCGCGGCTCTACGGCGCCTTGCTGCACGGCAGGGGCGTTGCGCGTTCCATGCTGGAGCAGCACCAGCAGGCAGCCCTCGACTTCAAGCAGGCGAGTCAGGTCCTTTCCTTCCAGCATGACGCCTCAAGAATAGGCTCCATGCTGGAGCAGCACCAGCAGGCAGCTCTGAACTTCAAGCAAACGAGTTTGGTTGTTGTGGCGAGCACTGGAAGAATCTGCACTTTGTAACCTGGTTTGTTCGACTCGACCCACAAAGGGATATGCTTCTTTCCGTGCTAATGTGCTGATCCCACTGTGTGTGTGTGTGTGTGTGTGCCTGCGCGCTTGCGCGTGAGTGTGTGTATGCGTGCATGCGTGTATGTATGTACGTGTCACGTGTGTGCAAGAGAGTATGTATCCACCACGTTCACGGCTCACCTTCTCGCCATCTGCTGTGCACTGCAGGCAGTGGAGAAGCAGCCACAGAAGGCAGTGTACTGGGTGGAGCTGGGGCAGGAATACACCCTTCTGAACGACTATGCCAATGTGAGTGAGTTACTCGATGTGTAAGATGACTCGGTAAGTAAGGCAGCATACTGGGTGGAGCTGGGGCAGGAATACACCCTTCTGAACGACTATGCCAATGTGAGTGAGTTACTCGATGTGTAAGATGACTCAGTAAGTAAGGCAGCATACTGGGTGGAGCTGGGGCAGGAATACACCCTTCTGAACGGCTATGCCAATGTGAGTGAGTTACTCGATGTGTAAGATGACTCGGTAAGTAAGGCAGCATACTGGGTGGAGCTGGGGCAGGAATACACCCTTCTGAATGGCTATGCCAATGTGAGTGAGCCACCCGCTTCTGTCGCTCTCCATGCCATGTGCTTACGTGCTTCACATCACCCTAATTCCTGCTCTGATAAGTCACACCAAAACCCCTTCCTCCTCACTTCCCCCCCTCTCCTCCAAGTCATTTCTGCCATCTATTTCGGTCTTGCTGTCTGCATGCTTTCCCCTTCTTCCACAACCCGATTAGGCCCACAATGACGTTAACCCCGAGTAGGCCCACAATGGCGTTAAGCCAGTGGTTGGAGCTGCACCCCCACAACAACAGTTAGTTGACTTTTGAGTCGTCTCAAAAGTCACCTCTTGCTGCCTGCATCCTTTCCCCTTCTTCCACAACCCGATTAGGCCCACAATGGCGTTAAGCCAGTGGAGCTGCACCCCCACAACGACAGTTAGTTTTTGGGAATCCTCAATAACCACCTCTGTCGTGTCGCCCTCTTGCTGCCTGCATCCTTACTTCCCCTATGCCTTCCACACACCCCCATCAGGCGCACAGCGCCTTTGTCAAGGCAGTGGAGCTGGACCCCCACAACGACCAGGCCAGGCGGTTCCGAGGTAGGAAGGGGAGATGCTGCTGACGTGGAAAGGGGAGATTCTGACGTGGAAAGGGGAAATGCCGACATGGGATGTGATGGGGAAGCTTGTACATTTTTTAGAATAGCAGACTGCCATGTACTGTACGCAGCCTCTCACTATCACCTCTCCCAACTCTTCTCCCCTTCTCCTCTCTCCCTCCACCCTTTCTCCACAAACCCCCTTTCCCATTCATCGTCATTCCCCTGCTGCCCCATACAGGCATGAGTGCGTTTGAGATAGATCACTACGCAGCAGCCATGAGCAACCTTGTCCGGCGCTCACCCGTGACCCGGCCAACACTCAGCTGCTCACGCAGTTGGCGCACTCACTGCTGCTCCTCCCTCACCCGTCCCTACCTCCCCTTTCCCCGAGCCTGCATCCCCCCACCCATGGCAGGCATGATTGCGTTTGAGGTAGAGCACTATGCAGCAGCCCTGGAAGACCTGGTCCCGGCGCTCACCCGTGACCCATCCAACACTCAGCTGCTCACTCAGGTGGCGCATTCTCTGCTGCTGTGCCTCCCTCACCAACTTCTCCCTCCCCACATCCCCCCACCCATCCCAGGCATGAGTGCGTTTGAGATAGAGCACTACGCAGCAGCCATGAGCAACCTTGTCCCGGCGCTCACCCGTGACCCGGCCAACACTCAGCTGCTCACGTAGTTGGCGCACTCACTGCTGCTCCTCCCTCACCCGTCCCTACCTCCCCTTTCCCCGAGCCTGCATCCCCCCCCACCCATGGCAGGCATGATTGCGTTTGAGGTAGAGCACTATGCAGCAGCCCTGGAAGACCTGGTCCCGGCGCTCACCCGTGACCCATCCAACACTCAGCTGCTCACTCAGGTGGCGCATTCTCTGCTGCTGTGCCTCCCTCACCAACTTCTCCCTCCCCACATCCCCCCACCCATCCCAGGCATGAGTGCGTTTGAGATAGAGCACTACGCAGCAGCCATGAGCAACCTTGTCCCGGCGCTCACCTGTGACCCGGCCAACACTCAGCTGCTCACGCAGTTGGCGCACTCACTGCTGCTCCTCCCTCACCCGTCCCTACCTCCCCTTTCCCCGAGCCTGCATCCCCCCACCCATGGCAGGCATGATTGCGTTTGAGGTAGAGCACTATGCAGCAGCCCTGGAAGACCTGGTCCCGGCGCTCACCCGTGACCCATCCAACACTCAGCTGCTCACTCAGGTGGCGCATTCTCTGCTGCTGTGCCTCCCTCACCAACTTCTCCCTCCCCACATCCCCCCACCCATCCCAGGCATGAGTGCGTTTGAGATAGAGCACTACGCAGCAGCACTGGAGGACCTCGTCCCTGCACTCGCCCGCGACCCGGCCAACACCCAGCTACTCACACAGGTGGCGCACTCACTGCTGCGTTCCCTCATACAACCCTCCCTCCCTTCCCGGCCCCATCCTGCCCCCCACCCATGGCAGGCATGAGTGCGTTTGAGGTAGAGCACTACGCAGCAGCCCTCGACGACCTCGTTCCTGCCCTCACCCGCGACCCGGCCAACACTCAGCTGCTCACCCAGGTGGCGCACTCGCTGCTGCGCCTCAACCGCTACCGCGAGTCACAGCCGTTCTGGGACGCGGTTGTACAGGCCGACCCAGGGGAGGCACACGCAGGGGAGGAAAGCTCAGGGGAGGCAAGCCCTGGGGAGGTAGACCCCGGGAAGGCACACGCAGTGGAGGGCGAGGCGTGGCTACAGAAGGGCATCACACACCGCATTCTGGGGGAGGCGGACAAGGCTGTGGACTCTCTGCTCATGGCTCTCTCTGTGCAAGAGTAGGTGCCGTGGGTGGGGTGGGGTGGGGTGGGGTGGAGTGGGGTGGAGTGGGGTGGAGTGGGGTGGGGGGGAGTGGTGAACAGGGGAGTGTGGGAAGGAAATAACCTAAATCCTGAGGTTTTAAAAAAGGTGCATCCTGGGGGAGGCGGACAAGGCTGTAGACTCTCTGCTCATGGCTCTCTCTGTGCAAGAGTAGGTGCTGCGGGTGGGGTGGGGGTGGGGTGGGGTGGTGTGTGGGGTGGGGTGGGGTGGGGAACAGGGGAGTGTGGGAAGAGGGGCCTTCTTTATTTCCTGAGGTTTTGAGGGAAATGCATCCTGGGGGAGGCGGACAAGGCTGTGGACTCTCTGCTCATGGCTCTCTCTGTGGCTGAGTACGTGCTGTGGGTGGGATGGGGTGGGGTGGGGTGGGGTGGGGTGGAGTGGGGTGGAGTGGGGTGGGTGGGAGTGGTGAACAGGGGAGTGTGGGAAGGAAATAACCTAAATCCTGGGGTTTTAAAGAAGGTGCATTCTGGGCGAGGCGGACCAGGCTGTGGACTCGCTGCTCATGGCTCTCTCTGTGCAAGAGTAGGTGCTGTGGGTGGGGTGGGGTGGGGTTGGGTAGGAGTGGTGAACAAGGGAGTGTCGGAATAGGATAGGGGCCTTTTTTTTTTCCTAAGGTTTTAAAAGAGGTGCATTCGAGAAGAGGTGGACCAGGCTGTGGACTGGCTGCTCATGGCTCTCTCTGTGGTTGAGGATGTGCTGTGGGAGAGGTGGGTGGGTGGGCTGGTGAACAGGTGAGTGTGGCGAGGGGAGTTTGTTGCTGTTTTAGGCTCCTCACGATAAAGATCCTGGACGAGGCGGACGAGGCTGTGGACTCTCTGCTCATGGCTCCCTCTGTGGTGGAGTGGAGTAGGTGGTGTGGGTGGGCCGGGGAGGTGGGTGTGGGGGCGGGTGGTCAGGAGAGTGTGGGGAGGGGAGGGGAGGGGAGGGGAGGGGAGGGGAGGGGAGGGGAGGGGAGGGGAGGGGAGGGAATGTGGCGCACTTTCATGGCATGGCACTCTCACTGTCCAAATGAGGTGGGTGGGTCGTGGGACGGGTGGAAATGCGAGAACGTGCAGGCGCACCCAGGGAAGGCACAGCCAGGGAAGGCACAGCCAGGGAAGGCACAGCCAGGGAAGGCACAGCCAGGGAAGGCACAGCCAGGGAAGGCACAGCCAGGGAAGGCACAGCCAGGGAAGGCACAGCCAGGGAAGGCACAGCCAGGGAAGGCACAGCCAGGGAAGGCACAGCCAGGGAAGGCACAGCCAGGGAAGGCACAGCCAGGGAAGGCACAGCCAGGGAAGGCACAGCCAGGGAAGGCACAGCCAGGGAAGGCACAGCCAGGGAAGGCACAGCCAGGGAAGGCACAGCCAGGGAAGGCACAGCCAGGGAAGGCACAGCCAGGGAAGGCACAGCCAGGGAAGGCACAGCCAGGGAAGGCACAGCCAGGGAAGGCACAGCCAGGGAAGGCACAGCCAGGGAAGGCACAGCCAGGGAAGGCACAGCCAGGGAAGGCACAGCCAGGGAAGGCACAGCCAGGGAAGGCACAGCCAGGGAAGGCACAGCCAGGGAAGGCACAGCCAGGGAAGGCACAGCCAGGGAAGGCACAGCCAGGGAAGGCACAGCCAGGGAAGGCACAGCCAGGGAAGGCACAGCCAGGGAAGGCACAGCCAGGGAAGGCACAGCCAGGGAAGGCACAGCCAGGGAAGGCACAGCCAGGGAAGGCACAGCCAGGGAAGGCACAGCCAGGGAAGGCACAGCCAGGGAAGGCACAGCCAGGGAAGGCACAGCCAGGGAAGGCACAGCCAGGGAAGGCACAGCCAGGGAAGGCACAGCCAGGGAAGGCACACCCAGGGAAGGCACAGCCAGGGAAGGCACAGCCAGGGAAGGCACAGCCAGGGAAGGCACAGCCAGGGAAGGCACAGCCAGGGAAGGCACAGCCAGGGAAGGCACAGCCAGGGAAGGCACAGCCAGGGAAGGCACAGCCAGGGAAGGCACACCCAGGGAAGGCACACCCAGGGAAGGCACAGCCAGGGGAGGAGGCACACCTGTGGGAGGGCGAGGCGTGGGTGCAAAAGGGCGAATCACACTGCATCCTGGGCCAAGGGGACCTGGTGAGAGGAGAGGTGGGAAGGGGAGGGAAGGCGAGGGGAGAGGAGAGGAGAGGAGGGGTGGGGAGGGGAGAGGAGGGAGGGGGCTGCTGCTGTCAATCTCTTTGCCTGTGAGGCCAAAGTTTTAGCTTCTTCTCTTCTTCACTGTGTGGGTGTGTGCGGTTGTGTGCGGTTGTATGTGGTGGCAGGAACATTGATGTATATCGCAATTTGGTAGCCACAAGGCGCTATCAAGGGGATCACTGGTGAGTGAGCCAACCTCGTCATCCCAGCTGTGCGTCAAATCAAGAAGCACAAAAACCTTACACTCTGCGAATGGTTGTGATTGTTCTTGTTTTATGTGGGCCAGTCACTGTGACATAATGAGTGTTGCTGCAGCAATGTGCTCGTGTTACGCGTTTCATAGCACATGCACTCTCTTGCAGGCAGGTCTCCCCCACCCAACTCCTTCGCCCCGACGACGCACGAATACCACTGAGGGGATCACTCAGTCGACTCAACATGCACCACATGTATTCCCTTGCGTATGCACCCCACCTATCCCCATCTCCCTGCATCCCATCCAACCGCACAGGGGCGCCATAGAGTGGTGCAACAAGGGGCTGGCGTTCAGTCCAGAGGATAGCGAGCTGCTGTACGTGCGCGCCTCCATGCACCACGCCCTGGGCGACCATGCCACAGCCGTGAGTCCCTGCTGCTACAGATGGTGGTGCTAAAGATGTGGCTATTATGGCTATCAATGCTGCTGTACGTGCGTGCATCCATGCATGCACCACGCCCTGGGCGACCATGCTACAGCCGTGAGTCACTGCTCGTACAGATGTGAATGCTACAGATGTTGATGGCACAGATGTGGTCATTATAGCTATCAAGGCTGCCCTACATGCGAGCCTCCATGCACCATGCCCTGGGCGACCATGCCACAGCCGTGAGTCACTGTTCCTGCAGATGTTGGTGCTCCATCCTCCCACACCCCTCTCTGCTCTCTGCCTACAACCATCCCATGCCGACTCTTGAGTCGACTCAAGAGTCACTGTGTGCTGCGCTCCGTCTGTCCTCTGCCTGCTTCATGCTTTGTTCCCTCTGTCACTCTGTCCCTTGGTCCCACTGTCCCCCTCTCCATCCGTCGCCCTGTCCATCTGTCCCTCTCTCCCCTGTCCCCTGCGCATCTGTCCGTCGCAGCTCTCCTTTTACGACCATCTCCTTGCAACAGCCACAGAGCAGCACATGACGTTCAACCAGGCAGTCGCTTTCTACCAGGTACCATCCACCGCTCTCCTTCCACCTGCTCGCTCCTCGTGCTCGCCCTGTCTGCTCGTTTTCAAAGCTCGCCCGCTCCATGTCCTCTCATCCCTCCTGCTCGCCGCCCTGTGTGTTTCCCCGCTTAAATCTGCCGGCCTTTCCTTCGTTCCTTTCCCTTCCCTTCCCCTTCCTCTCCGACACCACTGAGCCTTTGCTTTGGAAGGTTATGTTCAAGTCCGTCCCGCTTGCCTCCCCTGCTCCCTCCCTCTTTCCTGCTCCTTCTCCGTTTTTACCCCCTTTTCCTTTCCTTTTCCTTAGCGGTTGCCTGATTTGCTGAACACGCAGCGCTGAGATGTTCACCCCTGAATGACCTCTAAACGCCCTCTGAATGGCTCCCATCCCACTTCCCTTCTTCTCCCTTGTGTTCCCCCGACTCACAGGAACCAACGCTTTCAGGGGAACTTTCAGTCGTTCACTCCAATCCACACGTGGAAGCAGCTCAGCGCCAAGTACAATGCCATCTATGACAGGTGTGCCCTTGTCTTGCCCTTGTGCTGTCTTGCCCCCACTTGCATTGCAGGAACCAGCGCTTTCAGGGCAACTTCCATTCGCACACTCCCATCCACACGTGGAAGCAGTTTAGCGCCAAATACAATGCGATTTATGACAGGTGCGGTGGTGCCCTGTAAACGATTTTTGAGACGTCTGAAATTCCCCACACTCCCATTCACACGTGGAAGCAGTTTAGCGCCAAATACAATGCTATTTATGACAGGTGCGTTCCAAGTCGACTCAAAAGTCACTCCCATCCCATCCACACGTGGAAACGTGGAAGCAGCTCAGGGCCGAACACAATGCTATCTATCACGCTGCCTTGTAGTGTAGACGACTCTTGAGACGTCTCACAACTTGCATTGCCATTCACACTTGGAAGCCGCCCAGCGCCAAGTACAATGCCACTTATGATAGGCGCGGTCCATCTGTGCCACTCTGCTGCGGTGTTGCCCTGTGCACCAGTCCACACAGGAGCTGTGCACCAATCATGACAAAGGTCTTGTGTGTCATGTCATGTACATCTACACGACCAATGCACATCGTGCTGCCTGTAGTGAGTTGAGTTTTGAGTCGACTCAAAACTCGATTCATCATGTACATCTACACGACCAATGCACATTGTGCTGCCTGTGGATAAGTTGGTTTTCGAGAATTCGCAAAAAGCAGCTCGAGCTTTTAGTGATGCCTGTGGAATTTGGATTGGTTTTGTGACACGTGCCCTTCCATCCATTCTCCCACCTTTTCTCCCCTTCCCACCTACCTCTTCCCCCCTCCCCTCGTTTCCTAACTGCATCGCCATGAGCCTATCAGGGCAGTGGAGGTGACGCGGAAGGGACTTTTGGAAGGGCAGGAGGCACTGGATGAGGATGGCAACGCTATTCCATTCCTGTCCCTCACTACACGCCTGTCCCTGTCCCTCCCCTTAACGCACTGTGATCCCATCAGGGCAGTGGAGGTGACCCGAAAGGGGCTGCTGGAAGGGCAGGAGGCACGGGACGAGGATGGCAACGTCATTCCTGTCCCCCGCGATACTTACGGACCCAAGGTGCGTAGAAACCAGTATCTCGGGACAGGCAGATGGGCAATCAGGCAGACAGGCAGACAGGAGGCAGAGAGGCAGATAGGCAGTCAGACAGCCAGACGCTGGCAGACAGATGGCAGGCAGGCGTCGTGCGGCATGTATGGCTGTAAGCGGATTCTTTTCACTTGCACGTAATGAAATGTCTCCCAATATAACCTGCATCCGGCACTCTCGCCTTGCTGTGTCGTCTTCGTAACCGCTTTCAGTTAATGGCATTCTTGGTGCCCTCGTACTTTCTACCTTCTTTCCAATGCCCCACCCTCACCACACGCTCTTTCTCCCTTACGCGCTTCCCTGCCCTGCTCTGTGTGGGGCAGATAGAGGCAGCAAAGGGCCACGCGGGGCTGTATGATGCAATTGGTCGGGACTTCTATCTGCGCCTGCCCTTGCACAGCATGGCCAACCCCGGGTCAGTTGATTGATTCGCAACATGGTGTGCGCATGCTGATATCTGTTGGCATATCAGCATGCCCCTCTCTCACATCCGTCCCTGCTGGGTTGCGCACTCGATGTGACCTGTGTTCTCGCATGATGGCAGATGTTTTTTTGGTATGCAGATTTCTGGCTGCAATACACGTCCCCACCCCCCTGTCTCCAACCCTGGTCCCTCTTTCTCGTTCGAATGCTCCTCTTCTCCCTCGCATGCAGGACGGTCTTGCATGGAACAGAGTTCAAGCTGGAAAAGAAGTGAGCACTCACCTCCATGCGCCTCCTCTCTCTATCGCCCTCTCATGCCGACTCTGCAAACTCAAACCTCATTGTCCCATGCTCTCACCCTCCTTGCTACCCACGCTTCATCCCCCGTTTCGCCCCTGCTACCCCCTGCTCTACCCAATCCATCCGGTTGTTCCAAACCCTCTCCTTCAATTGCGCCCGCCGCTCTGCACGACCATCCTGCATGTCTGGCTCCTCAGGGCGCTGTTGATTGGCTTTCCGACGTACTCCAAGAATTTTGCTACCCCCCTGCTCCACCCAATCCCCCATTGTTTCACTCCACCACCAACTGTCCACCCCACCGCCCATCCCCACCCCACAGGGCGCTGTCGATTGACTTCCAGACGTACACCAAGAACTCCGAAACGCAGTGGGGCCAGCTGGATGACGAGCTCACTGCCACCTGGGAGGTCAGTGCTTCTGCTACTAGTACTGGTGCTGCCTGTGGCCATGCTGCGGGTACTGTGTTGGTGGTGGCTATGCGGTGTTGGTGGTGCTAGTGGTGGTGCTAGTGGTGGTGCTAGTGGTGGTGCTAGTGGTGGTGCTAGTGGTGGTGCTAGTGGTGGTGCTAGTGGTGGTGCTAGTGGTGGTGCTAGTGGTGGTGCTAGTGGTGGTGCTAGTGGTGGTGCTAGTGGTGGTGCTAGTGGTGGTGCTAGTGGTGGTGCTAGTGGTGGTGCTAGTGGTGGTGCTAGTGGTGGTGCTAGTGGTGGTGCTAGTGTTGGTGCTAGTGGTGGTGCTAGTGGTGGTGCTAGTGGTGGTGCTAGTGGTGGTGCTAGTGGTGGTGCTAGTGGTGGTGCTAGTGGTGGTGCTAGTGGTGGTGCTAGTGGTGGTGCTAGTGGTGGTGCTGTCGCTGCTGATATTGGTACAAGCACCTGAAGGTGCTTGTGCTGCTGTTATTGGTGGACCCTGGTATTACTAGTGGTGCTGCTGGTGCTGGTGCCAGTGCTGCTGGTGCTGGTGCCAGTGCTGCTGGTGCTGGTGCCAGTGCTGCTGGTGCTGGTGCCAGTGCTGCTGGTGCTGGTGCCAGTGCTGCTGGTGCTGGTGCCAGTGCTGCTGGTGCTGGTGCCAGTGCTGCTGGTGCTGGTGCCAGTGCTGCTGGTGCTGGTGCCAGTGCTGCTGGTGCTGCAAACATTTGCAGTGTGGGTGGTAGGTGGGCTGATGATAGATGGCATTGTTAATGGTTGTGCTTCCAGGTACCACACTCCTCCTCGTAAGAGTCATTACCCCCTCTCGTACCCTCTCCCCCTTCCAAACTCTTCCCCAATCCAGAGCCTGTCAGCAGCAGTGCTAGATCTGCCCACGAGGGCCATGGACAGCAGCCTGTACCAGCAGCGCATTCGGGAGAACATTCTGCGCATCAGCTACTACTGGTTCCAGCTCATGCCGCTGTCCCGCGGGTCCGCCATGGTGGGGCTTGTTTCCATCCTTGGGCTCTCCATGGCTGCTGACATGGAAACCACTGCACGCATCCCAAGGGATGTCCTGGTGAGTCCAGTCTATTGCTGCTGGTAATGCCTCCATCTTCCACCTCTCCATGTCTCCGCTTGAATCACTCCCGCATGAATCACTCCTGCATGAATCACTCCCGCATGAATCACTCCCGCATGAATCACTCCCGCATGAATCACTCCCGCATGAATCACTCCCGCATGAATCACTCCCGCATGAATCACTCCCGCATGAATCACTCCCGCATGAATTACTCCCGCATGAATCACTCCCGCATGAATCACTCCCGCATGAATCACTCCCGCATGAATCACTCCCGCATGAATCACTCCCGCATGAATCACTCCCGCATGAATCACTCCCGCATGAATCACTCCCGCATGAATCACTCCCGCATTCCAAACGATGTGCTGATGAATGACACAGTATCGCAGTGTGAGGTGACACAGGTTGTCTGTGTGTTAGTTTCTTTCATTCTTTTATTTTTCAACGATGCTTGTCTACCGTACCGTATGTGTCAGGTTGACTGGGAGGGGCTGTTTGCGACTCGCTTTCAAGACTTTTACGATGCCGTTGCTCCTTGGCTCTATTCATCAGTTAGACGGTCACCTTGGCAGCTCCCTATTGTGCGTGAGGTGCTCCCAACCACACGCCACGTACTGGCTGCTCTGAGCTACCAATGATAATGTATTTGTGTCATTGTGGGTGGATAATCAATGTACGTTTTAGGGAGTGGTTTTACGTAAGTCAATGTGTGCTATCATGGAGGATATTATTGTTCCGGTATGTATGGTACGATTGTGCTAAAAATAATTGAAAATGCTGACAGTTTACAGGCATAGGTACAAGAATGATCAGATTCAACACAAGGACAATAAAGCCAAAGAACCATACGCAAGCAACTTATAGCAACTGTGCCATAGCATACATAATTCTTTCGCCAATAACCTGTGGTCGTGAGCAGTAGCAACAGCTGAAATCATAGTGCTGAAGATTAATCTCTCTGGGTCAGGTCGGGGAGGTGAGAGCAGTCGGGACGCTGGGCAAGCACGGAGGAAACAGGGCGAGGCTATGCTAGAATCTCGGAAGGTGTGTGGGCGGGTGGGGGGGAGGTGAGAGAGGGGTAATCTCCCTGGTCCTGAGCAAATAGAGCAGTCGGGACGCTGGGCAAGCACGGAGGAAACAGGGCGAGGCTATGCTAGAATCTCGGAAGGTGTGTGGGCGGGTGGGGGGGAGGTGAGAGAGAGGGGTAATCTCCCTGGTCCTGAGCAAATAGAGCAGTCGGGACGCTGGGCAAGCACGGAGGAAACAGGGCGATGCAAAGCTGGAATCTCGGAAGGTGTGTGAGCGGTTGGGGGGGAGGTGGGAGAGGGGTAATCCCTCTGGTAGTGAGCAGCAAGAGCAGGTGGAACGGTGGGCAATCAAGGAGGAAACAGGGCGAGAGGACGTTGAAGGGGTTGGAAGAGAATACTCTCTTTTATCTGTTCCTGGAAGGAAGGAACAGATCGCGCGAGGCCGCTGAAAGGAAGGGAGAGAACGGGTGTATGAAGGGGAGCGGATGGAGAGAAGTGAGATGGGCGAGGGGACGTGGGATGGGATACGTGAACAGAATCTGGGGAAGTGAGAAGGAAGAGAGTGGGGAAGGGGCGAGGGGAGCAGCGGGAGGACAGTGGGTGAGGACAGCAGGAGGTCAGAGAGTGGGAATGGAAAGTAGAAACGCATAGGGAGCTGGTAAGTTGGGATGGTTGGGTGATGACGGGGAACGGCAAGCTGGGATATAAGGAAAATTAAGGGGAGCGAGGAGTGAGGGGCGGGGGGGAATGAGAGGTGACAGAGGAGGCGGGAGGAGGACGTGGGGGAAATGAGGGCGGAAGGGTGCGGGAGGGGGGAAAGTCACGAGTGAGCGACAGGGTGATGAGGGGAAAATTAGGGATGAGCGACGGGGGAAATGAGGGATGCGTGAAGGGGGAGGGCTGAGCGACAGGGGGAATGAGGGATGAGCGAAGGGGGGACATGAGGGATGAGCGACGGGGGATATGAGGGATGAGCGACGGGGGACATGAGGGATGAGCGACGGGGAAATGAGGGATGCGCGACGGGGACAGGGGTGAGCGACGGGGGGAAGTGAGGGGTGAGCGAAGGGGGTGAATGAGGGGTGAGCGACGGGGGGAAGTGACGGGTGAGCGACGAATGAGGGGTGACCGACGAGGGAATAAGGGGTGAGCGACGAATGACAGGTGACCAATGAGGGAATAAGGGGTGAGCGATAGGGAATGAGGGGTGAGCGACGGCGTCAGCGAAAGGAGGGAGGGAGGAGAAGAGGGGGGACGGGGGTGAGGGAAGGGAAGAACGACGTTTAATCTTGCAGTCGCGCAGAGACGCGACGGGTGCGCTTTACCAGCGCGCATCACTGGAGGCGGCGCGCGTCACAGAAACACAGCGATGCGCGAGCTGTGGATTGCGGAACGAAATCAGCCCTTGCGGAACGAAATCAGCCCTATTGCGGTACGAAATCAGCCCTATTGATAAAAGAGTGAGATGCGATAACGTAGTCCGTCGTGATAAGAGCTGCGCGAGGGCTTGGTTGTACGAAATGGACAACATTATTATAGCGAATTTCCGGAATAGATAGTACGCAGCATCTGGCATATCGTTACTATCATTCGACACGGTACTAGGAGCTAAGGCGCAAAGCTACCACGACGGATGGCGGAACTAAGAACTAGCTTGTTACGACTAGGCGAAAGGCGATTGAACGAGAGACGTGGACATTGAAACTAGATCTGAGCAGAGTATGCGTGGCGAATTGGAAAACCTACTCTCCTCAGATCTGAGGAGGTGGTGGTGTACCAACCGAAACACAATCCCCACCAGTCCCCTTGGGATTCCATTCTGCCCGAATTTCTTTCCCTCGATTTCCTTTCCTTCCCCTCTTGGATTTTGATTGGGCCTCGCAATCTTCTCCATCCCAACCCCTTCCTCTGCACCTGCCCAGAAACTGAATTGACACAGCAAAATAAATTACAACCAATGAAGTCTATTTTTTCCCCCTCATGCCGTCCCGCACCTCACGCAAAAGGTTCGGCCTAGACTCTAAACTACTAACACGTCAACCAAGCATGACCTGCCCGTGACTTCGAACCTTATCTTGGTGCCACACTCCCAATAAAATTAGTCAATTGAACGTAACATAACCACAAAAGTGTTACACAAACGTGCCACAACACAGGAACACCCACAATGGGGGATGACAGCACTGTTCCCCAACCTGTCACCAAATCTTGGCGCATTAAAGCGACGGTGCACATTTGCCACCCAAAACCCAGAACCCTGGCGAACTGTTACTGCGGATGGAAAGTGTCCGCACGAAATCCTGGTTTTCGCCAGCCAGCACTTTCGCGCTGGCAAGCCTGGTTCAAAAAAAAAACTTCTGAACCCAACACTGCCAAAAGTTGCCCGTCGCTTTAAGCCACGATGAGGGATGTGCGCACTGCTGCCTTCCCTTCCTGACACCACTGTTCCGATTCTTCCGTGTCAACTGGTCAACCTTCCCTCCCTGCCACCCTTCACTGTTCTGACCAAATTTTGGCGCTTCTTGATTGTCATCAATTGTTATTCATGCCACGCTACATTTCCAACCACGCGATTCGAGGCCACTCCTTCCATCCAGCCCACATTGTCCCTCGAAACTTCATATTCAGTAGCATTGTGAGCTCCAGTCTCACAAGACCTGAAGACTTGACAACTACAACGAGCTCAACAGGAGAATCGTCCCGAGGCGTTTCCATCGTGCCTTTCAGGGTACACAAGAACGCGCGCGCGTGAAGACCAAAGAGGTGTTTTCGACTTGTGCGTTTCAGTTAATCACTGACGAGCTCGAGGACTTCCTGCCGAGGTGTTTCCTTGTGCCTTTCAGGTACGTGAAGACCAGAGAGGCGGTTTCAACTTGTGCGTTTCAGGCGTACAAGAACAAGCTCGGGGAGTGTCTGCCGAGGTGTTTCATTGTGCCTTTCAGGCACGCAAGAACGAGCGCTCGTGAAGACCAACGAGGCGGTTTCAACTTGTGCGTTTCAGGTACACAGCAGCCGCGGAGGATTCGATCACTTTCCTATCTCCTCTCTTACTTCTCCTCCCCCCGCAGATCACGGGACGAGGAGCACCACGGTCAAAGGTAATAACGGTGAGCTCCCTTCCTCCTCTGCTTTTAGTTTTTGTTGTTATTTCAGTCTTTGTTGTTGTTCTTTATTTTCTTTTCTTTTTTTTACTAACTTACCCTTTGGTTTCTTCCTCTGCGCTGCAGGTTTAGCACGGAGCCGCGGCGGAAGCTATCACCCTCCCTTTTTCCTCTGTTTCTTCTTCCCCCTTAGATCACGGGAGGAGGAGCGTCACGGTCGATCTACTCCGCTAATAAGGTAGTAACGGTGTGCTCCCTTTCTCCTTTGCTTTCAGTTTTTGTTGTTTGTTTTTGTCTTTGTTGTTGTTCTTTTTTTTTCTTTACTTGTTTTTACTAACTTACCCTTTGGTTTCTTCCTCTGCGCTGCAGGTTTAGCATGGAGCCGCGGCGTATCACCCTCCCTTCTCCTATGTTTCTTCCTCTCCCCCCTTAGATCACGGGAGGAGGACGGTCAGATCTACTCCGCTTATAAGGTAGTAACGGTGAGCTCCCTTTCTCCTTTGCTTTCAGTTTTTGTTGTTGTTTCTGTCTTTGTTGTTCTTTTTTTTTTGTTCTTTACTTGTTTTTACTAACTTACCCTTTGGTTTCTTCCTCTGCGCTGCAGGTTTAGCATGGAGCCGCGGCGTATCACCCTCCCTTCTCCTATGTTTCTTCCTCTCCCCCCTTAGATCACGGGAGGAGGACGGTCAGATCTAGTCCGCTTATAAGGTAGTAACGGTGAGCTCCCTTTCTCCTTTGCTTTCAGTTTTTGTTGTTGTTTCTGTCTTTGTTTTTTTTTTTTTTCTTTACTTGTTTTTACTAACTTACCCTTTGGTTTCTTCCTCTGCGCTGCAGGTTTAGCATGGAGCCGCGGCGTATCACCCTCCCTTTCTCCTCTGTTTCTTCCTCTCCCCCCTTAGATCACGGGAGGAGGACGGTCAGATCTAGTCCGCTTATAAGGTAGTAACGGTGAGCTCCCTTTCTCCTTTGCTTTCAGTTTTTTGTTGTTGTTTCTGACTTTGTTGTTCTTCTTATTTTTGTTCTTTTCTTGTTTTTACTAACTTACCCTTTGGTTTCTTCCTCTGCGCTGCAGGTTTAGCATGGAGCCGCGGCGTATCACCCTCCCTTTCTCCTCTGTTTTTTCTCCTCCCCCCTTAGATCACGTGAGGATGAACGCAGCCAGCGGACAAGGCGCCTTCTTGGACAAGGAGGTGTAAGATTTCATCGTACTTATGTTTCTTTTTTTGTTTCTGCAATTGTTTCTGCTTGTTTCATTTGTTTTGAATTGCTTTTCTTTGCTTTGTTTTGTTTTGTTCTGTTGTTGCGATCGTATCACCTTCTCTTCTCTCTTTTTTCCACCCCCAGGTCACGCCGAAGAACAGCAGCAGCGAACGGACAGACGGAACGTTAGGCGAGTTAGATCCGGCAACGCACGAACGGACTGACTGACAGACCGAACGTTAGATCCCGCGACCTGGCGACGTGCGAACTGACAGACGGACGTTAGATTCCGCGACCTGGCGACGTGCGAACTGACTGACGAACGACTGACAGACCGAACGTATGGACCCTCCACCTGCACCGACCTTCTTCGGCTGCTCCTGAAGCAACAACCTGCGGGAGGTTCTTCTTCTGGCATCGGACAACGTGGAAGTTTGAGGTGTTTTCTGCCGGATGGCAGCTTTACTAACTTTCTGCCCTCTTTTCCAACAGGGTCCCGGACGAATGACCTCCACCTCAACGCGGTGTCCGGGTGTAACGCTAGAGGCTTGCCTCTAGCGGCCAAGAGGGGTCAAGAAGACAATGACAAGAAGTGAAGCTCAAGAAGACAATGACCAGAAGTCAAGCTCAAGCTTATGATTTGGTAGTTGATATGTTCTGCATGCTATGTATGTATCTGTCATGCCAGTTTCTATATTATTACGAGCATGCTCATTTTAACACTTGAACAATAGAGTTTTCACTCAATGCAGCAATTGTACTATAACAGAAAGAATAGTACAACCATGGCGCCAGGGTGAAATCGTAAAACTCAGCTTGAGTTAGGGCGTGTCCAGCGCGTACATTTACAGTTCATAAACCCATTCAGTTACCACATTTCCTATTGTAACACTGCATTTTACAAAAAGGTTGGACACGATCAGCTTCCGTTCACAAGACGGCACGCCCGCTGCGCGTACGACGAATCGTCTAACACACGTTACTGGAATCAGTATGCGCGCGAACAAGGGTACAGCATTGCGTCCTGCCCGCTACAGTAATTTTCGTTCAAGCGTGGAATTTTCGCTTGTGCGTGAATTTCTGTGCGATGATAGACGAGGCAACCAGTTACCTCGTTTTCCACGAACTGTAGAAATTTGTGTGCAGAGGGTTGTGTCCGCGCGCTGGAAGGCCCAATCCTTCGGACTCGACTCACCTTATATTCGTTTTTTGGTACAGTGAGATTTTTTTAGCCGGGAAACGTGTGAAGGTACTAATATTCCCAAAATGTACGCGCTGGACACGCCCTTAGCATCTGATTTGGAAAGCTTGCTCGCTGCACGGTGCTTCGAATGCCAGTTCTGATTCCCCGCCAAGCAATTTGTCGGTACGGTTCTCTGCACACACAAACCTGCTACAAATTTTCCAGAATCTGGAACTTCACATATGCTGGGGAGACACTCGACTGGTTCGCTTTGAGCGGTTTATGATAGTTTCGTCGCGGTGCCAAACGGTGAATCATGCTAATCGCTTTCCACCGCGTGAAAACGTTCCAAGCCACCGTGTACCGCTTCCTCTGTCTAGTTTCCTCAGCCAATCAAGTCCATGCAGGCGGTTTTGATTCCCCGCCAACCGATCTGTCAGTACGGTTCTCTCTGTTTTCCGCATGGTAATTTGGTGTTGGAAGGTTTTGGTACCTAGATTGTAGTTACGCAGTTTTCGTTTAGTCTTCGCGAATACCTGTCGCTCCTTACTAACGAAATCTCAGTTTTAGCGAAATGTCCCCTAACACACGTACAGAGCGGAAATTCAGCCACACAGGCGTCATCAACTTCACATGAATCGCGTGAAGGCAGTGTCAGAACATAAATCCCAGCGTGAAGGCAGCGTGAAGGCAGCGTGAAGGCAGCGTCAGAACGTAAATCCCAGCGTGAAGGCAGCGTCAGAACCGCTAGAGCATTAGTCTTAGAGGTGGACATACCTAAACTAGACACGTTTTACCATTTCTTTGGTCAGTTCCTGAGTAGCCTAGCTCAAATTCTTTCAATTTTGTTCCGTACTCCCACTCCGGCTCCACCGTAGCGACTGTTTTCTCACCGATAGCTCTGTATAATAATACGGCAGGTGCAGCGACAGCTGTGTATAATAATACGGCAGGTGCAGCGATAGCTCTGTATAATACGGGTCGTCCACCGAGAACACCGTGTGCAGCGCTCGTGCAGGTGCAGTTACTTTTCCAAATGTTTTTCACATATGAAGTTCCACATAATTTCTGCGATGCCACGTCTCAATCACAACCTGACGTTCAATGATCGTATATGAGAGCGATGCTCGATCTTTCGCCAACTTTTCTTTCCCTTTTCGTTCTTGCCGTTGCTTAGAAGCAGACGCTTAAGCACAATGTCAGATTTGTGGTAACCAGTGTTACTTGTCGCCTGCGCTCAACTTCGCATCACTATGCGCTACTTCCTCCCTGAACCCCCACCCTATCTGTTCACCCCTCTGTTCCCGCTTCCGTGCCCTCTCCGTCCCCTTGTCTTCCACCCTGCCTTCTCTCCCATTCGCAGGACTACTATCGCGTTCTCTTCGCCCCGTCTCACAGACCCTTCCGCCACGCGAATCGCAGCAGGAAACGTCCTGCCACGAGCCTCTAGCCTCCTAGTCACGTACCTACCCTCTAGACGTCGCGCGCACGCGCCTGGCCTCCGATATAGGCACGCGCAGGCAGTTTGCAGGCATGCGATCCGTTATAGCGGCGCTCTGGCGGGCGGAGGGGATCAGAGGCTTATATCGCGGATTTCGTGCGTCCGTTCATGGGATTATCGTGCATAGGAGTCCGTTCATGGGAGTAACGTCCGTTCATGGGATTATCGTACTTTAGCGGGTTCGATAGTGCCAAGCAGCTGCTGGTGCGTGCAGGTGATGGCAGGACTGGCCAGCAGCACTCCGCACGGTGAGAGCGCAGCAGTCATGGCCCTCGCCTGTCCCTCTGCTGCTCCCCATGCACCTGCTGCTCCCCATGCACCTGCTGCTCCCCATGCACCTGCTGCTCCCCATGCACCTGCTGCTCCCCATGCACCTGCTGCTCCCCATGCACCTGCTGCTCCCCATGCACCTGCTGCTCCCCATGCAACTGCTGCTCCCCATGCACCTGCTGCTCCCCATGCCCCTGCTGCTCCCCATGCACCTGCTGCTCCCCATGCACCTGCTGCTCCCCATGCACCTGCTGCTCCCCATGCACCTGCTGCTCACTCACAACACATCCATCCGTGTCTCCCTCTGCTGCTCCCTTTTGTGTTGCAGGAGGTGGCTCGAGCAGCCAAGGCCAAGGAGAAGAAGCGGGGAGGATGGTGGTGAGCAGGTGAGCAGGAGGTGCCCCCTGCAAGGAGCAGGGGACGGGGAGGAGGGGGGTGATGGGCGGTCGACCATGTCAGGCAGAAGAAGGGCCAGGTGAGTTGTGTAATGTAGGGTTGCTGGGGGGGGGGGGGCAGAGGAGGGGCTTGCAGGCAGGGGGTGGGGAGAAGGGTGGTGATGGGCGGTCGACAATGTCAGGCCAGCTGAGTGGTGTTGAGCTGCTGTAGCGATTGATCTCAGAGGTTGTTGCTGCAGGGACTTGTGGGTCAGCAGCAGTCCGCTCAGCAATCGGCTCGCAGAGGGAAGGGCGGTGGACCATGCTTCCGGGTGCTGCGTGAAATGAGGGTGTTATTTCAGGCTGCGTGAAATGAGGGTGTTATTTCAGGCTGCGTGAAATGAGGGTAGTGAGACGTCTCGAAAACACCCACATTTCAGAAGCATGGCCATGCTTCCGGGTGCTGCGGGGGATGGGGGGGGGGGGGGGGGGGGCAGGTGCGGGGGCGTAGGGGGGGGGGTCGCAGGGGCGGTTGTCAGGCAGGGGATGTGAAGGAGGGTGGTGACGGGCGGTCGACCATGTCTGGCAGAAGCAGGGCCAGGTGGGTGGTGGGAGAGAGCTGCCAGGGGTGCTGAGGGTGAGTTATGGAGGAAGGGGAGTTCATAGGCAGGGGATGTGAAGGAGTGTGGTGACGGGTGGTCGACCATGAAGGAGTGTGGTGAGTGGTGTGGAAAGATTGCGGGGGGGTGTAGGCGTTTATCTGTCGACCATGGCTGGGGGGCGTGTAGGCGTTTATATGTCGACCATGGCTGGGGGGTGTGTAGGCGTTTATCTGTCCTCCCCGTGCATCTGCCTTCACTCATTTCTCCCTTCGTTTGTGCCCGCTCCCTCCCCTCCCCCCCAACTTCCCCCCTCGTACCTGTTTTCCGACACGTCAGCGGACGGCGATTTCAGCGATGACGAGGATTACAGCGATGCTGACGCGGACGAGCGCAGCGTGTTCGGCGGCAAATTACGCGCCGCCAAGTCAGCGTCTTGCCGGGACGGGTCGAAGAAGTCTGCATGGTCGAACGCGCTCTCGTCCAGGTGTGCTGACGTGGCATGGGATGGGGCATGGGGTGGGGAATGGGGTGTGGGATGGGATGGGGCAGGGTGTTGTGGATGTGGGTTGTGGGATGGGGTGTTGTGGGTGTGGGTTCTTCCCTTATCATAGCAATTGCATCTTATGGCTGTCAGGCCATTTTTCCTGGTGCGATCCTGCTCTCTTTGCTTCCCTATTTTGGCCCGCTTTTCTGCCCCCATCCCGTCTCTCTCTTCTCACTGCTCTTTCTCTCCCTCGTCGCTCACAACTCCCTCCCGCTTTCCTTTGTCCCCACACTCTCTCCTCCATCCCGCCTTACATCTGTCCTCACCTATCGACCCCGTCCCTTATCACCGCATCCACCTTTCCCCTCTCGCCTCTCCCCTCTCCTCATTCTGCCCCCCCCCCCCCTCTCCCCCCTCCCCTCTCCCCTCTCCCCTCTCCCCTCTCCCCTCTCCCCTCTCCCCTCTCCCCTCTCCCCTCTCCCCTCTCCCCTCTCCCCTCTCCCCTCTCCCCTCTCCCCTCTCCCCTCTCCCCTCTCCCCTCTCCCCTCTCCCCTCTCCCCTCTCCCCTCTCCCCTCTCCCCTCTCCCCTCTCCCCTCTCCCCTCTCCCCTCTCCCCTCTCCCCTCTCCCCTCTCTCCTCTCCCCTCTCCCCTCTCCCCTCTCCCCTCTCCCCTCTCCCCTCTCCCCTCTCCCCTCTCCCTTCTCCTCTCTCCGCCCTCTCCCCCTCTGCTTCCAGGGCGGGCAAGAAGGCGCAGCACGGCAGGCCGCAGCTGCACGAGCGGATCACGGAGACAGGTGGCGACACGCCATTGGACCTGCTCGATCTCGCAGGCATGCGGCAGGCCCTCTCTGCACCCCTGCTCAAGCCCACCCGCAGAGCCCTTTTGAGTCGACTCAAAACTCACCTCGGGCCCTCTCTGGGCTCAAGCCCACCCGCAGTGCCCTTTCCTCTGCTGCTACTGGTGGTGCTGCTGGTGGGAATCGTACCGGTGCCGCCGGTGGTGGTTCGAAGCGGCATCGTGATGGGTGCGGAGAGGGAAGGGGAGGGGGAGGATGCGGGATTCGAGGATTTGAGTATACAGACGATGGAAAGATAGTTGTTCCGAATGAGACCGAAGGGGGTGAGGGTGGCAAGGGGAGGAAAGAAGGAGGCAAGAAGGGGGTGGGCGCAGGGGGGGATGACGGAGAGGGGAATCTGGACTAAAGGGTAATGGAGGATGATGACGTGGCGATGGGTGATGCCAGCCTGGCACCTGCGAGGGCTGCTGAGCTGGCGCTTGGCCGGCGGATTCGCAGCGGGGGAGTGGCAGGAGGAGGAGGAGGAGATGAGAGAGGGGGTGCTGGTGCTAGAGCTGGTGGTGGTGGTGCTGGTGGTGGTGCTGGTGGTGGTGGTGGGAGGAAAAAGGCCAAGGCCAATTCAGGCCAGGCCATTCCTTCTGGTAAGGACCGGCGCGGCGGGAAGAAGCAGACTGGTAGTGGTAGTGGGTGGTCTTATACAGGGGATGAATATGCCGCAGGCAGCGGGCGGCGGGCGGGCGGCGATGTGAAGAAGGAAGGGAAGTTGGAGCCACATGCATACTCGCCGTTGGATGCAAAGATGCTCAATCGGAGGGCTGGGAAGCTTGCAGCGGAGCGGAGGGGAATGACCAGTGTAATGGGGGCAGGGGGGAAGAAGAGGGGAGGGGGGGTGGGAGGGGGAGGGAGGAGGGAAGGGTGGGGCTGGGAAGAAGCAGCACAAGGGGCATTAGGGGAAGGGGAAAGGAAAGGCGTAGGGTTAGAGGGAGTGAGCTGGCTCCTAGAATTGGCCTTGTGCCTTGGCTTTAGGGCGTGTCCAGCGCGTACATTTACAGTTCATAAACCCATTCAGTTACCACATTTCCTATTGTAACACTGCATTTTACAAAAAGGTTGGACACGATCAGCTTCCGTTCACAAGACGGCACGCCCGCTGCGCGTACGACGAATCGTCTAACACACGTTACTGGAATCAGTATGCGCGCGAACAAGGGTACAGCATTGCGTCCTGCCCGCTACAGTAATTTTCGTTCAAGCGTGGAATTTTCGCTTGTGCGTGAATTTCTGTGCGATGATAGACGAGGCAACCAGTTACCTCGTTTTCCACGAACTGTAGAAATTTGTGTGCAGAGGGTTGTGTCCGCGCGCTGGAAGGCCCAATCCTTCGGACTCGACTCACCTTATATTCGTTTTTTGGTACAGTGAGATTTTTTTAGCCGGGAAACGTGTGAAGGTACTAATATTCCCAAAATGTACGCGCTGGACACGCCCTTAGCATGGGCATGAGTGTGTGTGGGCTATGAGGCACAACCCAGTCATCTCTGCCCAGTCTCATCTCATCCCTCTAGCTAACCCTCCTGTGTCCGTTCATAACACAGCCGGCTGTGTGTGGGCCTCGTCAGAGCACACCTGCTACCCGACAGAAGTTTCTTGATTACCCTTAGCTTTTTTTCCAGGAAATAATTTTGTGGTACTACCGGTGTTGCATTCGTGGAGCTGGGAAGAAGCAGCACAAGGGGCATTAGGGGAAGGGGAAAGGAAAGGCGTAGGGTTAGAGGGAGTGAGCTGGCTCCTAGAATTGGCCTTGTGCCTTGGCTTTAGCATGGGCATGAGTGTGTGTGGGCTATGAGGCACAACCCAGTCATCTCTGCCCAGTCTCATCTCATCCCTCTAGCTAACCCTCCTGTGTCCGTTCACAACACAGCCGGCTGTGTGTGGGCCTCGTCAGAGCACACCTGCTACCCGACAGAAGTTTCTTGATTACCCTTAGCTTTTTTTCCAGGAAATAATTTTGTGGTACTACCGGTGTTGCATTCGTGGAGCTGCCTTACTTAAGTACTATGATGGGAAAAACTTTGGGACAAACTTTGGGCAAGAATCTGGAAGTCAGCAATCAAGCTCATTCTCCTAAGAGCAGCTTGTGCATTATCATAAACGATAACATATATTATGGACGAGTTGCAGGTAGTGTGTGACTAGTGGTCCCAAATATACTGGTATGTGTCAGTTATTTCAGTGCTAACGGATTGGTTGTCTATGCAGGTTGACAGACGTTTCAGATTCGTTTTTGCGAGAGTGCTTACAGAGCGTACGCTTTCCAGCCTTCTTTCCAGTCCAGCGCGTTTGTGCAAGAAAAGCCTGCACCTGGATATTTGTCAGTAATTCCAGGACCATGAGAGGAGAAATGGCATTTATAAGGTGGAGGAAACGAGACCATCCTCACACGATTTCGCCGCAGACTCCGTCAAAACAGGCTCACTTAATCTTCGGAATTGAAGTCGCAGTTGAAAAGCTTACATAATTTCTCAGAGGACATCGTCGCAAGTTGTGTTTCGATCGTTGCCTCGGGTCCGTCACCGCTCCGCGCTGATGATTTTTGAGGGCCTCAGAATCAGAATCCACGGCCATTAGGTGCTCTGCGATGGCGCCTTCGCTTCGTGCGATCCGTGCGACATTCGTGTGCCTTTCGCTGAACCTGACGCTGTGCAATGTCTTCACCGGACGCTACTATACCGCACCAAATCTCCCTTCCCCCGCAACTCGCAATCGGGAGGGTGAATCGGCGGAGGCAGCAGCGGGGTTCGTGCTGCCGAGCTCGGCGCGCAGCTGCGACGAAGATGAGAGTATCAATGGAGCCACGGGTTTGCTTCCTTCTTTGGAAGAGCTCACATGGTGCGAATCGCAAACTCTCAATGACATGGCTCAGTCACATGCTCAATGTGGCTCAGTCACATGCTCAATGTGGCTCAGTCACATGCTCAATGACGTGGCTCAGTCACATGCTCAATGACGTGGCTCAGTCACATGCTCAATGACGTGGCTCAGTCACATGCTCAATGACGTGGCTCAGTCACATGCTCAATGACGTGGCTCAGTCACATGCTCAATGACGTGGCTCAGTCACATGCTCAATGACGTGGGTCTCATTGCTCACCATCACTGGCGCACGGGTTCTGAGACGGCTGAAAACTTGTCAGGGGCCCATGCATTCGTTTTATGCTTCCTCTGGTGTTCGTCCTGTGTCCTACTTCCCCTCCGCTTTCGCTGGTCGAAGTTCTTACGCTTGGGCTCACCGTCATGAAATATTTTATTTCTCATCATTATACGTCACCCACACGTCATCCCCAGGAATCCGTCCTTATGTGACTGGGAGCTGCATTTGCTCGCATCAGTGCCAGCTCAGCAACTGACAGCAAACGACCGTCGTCAACGCTTCCATAATCACAGATGCCTTCTTCCTTTCATTAAAAAAGGTGCACGCATGCATGAACATTTTTCACAAAACATCCCGTAACGTTTCCTCTCTGCCTTCCCACTCCGTCTGAGTCCTTTCAGTTGCTTCGAACTCTCACATCCACCTGGAATTGTCTCACCTGCGAATACCCCCCTCTCTTCCCTGCCACAGGAACCAAGCTGTTCAAGCTCCTTCCTCCGCCTCCCCCCTCCTCGCCTCCTCCACCCTCCTGTGATCTCCCCTCCCCTGTGCGAGGGGGGAAGCCGCTGCTGGGGGGAGCAGATCTGTGCGCCCTGATGCGCCTGGACTGGGGAGGGGGAGAAGGAAGAACCGCTGGGGGAGGCACTGGGGGAAGCTTGGGAGAAGTAGGGCGGGCAAGGAGCGGAGGGGCAGAGGAGAAGTTGACAGTTGAAAAAAACAGAAGCGGGTTGGAAGAGGCACCGGGTATCGCGAGAACGGGAATAGAGAGGCAGGCGACGCAGAAACAAGAGAGGAAAGCAGAGGCAGAGAGGAAAAAGAGTGAGGAGGGTAAAGAGGAGACGAAAGAGGAAAGGCTGAGGCGGATAATGAGGCAGCAGGAGCAGAAGGCAGAGGCGGACAAGCAGCAGAGGCAGACAAGAGCGAAGCAAGGGCTGGGCAGTGGGGCTCAGGGCATGCGAGCGGATCCCGCGCACCACTTGGTGCTCGGCAGAGCGTTTACTGCGGTAAGATGAGAAGGTGCTACTTTGATCTGGGTGCGAGTCGAAAGGCGGAGAGAAGGGTGTGAAGGAGCTCTGCATTGTTAGGCTGGCGGACGTTTGTTCAGGAAACAAAAGGAAATTATCTGAAGAGCGTAGGAGTGGCTTCAGTTCACGTGTACACCCTGTACTATGCTTTGCTTCACCTTTTCATGACATCGTCTCTATCTCCCCCTTCATCCGTTCTCGACCCAACAGTTACGGCAGGGAAGCTACTCGGAAGCTGCTCTTGAATTCAGCAAGGTGAGCAGAAGTGAGGGGGGATTTAAGCGAGCATTAATGCATTTTTCTTCATTGGTGGCTCGTTAAGGGAGGGATGGGAAGCTTTGCTCCTTCCAGCTCCTCCTCGCTATCTGTATGGACACCCCCCGCTCCACTATCTCCCCTGGCAGTTGGACAAAGTGGATCATCCCGAGGTGCAACAGCACGTGCTGTTGGGCCGAGGCATCGCGAACACATTCCTGGGCCATAAGGATAAGGCACTCAAGGACCTCACCAAGGTCAGTAACTTCCAATGGTGGCTAAGTCGTCTTGGCTAAATTGCCTGCTCTGATCTCAGCTGCTCGGTCGTCGTGCTTCACTACCCCCACGGTTTCAACTCTTTCTCAACCGCGAGGTCAGCTACTGCTCTCTTTCATGCTCACACCACTCCACTTCTCTCGAAACATCTCTCGCTCGTCCTTCATGCTCCCTCCTCCCCACTTCCTTCCCCCACGCCTCTCAGGGCACAGAGCGCTACCCACATGTGGCGGACTTCTGGCGGCGCCGGGCGCACCTGCTGGCGTCCATGGGGAGGCAGGCAGACGCCCTTAGCGACTACTCTCGTGCTCTAGAACTCGAGCCTAACCACCCTGAGACGATACAGGAAAGAGGTGAGGGGTGTTTGAGTTGACTCAAGCATCGGCTACTCCCACGCTCTGCACCTCGAGCCACACCACCTCGAGAGAGTGCAGAGGTGATCATGAGGGAGTGTCATGCCAGTCTTGCTTGAGATTTGAAGATCAGATTTTCCGCTTTGGGCTGTAAGCTTCCCACTCTGAGGGCATTTCACTCTGAGTTCAGTCATCAACTCAACAGCGACGAAACCAGCAGACATCCTAACACACCGTCGCCCTAAAAGAATGCTATGCTCTGCTTCTCTCTCCGTACCGTGTGCCTTCAGGAGTGCTGGCCTTCCAGGCGGGTGGTGGAACGCAGCAGACACGGCACCCAGCCTAAGAAGAATGCTGCCCTTTTGTTCTCTCCGTACCGTGTGCCTTCAGGAGTGCTGGCCTTCCAGGCGGGTGGTGGAACGCAGCAGACACGGCACCCAGCCTAAGAAGAATGCTGCCCTTTTGTTCTCTCCGTACCGTGTGCCTTCAGGAGTGCTGGCCTTCCAGGCGGGTGACTTCTGGACGGCCATCAGCGACCTCACTGCCGCACTCAAGCGCCAACCCAAGGACCCCATGCTCATCCGTGCCGTGGTGAGTTTGGACTTCTGAGGCACCTCAACCGTCACCTTTTGCAGACCATGAGTGACCATGAGCATGGGTGACCTCACTGCCGCACTCAAGCGCCAACCCAAGGACCCCATGCTCATCCGTGCCGTGGTGAGTTTGGACTTCTGAGGCACCTCAACCGTCACCTTTTGCAGACCATGAGTGACCATGAGCATGGGTGACCTCACTGCCACACTCAGGCGCCAACCAAAGGACCCCATGCTCATCCGTGCCGTGGTGAGTTTGGCCGCCTCAGAGGAGGCAATCCGTGATCTCAC
Source organism: Closterium sp. Naga37s-1 (assembly GCA_947471745.1). Lineage (NCBI taxonomy): Eukaryota > Viridiplantae > Streptophyta > Zygnematophyceae > Desmidiales > Closteriaceae > Closterium > Closterium sp. Naga37s-1. The sequence continues at coordinate 324,588 of CANJKZ010000549.1, forward strand.
TGCCTCAGTCGAGTCGAGACCATTCCAGAGAACCCATGCTCATCAATGCCGTGCTAAGTCCCACAAGTCCATACTCGAAACACATTCCTTCCTCCGCTTGCATCAGGCCCTGAGCTTTGGAGGGGCGGGGCAGTGGAGCGACGCTGTTGAAATGATGGAGGAGGCAGTGAGGCGGAACCCAGGGATGGCTCTGCTGTGGAGTGACAAGGGCCGTGCGCACAGTGTAAAGTACCAAGCACGCGGTATTATTTGAGTTGCTCCAAGCTCCCGCCTTCCCTCTCTCTCCCCACTTCGTTCAGGCTTTAAGTTATGGAGGAGCGGGTCAGTGGAGGGAGGCGGTTGAGGTGATGGAGGAGGCAGTGAGGCGGCACCCAGGGGTGGCGCTGCTGTGGAGTGACAAGGGCCGCGCACACAAGGAGCTGGGGCAGGCGGACCTTGCAGTGGCTGCACTGCACAAGGCACTCGCGCTGGAAGAGTGAGTTGAGGGAGGGGTGACATGGTGGGTGAAGGCAAAGTGTCAGAGGGAGTGAGATTGATGGTGGCGAAGGCACTGTGCACAGAGGGGTGGGGGATGAGGAAGAATGGGGAGAGGTGGGGATGTGCGTTTGTGGAGGGGGCTGAGAACATATGCTGATTGTATCTTAACAATCGCTGTTTGTGTATGGCCTGCCTGCGTGACTGTGTTCCTGTGTGTGTGCTTTGTTTTTGTTGTATTTTGAGCATTCATGTATGTTGTCCGCGTGCATGTGTGCCCATCTGAGGATGCGTGTGTGTGTGCGTGTTTGCATCTTGGCATGTGTGCATGTCCGCACATGTGCATGCATGCATTTTCACATGTGTGCATCTTGTATGGGTGCAGATCACCAGAGGCATATCTACGGCTGGGCCTTCAGTTGCAGAGCATTGGGGACCACAGGTGAGCCTGGTTACCCAAATTGGGCAACAGGAGGGCTCAGCAAGCTCCAGAAAGGTGGGGGGGACGGGGAAACACAAGGATCTTCATTTATTCCTGCTTCATCGCCTCTCTCTGTTCTCCCCTTCCCCTTTTTTCGTCCCGCCACAGTTTCTCCATCCCTTCCCATTATCTTTCAAGCCCACTTCCCCACTCCTTCCCTTTTCCCCTTGTTCTCACCTCAGCTCCGTTCCATAACCTTTCCTCCCTTCATAACTCTGCCTGTGTGCATCCTCTCTCCCCTCGTCCCCAAGCAGAGACGCCATCAAGTACGCCCACAAGGGGCTGAAGCTCAGGCCGATGGACATTGAGCTCAACTACCTAGAAGCTTCGTCGCTGCATGCAGTCGGGAACTACAACGCTGCTGTAAGATGTGCCTTATATCTCTTGATGATGCACTGAATGGGTTCTTAATGCCTTATAGCATGCGTGGTTCAGTCATGACTGTCATCTCATTTTCATTGGGTACTGAATCAGGTATCCAATGCAGTCATGCAGATGAATCTCACAACTGTCATCTCATATTCATCAGTTACTGAATTGCGCCGCAATTCAGTAATTTGCGCACATGCGCACTCGCGCACTCGAGTGCGGACTCGCGCAGTCGCGCAGTCGCACACTCGCGAAGTCGCGCACTCGTGCACTCGCGCACTCGCGCACTCGCGCAGTCGCGCAATCGCGCACTCGAATGCGCACTCACGCACTCGTGCACTCGCGCGCCTTGGTCCACGCGCGCGCCTTGGTCCACGCGCGCGCCTTGGTCCACGCGCGCGCCTTGGTCCACTCGCGCGCCTTGGTCCACGCGCGCGCCTTGGTCCACGCGCGCGCCTTGGTCCACGCGCGCGCCTTGGTCCACGCGCGCGCCTTGGTCCACGCGCGCGCCTTGGTCCACGCGCGCGCCTTGGTCCACGCGCGCGACTTGGTCCAAGCGCGTGCCTTGGTCCACGCGCGCGCCTTGGTCCACGCGCGCGCCCTGGTCCACGCGCGCGCCCTGGTCCACGCGCGCGCCCTGGTCCACGCGCGCGCCCTGGTCTACGCGCGCGCCCTTGGTCCACGCGCGCGCCTTGGTCCATGCGCGCGCCTTGGTCCACGCGCGCGCCCTGGTCCACGCGCGCGCCTTGGTCCACGCGCGCGCCTTGGTCCACGCGCGCGCCTTGGTCCACGCGCGCGCCTTGGTCCACGCGCGCGCCTTGGTCCACGCGCGCGCCTTGGTCCACGCCGCGCGCCTTGGTCCACGCGCGCGCATTGGTCCACGCGCGCGCCTTGGTCCACGCGCGCGCCTTGGTCCACGCGCGCGCCTTGGTCCACGCGCGCGCCTTGGTCCACGCGCGCGCCTTGGTCCACGCGCGCGCCTTGGTCCACGCGCGCGCCTTGGTCCACGCGCGCGCCTTGGTCCACGCGCGCGCCTTGGTCCACGCGCGCGCCTTGGTCCACGCGCGCGCCTTGGTCCACGCGCGCGCCTTGGTCCACGCGCGCGCCTTGGTCCACGCGCGCGCCTTGGTCCACGCGCGCGCCTTGGTCCACGCGCGCGCCTTGGTCCACGCGCGCGCCTTGGTCCACGCGCGCGCCTTGGTCCACGCGCGCGCCCTGGTCTACTGCGCGCGCCTTGGTCCACGCGCGCGCCTTGGTCCATGCGCGCGCCTTGGTCCACGCGCGCGCCCTGGTCCACGCGCGCGCCTTGGTCACGCGCGCGCCTTGGTCCACGCGCGCGCCTTGGTCCACCGCGCGCGCCTTGGTCCACGCGCGCGCCTTGGTCCACGCGCGCGCCTTGGTCCACGCGCGCGCCTTGGTCCACGCGCGCGCATTGGTCCACGCGCGCGCCTTGGTCCACGCGCGCGCCTTGGTCCACGCGCGCGCCTTGGTCCACGCGCGCGCCTTGGTCCACGCGCGCGCCTTGGTCCACGCGCGCGCCTTGGTCCACGCGCGCGCCTTGGTCCACGCGCGCGCCTTGGTCCACGCGCGCGCCTTGGTCCACGCGCGCGCCTTGGTCCACGCGCGCGCCTTGGTCCACGCGCGCGCCTTGGTCCACGCGCGCGCCTTGGTCCACGCGCGCGCCTTGGTCCACGCGCGCGCCTTGGTCCACGCGCGCGCCTTGGTCCACGCGCGCGCCTTGGTCCACGCGCGCGCCGTGGTCCACGCGCGCGCCTTGGTCCACGCGCGCGCCTTGGTCCACGCGCGCGCCTTGGTCCACGCGCGCGCCTTGGTCCACGCACGCGCCTTGGTCCACGCGCGCGCCCTGGTCCCCGCGCGCGCCTTGGTCCCCGCGCGCGCCTTGGTCCGCGCGCGCGCCTTGGTCCGCGCGCGCGCCTTGGTCCCCGCGCGCGCGCCTTGGTCCCCGCGCGCGCGCCTTGGTCCGCGCGCGCGCGCCTTGGTCCGCACGCGCGCGCCTTGGTCCCCGCGCGCGCCTTGGTCCCCGCGCGCGCCTTGGTCCACGCGCGCGCCTTGGTCCGCGCGCGCGCCTTGGTCCGCGCGCGCGCCTTGGTCCGCGCGCGCGCCTTGGTCCGCGCGCGCGCCTTGATCCCCGCGCGCGCGCCTTGGTCCCCGCTGCGCGCGCCTTGGTCCCCGCGGGCGCGCCTTGGTCCGCGCGCGCGCGCCTTGGTCCGCGCGCGCGCGCCTTGATCTGCGCGCGCGCGCCTTGGTCCCCGCGCGCGCGCGCGCCTTGGTCCGCGCGCTCGCGCCTTGGTCCGCGTGCGCGCGCCTTGGTCCGCGCGCGCGCCTTGGTCCGCGCGCGCGCGCCTTGGTCCCCGCGCGCGCCTTGGTCCGCGCGCGCGCCTTGGTCCGCGCGCGCGCCTTGGTCCGCGCGCGCGCCTTGGTCCGCGCGCGCGCCTTGGTCCGCGCGCGCGCCTTGGTCCGCGCGCGCGCCTTGGTCCCGCGCGCGCGCCTTGGTCCCCGCGCGCGCGCCTTGGTCCCCGCGCGCGCGCCTTGGTCCCCGCGCGCGCGCCTTAATCCCCGCGCGCGCGCCTTGGTCCGCGCGCGCGCGCCTTGGTCCCCGCGCGCGCGCGCGCCTTGGTCCGCGCGCTCGCGCCTTGGTCCGCGCGCGCGCGCCTTGGTCCGCGCGCGCGCCTTGGTCCCCGCGCGCGCGCCTTGGTCCCCGCGCGCGCGCCTTGGTCCCCGCGCGCGCGCCTTAATCCCCGCGCGCGCGCCTTGGTCCGCGCGCGCGCGCCTTGATCCGCGCGCGCGCGCCTTGGTCCCCGCGCGCGCTGCGCGCCTTAGTCCGCGCGCTCGCGCCTTGGTCCGCGCGCGGCCTTGGTCCGCGCGCGCGCCTTGGTCCGCGCGCGCGCCTTGGTCCGCGCGCGCGTCTTGGTCCGCGCGCGCGCCTTGGTCCGCGCGCGCGCGCCTTGGTCCGCGCGCGCGCGCCTTGGTCCGCGCGCGCGCCTTGGTCCGCGCGCGCGCCTTGGTCCGCGCGCGCGCCTTGGTCCGCGCGCGCGCCTTGGTCCGCGCGCGCGCCTTGGTCCGCGCGCGCGCCTTGGTCCGCGCGCGCGCCTTGGTCCCCGCGCGCGCGCCTTGGTCCCCGCGCGCGCGCCTTGGTCCCCGCGCGCGCGCCTTGGTCCCCGCGCGCGCGCCTTGGTCCCCGCGCGCGCGCCTTGGTCCCCGCGCGCGCGCCTTGGTCCCCGCGCGCGCGCCTTGGTCCCCGTGCGCGCGCCTTGGTCCCCGCGCGCGCGCCTTGGTCCCCGCGCGCGCGCCTTGGTCCCCGCGCGCGCGCCTTGGTCCCGCTCGCGCGCGCCTTGGTCCGCGCGCGCGCGCGCGCCTTGGTCCGCGCGCTCGCGCCTTGGTCCGCGCGCGCGCGCCTTGGTCCGCGCGCGCGCGCCTTGGTCCGCGCGCGCGCGCCTTGGTCCGCGCGCGCGCCTTGGTCCGCGCGCGCGCCTTGGTCCGCGCGCGCGCCTTGGTCCGCGCGCGCGCCTTGGTCCGCGCGCGCGCCTTGGTCCGCGCGCGCGCCTTGGTCCGCGCGCGCCCCTTGGTCCGCGCGCGGGCCTTGGTCCGCGCGCGCCCCTTGGTCCACGCGCGCGCCCGGGTCCACGCGCGCGCCTTCGTCCACGCGCGAGTGCGATGCATTTCATGTCTATCATCTCATCGTCATCAAGTACTGAACCAGGTATCCAATGCTATCATACAGATGCATCTCATGACTGTCATCTCGTGGGTACTGAAACAGGCCAGCACAAATCGAGTTTTGCGTGCAACTCACGGGTTCGTGCATCTCATGACTGTCATCTCATGGGTACTGAATGCTTATTAAACTGAACACGCCAATTCTTAATCCTCCTACCCCGTTTCCTCCCCCCACCCCCCTCAACACTACCTCTCCTCCCTTCTCCCAACATGGTATGCATCCGCGCTGTTGACTGTTGCAGATAAAGCAGTACAGTGTGATTCTAACGCTGCCTGCTCAGGCAGCCAGCGAGTATGCTCAGGTCCAGCAGTCCTTGGCCTTCTATCAGGTGTGCTCACGTGTGGCCTTCTATCAGGTGTGCTCACGTGTGGCCTTCTATCAGGTGCAAGCTCGTTCTAGCGCCCTACCTGTGCTCTTGTTAAGGTGTGGTTTGAGTTGACTTAATACATGCTGCTCTCTCAAGCAGTCAGCAGGTCTGCGCAGGCCCAGCAGTCCTCTAATTCTCAATCTCGTTCACCACACCATGCACCATGCATCATGCACCTTGCACCATGCACCATGCACCATGCACCATGCATCATGCACCTTGCACCATCCACCATGCACCATGCACCATGCACCATGCACCGTGCACACGTTGCAGAGGGACATTGCAACGTACATGTGGTCCACATGACCTTTCATTTGACTCAAAAGTCACCTGCGTGATACCCTCCCTCTCAATGTCTCTCCTCGCCCATCTTTCAGAGGGACATTGCCACGTACACGTGGTCCATATGACCTCTCATTTGGCACCTGCATGATACCCTCCCTCTCAATCTCCCTCCTCTCCTCGCCCATCTTGCAGAGGGACATTGCCACGTACACGTGGTCCAAGCTCACCCGCCCCTTCATTGACTTCCAGATCGACCAAGATCTTGACACCAACTTCAAGGTGAGCCCCAGATTGTTCAAGTGCATCAAAGGTGAGAGGATTTCGGAGGCGCCTCAATGATCGCTCATTCGAACTTCGAGGTAAGGCTCTTGCATGCTTCAATTTTCTCTCCACAGTTGCTTCAGGACTACAGTATTTGATGCCCCTGTTTTCCATTCCTGTCCGTTAGCACTCTTTCCCTTTTTGTTCTCTGTCCTGCCACCATGGTCCACCTCTCTTCTCTTCCCTCCTCCTTCCCATCCACCCACCCTCCGCTTCCTCAACTCCCCCTCCCGTTCAACGTTCACAGGAAGCCTGGATCCGCCGACTACCACCCACAGTGCTGCCCCGCTCATACCACCCCCTAGACCTCCCCCCAGGCGCCAGGAGCAAAGGCAAATCGCCTGGCCTGCCTGAGCTGTCAGAGGGGGCACTTGAGATTATCGCCAAGGCGGATGAGATTGGGAGCAGGACGCAATACTTTCTGGACGGCTTCATGCCCAACAAGCGCCAGGTGAGCTGGTACTCCTGAGGCGCCCCAATAAAGGCAAGGTCAGAGTGGGGTGGGGAGATTGCAGCCTGCCTGCCTGAGCTGTCAGAGGGGGCCCTAGAGCTGATTGGCAGGGCGGATGAGATTGGAAGGAGGACGCAGTACTTTCTGGATGGTTTCATGCCCAACAAGAGGCAGGTGAGCTGGTAACTCTTGAGGCGCCTCAAAAAGGTCAAGGGCAAATCCCCGAGCTGTCAGAGGGGGCACTTGAGCTGATTGGCAGGGCGGATGAGATTGGAAGGAGGACGCAGTACTTTCTGGATGGTTTCATGCCCAACAAGCGCCAGGTGGGTTGATCATGAATGTTCGTGTGAATGAATAGGCCAGTCCCCCTTGTATAAAAAGACTAGTCCGCCTGGATTGATCGGGTGAGTCCGCTATGCTGCATCACAGCGGTGGAAAGGGTAGAGGGAGCATGGGCTGAAGTACAACCCGATTGAAAGGGGCAAGTCTCCTGTGATGTCCACATTCCGACGTCAGCGCTCTTTCCGCCCTCCCTCCTTGCTCTCTCTCTTTTGCCCAATCCTCCTGCAGTTCCGCATGGCAGGGCTGGCGGCTTTGGACGTGATGCAGCAGGTGAGACCCGTTTATTCCCCCTTTCCCTCCCTTTCCTTCCCTTTCTCTCTAGCAACTGCTGTCGCTGCATTCCGAATCAGTTACCACATGGCAGGGCCGGCAGCTCTATACGTGATGCAGCAGGTGTGATGTTTGCCCTTCCCGCCAACAATCGCTCTCGCTGCATTCATTAGAACTGGCAGCTTTTGACTGGTTGTAAAATGTAACAGGCGGCACTTACTGTCACGCCATTCCCCATGTGCCTCCCTCTGCCATCAGGCAGCTACCTGCTGTACTCAAAGCTTTAGCCCTGTGACTTTATTTCCTAGCGTCGACAAAAAACAACTCCCATCGTGCATTCATGTCGCTCGCTCTTGCACAAGGCCCATTGCCCCACTCACCTCATCTTGGCAGATACTTTTTGAGGCGCCTCAAAACTCGGCAGATGCCGCTAGCACCATCGCACCAGTTCCTCTTCTCTTCCCCCCTCACCCAATCCCTTTATTTTCCTTCGTCCCTCACTTCTTATAACCTGATGGCATGCCAGGTTCGGACTGCATGGGAGGAGATGGCACAGGAGGGCGAAGACGGCGGGACAGTGGAGGGAGGAGTAGTAGAAAATCGGGGAGAGGAGGCTCAAGTGGCTGAGGACGATTCTGAGTCGACTCAAAAGCAGAAGGACGATAGGTCCCCAACCAGTCGTCAAGGAACAAACCCAGAATCCATACAAGCCAGGCGAAGAACCAGCAAGAGGGGAAAGCTGAAAAGAAGGGCTTTCACAGACTCTTTCTACAAGCTGACGAGAGGAGACGGCAGGAAGGGAGAGAAGGGCGCAAAGGGAGGGTTGAAGGGGCGTGCAGGGGGGAAAGGGGGAGGGCGGCTGATGGAAGGATGGAGGGACGTGTTCAATGTGATTGTGCCGTGGAGGCAGATAGGCGAGCCCACGGACCTTGTGGCTTGGATCGACCTGCTGGAGTGAGTACAGCACAGCTGTGTGTGGGACAGGACCTGTTAGTACTTAGCTCAAGCGTTTGTCTCTCGCACTGCTGCCGTTCCAACCCTGAGTTGCCACGGTCCTTGTGGCTTGGATCGACCTGCTGGAGTGAGTACAGCACAGCTGTGTGTGGGACAGGACCTGTTAGTACTTATCTCAAGCATTTGTCTCTCGCACTGCTGCCGTTCCAACCCTGAGTGGCCACGGTCCTTGTGGCTTGGATCGACCTGCTGGAGTGAGTACAGCACAGCTTTGTGTGCGAGCTACCTTCCCAGTACTCACCACCCTGCCTGAAACCGAGGTTGTGGGCCGTGGGATCTTTATTGACTGCCTTTGCTGTGCGTCTGTGTTGCTGTGGTGCAAGCAGGAATGAGATCGAGAGGGGGTATGGAGGCCTGACTGCCCTTCAGGTCGGTCAGATGCAGAACGTCAAGTACTACCCACTCAAGGACAGGTGAGGCTCAAACTGTGCTCCAGTATGACTCTAGTCTAAGGGACAGGTGAGATTGTTGAGGCACCTCAAAAGTCGGCCAGATGCAGAACGTCAAGTACTACCCACTCACGGACAGGTGAGGCTCAACTGTGCTCCAGTATGACTCTGGTTCGACTTAAAAGCCACCACATGAAACGATAGGTGCTGAAGTGTGAGGGACTTAGCCTTCATTCAATTCTCCATACGATAGGCCTGCCCGCCACCTGTCTCTTACCCCATGGACCAATCAGAACGTTGGAGGTGGTGAAGCAGCGACTGCTGGACGCAGAGGAAGCTGTCAACGCGACGGGCATGACCATGAGCTCCAAGAGCGTGCATGGCCTCATGGTATGGGATGGGGTCATGCAATGGTGTGAACTATTTGTATGGTGTGGTTGACTATTATGTGGACTCATGGTGATATGATATGCACTCTTCGTGTTCCTTCCAGTGTGCTGCCATTGTCATCTCATTTGCTCCTGATGGACTATTTGTTTTCTCCTTACTATCCTCGCAACCCCCCTTCTCTGCCTCCCCTTCTCTGCCCTCTCTCTCCACTCCTCGTCCAGAGTGCGGCTCTCGGAGGCAAATTCAGCATTCACGCTTGCTGGACTTTTTGCCTTCTCTTTACTATCCTCACATCTCCTCTTCTCTCCCTATGCTGCCCACTCTCCACCCCTCTTCCAGGGTGCGGCTCTCGGAGGCAAGTTCAGCATTCCAAGGGCCGTCTACGGTGAAAAGGTGAGCCAAAGGAGTCTCTGTTGAAATCATTAAGGTGTGAGGCCGCGTGCTGATGTAATTGCAGGATTGCGGAGGTGTGAGATAGGGAAATCTGATGCAAGCGAGTGTGGGATACAGATGGTCTTTGTTTCTTTCGATTTCACAACTTTCTTTCACAAAATGATTCTCCTTCACGGCCATCTGCTCATTCTCTTCTCTGCACGGCGGCACCACCAGATCAAGCAGGCAGAGAGTGTGAAGGAGCTCCATACAGCTGTGGGCTGTGACTTCTTCATCAACTCGCAGTGCCTCAGCGAAGCCATTCCAGGGTAAAGCCATGTGATGATACGTTCTTGTCGTCCCAAAGAGGGTAGAGACTCTGCAGGAGCTCCATACAGCTGTGGGCTGTGACTTCATTAACTCGCAGTGCCTCAGCGAAGCCATTCCAGGGTAATGCAGATCATGGTCAGCAGCGGGTATTGTATTGTGATGGTGATGGGACTGTGTATGGTAATGTGACAATTTTGGCGAATGGTAGTGATCATGCTGTGGCGATGGGGTTTCGTTATTTGTTGCCTCAAGATCATTTGTTTCCATTATCGTTGCCAGCTGACCAATCTTGTTTTCAAAAAAATCCTCCTCTCCTTCCTCCCTCTTACCATCCCTTGTCTTTCCCCTCTTCTCCCTCTCTCCCTCCCGCCCTGCTCATCTTCACGCGTCCTCATGGCTCCTGCTCTTCTCTCTAGTCCAGCAAAGCTATTCTCGGGACCGAGTTCTCCATTGTTGCATCGTGAGTGCTACGCTAGTCTCTCACCTTGCTGGCAGCTGTGTCTTCTCTGCCTCTATGATTTCTGTTTGAAGTTTTTTTCCTCGTTCTACCTCTGCTTACGATTTTCGATCTCCCTACATACATGTTGCCACTTGCTTTGCGTTCTTTGTTTTCCCCTGCTTACCCGCATGTGCACGCTATTTTATCTCTCCAACATCTGCTGCCCTCACCACTCCCTCCCCAATTTCCTCCTGTTCACCCCGCCATGTCTACTATCTTCCTCTCCCTGTCCTTCTTGCTTCTTCCTGTTCCTCCAGTGCTCGGTCGTTTGACTTTGCCATTCGCACGTCAGTGGACTGGCCGCGGTGGAAGCACCTTGACTTGGAGCTCACAGCAGCATGGGAGGTGCGTGGAATTTGACCTTGACATGCAATGCGATACGATGAAACGTGACAAGTACATGTGGTGACATTCGTTAAGCCATGTCTCGCCTGAACTCTACACGCTGAGGTGTCATGCAATCATGCACCAGTTCTGCACAGCAGTTATATGCGAAGCCCTCTCACTATCTGCATCAACTTCCTCCCCCGGGTCCCTCTCTGCATTGTGACACCAGGCGCTGTGTGCGGCAGTGCTGGATGCACACACAGAAGCAGCGGACCCGCATCGCTACCGCCAAAGGATTCAAGACGCCATCCTCCGCCTGGGGTACTTCTGGTCAGTACGGCCCACTGTGCATGGCTGTTCTTGCCCAACCAGTGGGGTTACACCATTGAATGCCTGGTTCGGGGTATCTCTGCTGCATTTTGGCCTCAGTTGTGTTTGACTGGTGAATCTCTGCTGCCTAACCGCAGGTATCAATTCATGCCTCTCACCAGAGGGTCAGCCATGGTGGGGCTGATCTCCGTTCTGGGTCTGTCCCTGGCTGCTGACATGGAAACCACTGCTTTCATCCCTAAGGGAGTGCAGGTGTGTTAACGCTTGTAGGCATCGGGCAAGAAGTCCCCATGTCTTAGAGATAGTATGTCTTGTTATTTTCACTTGATTGTTCTTTAAAATTGTTATGGTGCTTTCTGATGGCAGGTTGATTGGGAAGCTCTGCTTTCTCCATCATTTGCCAAGTTTAATGATTCAGTGGCGCCGTGGCTATATGAGGGTGTGAAGCCTGCACCTTGGGATTTGCCTCTTGTGCGAGATGCACTTCCCACAACCCATCATGTTGTCAGTGCACTCAGCAATTATTATTGACATGCAAGCTATCACATTATCTTTTGATCCTTCAAGCCTTTCCCCTGCAGATTGGTGGTGTTAAAAATTACCTGTCTAAGTTATCAGAAACGATGGCAAACCAACATCCACCGTTTTCTACTCTGTTTATTATCAGATATTGTTTTGTAACGAGTTTTCTTATGCGAGTAATTTGACTAGTCGGTATTCCCAGGACCAGGACCACCCACGACTCGAAGCCGTCTCCGGCAGTATCGCCTCGCCTGCCTAGCCTCCACTCGTCGAACATGTATCGTGCATTTTTCACCTGGTCAGTTTCTTCAATTGATTGGTAGGTTCTAGCAACAGATGATCTGCAGCCGACTGCAGGCCGACAGGGAGGTACGTGACTTCACAGCAGACTTGCTTGCCGAACGTCGTCGTGAATGTTGGGATTGTCGCGAGACATTGTCGATAATTTCGTTAGATTCTGCTAGTTACGATTCTCGGAAAACGGGTTCGGGGTCTTGCCGTAAGCTCGACTCACCTCACCCGCACATCGGCCTGCGTCAATGCGGACCTCTTAAGAAAGCCAGAACCACATAATCCCATCGTTGATGGTTCCCAGGCGTCTCTGACTCACACAGTCCGCCACGCTCGGGGCTTCTGCGATGGCGCCGTCGCTTCGCGCGATCCGTGCGACGTTCGTGTGCCTTTCGCTGAACCTGACCCTGTGCAATGTCTTCACCGGACGCTACTATACCGCGTCGAATCTCGCCTCTCCCACAACTCGCAATTCTGAGGTTGAATCGGCGGAGGCAGCGGGGTTCGTGTTGCCGAGCTCGGCGCGCAGCTGCGACGAAGATGAGAGGATCAGCGGTGCCAAGGGCTTGGTACCCTCATTGAACCAACTCACCTGGTGCGTTTCACTCTGACGTTCCTTCTGCTTCGGTTGGCCCTGCCCTGGTTTGGTTGCGCTCGTTAGCCCCTCTTTATTCCCTTTCTCCCCTTCCCATCCCCATTCTGCCGAAGTGTTTTTTTCCATTCCCGATCCCCATTCCGCTTACTCCATTCCCCGTTCCCCTCATCCCCATTCCGCTGCTTCCCCATTTACCTGCACTCCTTGCTTTGATATTTGGAGGCAATTCTTCTGGTGCAGTCCTTTCCATTTACCCTGTTGTGTCTCCCGTGCTGCCATATCATCGTGATTTCAATACCCTCATCATGCCACGTCACTCCCTGACATGCCACGTCATGTGTGCAGGAGTCCCGGTTTATGCGACTGGGAAATGCACCTGATTGCCAAAACAGAGGACCGCAGCACAGCGCCAGCATCATCAACGCACGGGCATCCGCACCTGCCTTCTCCCTCTCATTAAAAAGGGTACGCCAACAATGCTCTCACAACCTCCCCACCCCACACCCCTCCCCTCCCATCAACCATACCTCCCCCGCTCCCCCCACCCGCCTCCCCTTTAACACCCCCCCCCCCGTGCACCTGTGACCTGCCCCCATGCCATGTTCTCCACATCTCCATTCTCCATTCCACCTCCTCCCTTCCCACCACAGGAACCAAGCTGTTCAAACTCCTTTCTCCGCCGTCCCCCTCTGCTCCCCCTCCCCCCGCGTGTGGTTCCCCCTCCTCTGGCCGAGGGGAGAAGCTGCTGCTGGGGGGAGCGGACCTGTGCGCCCTGATGCGCGCGGATGGGGGGAAGAGTGGCTTGGCTGGAGGTGGAAGAAAGGGAGCTGCGGAGGAGAGCAAGGGGGAGCTCAGAGGAGCGGTGGGGAGTTCAGGAGCAACCGTTGAGAAGAAGGGGAAGAGAGGAGATGCGTCGGAAAGAGGGGGACATGGGGGGGAGCAGAAGAAGGGACGTGGGGGCAGTGGGGACCCAAAACGGCATGAAACTACCAGGAGGCGCAAGGGAGAGGAGGAGGAGGGTGAGGATGAGGAGGAGAGAGACAGGGGATTGAAAGGAAGGGAAGGAGTGAAGAAAGGGAGGAGGGAGCAGGCGAAGCCGACAGTCAAGGGAAGTGAAAGCAGGGATGAGAAGGGGAGTGGTGGTGGTAGTGGTGGGGTTGGGGAAAAGGGGAAAAGGGGTGAAGGGGAAGGAAGGGGGGCGTGAGAAGGAGAAGCAAGGCGGGCAGGTGAACAAGGAGATGATGATCCGATCAGCCATCAGCATGGTAAGTGCTGCAATCAGCATGGTAAGTGCTGCAATCAGCATGGTAAGTGCTGCAATCAGCATGGTAAGTGCTGCAATCAGCATGGTAAGTGCTGCAATCAGCATGGTAAGTGCTGCAATCAGCATGGTAAGTGCTGCAATCAGCAAGAAGAGTCGCATATTCCACCCTGCATTGCAGCACATACCATCTGCCACACGACAGGGCATCCTTCCAGGACTCCCAATTCGTCATACGTCCCTCCTCTCCCCAATCGTGGCTTGATCTTATTCCCTCAGATGCAAGCCAAGAAGTTCCAGGAAGCGATCAACCTCTTCAACCAGGTGCGCCCGCCCACCCCACTCACTCAACCCCCTCACGACTTACTTCCTTCCTCCGTTATCCCTATTCACCACACAACTCGTAATCTCCTTACCACTCCTAAGTTCATCGAAGCTACCAATCTCTTCAACCAGGTGCGCCCACCCCACTCATTCTCCACCAGGTTCTCCTGAGTCCCCTCCACTCGCTTTTTCTCAGGGGTCTACCTACCCCACCTCATCTCACATGTCTATTCCACTCTCTCGTTCTGCTGTGGCTGGCTCACTCAGCCCCATTACACCGCTCTCAACCCCTCGCCTATTCCTCCCTTACGCCTCGCATCCCCCTCCCATTACCACATCCCTTTCCACCCTGCTCTGTCTCCCCTCCCACCCTGTTCTCTCCCCGCAACAGGTGGAAGCGGAAGGCGGCGAGCTGTCGGATCAGCTGTACATCGGCAGGGGCCTCTGCCACCTGATGCTCAAGCAGAAGGGGATGGTCGTCTCACAGGCTTCCCTCCTCCCTCCCCCCGTCTCTCCCCACAGGTGGAAGCGGAGGGCGGGGAGCTGTCGGATCAGCTGTTCATCGGCAGGGGCCTCTGCCACCTGTTTCTCAAGCGCCTGGACGACGCTGAAGATGACTTTACTGAGGTCAGCTGTAGGGTGGTGGTGGGGGGGGGAAGGAGAGGGTGGTGGTGGTGGTGGTGGTAGTAGTAGTAGTATGATGCATGGCATATGTATGGTGCTCTGTGTGCATGTGGATTTGTTTCTCAAGCGCCTGAACGATGCAGAGGACGACTTTACGGAGGTGAGCTGGATTCAATCAAATCCTCAATTCTCGAATTCTCCCAGTCTACCTACCTGGCTCAAGAAGCCCCATCTCCTGTTACTTCCACCCACCCACCTGGGCATTCATCACTTTTCCGAGGTGTGACTACCAGGTCGATTAAAAAATCACCACCTCCACCCTCCCTATCTCTCTCTCCCATGCCATTGCCACCCCCATGCGCTGGGCATCCAGCGAACCAGCGCTTCCCCAGAAGTGCGGAGCTGTACCGGCGGAGGGCCATGCTGCACACTGAGTGACTCCCAGCATGACTCCTCCCAAGTTGACTTGACACTCGCCACTCACCACCACCACTCATCACCACTCACCACCACTCACCACCCCTGTGTTCCCCATCTCCACCCTTCTGCTGTCCCACAGGGCATTCAGCACTTCCCCAGGAGTGCGGAGCTGTACCGGCGGAGGGCCATGCTGTATATTGAGAGGAACGAGCGTGAGACGGTGCGTGTCCACGTGGACGTGGAAGGGGTTGAGTGAGTGTGTGAGTGCATCGGTGAGTGAGTGGGTGGGTGGGTGCATGTGGGAACACAGGGAGTCGTCTCACAACTCAGTCTATTTGAGACGACTTTTGACGCCCTTCAGCAACCCTCATGCCACGACCTCCTTGCCTCTCCTCTTGTGCACCTCTGCCTCTCCTCTTGTGCACCTCTGCCTGCCCATCCCTCGTCTCATCACGATGTCATGTCTCTCATGTCTCTGCACGGCAGGCAGTGGAGGATCTGAGTCGGTCGCTGGAAATAGAGCCTGACAACCAGGACGCCCTGCAGCACCGAGGTGAGGCACTGTGCTGGCCGAGGGAGTGTGATGCTGCACCCTTGGCATGGCATGGCATGGCATGGCATGGCATGGCACGTCACACCCAACAGCAGTCAGTGGAGGACTTGAGTCGGTCGCTGGAGATCGAACCTGACAACCAGGACGCCCTGCAACACCGAGGTGAGGCATGTGTACTGGCAGCACAGAGGTAACACTTGTATGCTGGCCAAAGGGGTGTGTGTAAGGCTGCACAATTGGCATGTCATGTCATGGCATGGCACACCCAACGGCAGGCAGGCCTCATCGCCCTCCACCTGCATTTGTTCAGCACGGCCCTTGCAACCAACGTCGTGTGACCCACAGCCAGCCCGTTTCCCCCTCTACCCGTGTTCCCCCCATGCCCCCATGCAGGCATCATCGCCTTCCACATACACCTGTACAGCATGGCCATTGCATGCAACCCCATGCAACTGAGCCCGTGTGACCCACTGTCAACCCCGTTCCCCCTCTACCCGTGCCCCACCCCTTGCCCCCATGCAGGCATCATCGCCTTCCACATACACCTGTACGGCATGGCCATCGCTGATCTCTCCAGGGCGCTTGACATGCGCCCCATGGATGCCTACCTCATCCGTGCCAAGGTACCAACCTCCGTTCCTGCAATGACCTGCGTTGACCTGCATTGACTTGTGCTGACCTGTCATGACCTGAGTCATAACCGCCTTTGTTGATCTCTGCCAAGGCATCAACCCCTGCTCTTGACCTACTGGCCTGCAATGACCCCTCCCTCCCAAACACAGGCCATAGACTTGGGTGGGGGCAGGCCGCCGGCGCAACGCGAGCGCCATGTTCAGCGAGGCAGTGAGGCGCCATGCTTGACCTTACAGTCAACCCTTCCCTTCCTCCCCCCACCTTCCTCTCCACTCTCCTTCCCACCCCCCTTCCCACCCTCCTCCCCTCACTCCTCCTCCCCCCAGGGCATAGCCCTGACCAGGGCAGGCCACTGCCGCAACGCCAGCAGCATGTTCAGCGAGGCGGTGAGGCACCATGCCGGGCCTGGCCTGACAGTCAAACTTACCCTTCCTCCACCCCACCCTCCTCCCCACCACATAGCCTTGGCGGGCTTAGGGTAGTGGCGCAACGCCAGCAGCGTGTTCAGCGAGGCGGTGAGGCACCATGCCGGGCCTGGCCTGACAGTCAAGGCTCCGTTTCCTCCTCCCCACCCACCTCTCCACCCTCATCCCCACCCTCCTCCTCATCACAGGGCATAGCCCTGGCCGGGGCTGGGCAGTGGCGCAATGTGAGCACCATATTCAGCGAGGTGGTGAGGCAACTCGTGATGCCAGGCCTTCTAGTTCAACCCTTCCCCTCCCCCCTCACTTCCCTCTCGACTCTTCCCCCCCTCCCTTCTCCCCCTCCCTTCCCCCCACCACAGGGCATAGCCCTGGCCGGGGCAGGGCAGTGGCGCAATGCAAGCGCCGTGTTTGCGGAGGCGGTGAAACGCCACCCAATGTCAGCGCACCTGTGGACGGAGAAGGGGCGCGTGCACAAGGAGCTGGGGGAGGTTGATTTGGCTCTGGCCGCGCTGCATAAAGCCCTGGCTCTGGAAGAGTGAGTGGGGGGTGGGTGGAGTTAGGGTCAATGAGTGGGCACTTTATGTCAGCGCACCTGTGGACGGAGAAGGGCCGCGTGCACAAGGAGCTTGGGGAGGTTGACCTTGCTCTGGCCGCGCTGCATAAAGCCCTGGCTCTGGAAGAGTGAGTGGTGGCGGATGGGAGTGTGAATGGCGGGTGGGAGAGTGAGCGGGGAGTGGAGGGGTTGAGAGAAGGGAGAGCTGGGGTTGGGGGAGAGAAGGAGAGTGGGGTTTGAAAAACTAGGGTTCCCTGTGCTCTCACAGCCATGGCACCTCCGCCCATCTCAGTCCCCTGACTCTCTACAAGCATGCTCTCTACAAGCATGCATGCTTTATCACCAGTGCAGGGTTAAAAAAAACGACCGTTTTTTTTTTTTAAATTTACCGTTAAAAACGGTACCGTAAAAAACGACCGTTTAAAACGGTTTAAAACGGTTCCAGGAGGTGTTTTCAGTTTAACTAACAAATCGGCCACTTTATGGGACCAAATTGAATCCGAATTTGAGCAGGATGAAGGGGACCGGCTCCTTCTTGCATGTGTGCGCTTGTTGGCATGTTTGAACATGTCTTTAACCTTGTTTTTCCCCTTTTTTTCTTGGTGACCAGAGTTCTCTAACAAAAAAACGGCCGTATTTTTGAAAAAACACCGTAAAAAACGACCGTAAAAAACGGACCGTATTTTACGAAAACCGTATTTTTGAACCTTGCCAGTGCCTGCCCCCATCCTCCCCCCATCCTTCCCCCGTCCTTCGCCCGTCCTCCCCCCATCCTCCCCCCAACCTCCCCCCAACCTCCCCCCATCCTCCACTCAACCTCCCCCCATCCTCCCCCGATCCTCCCCCCAACCTCCCCCCTATCCCCCCCCCCCATCCTCTCGCCAGCACGCTGGAGGCGTACATCCGCCTCACGTCCCTCATGCAGCTGGTGGGCCGCCACAAGTGAGACTGGGGGGTCCTTTAGTGAGTGTGAGGGGAGCTCTTGGTAAGTTTCATCTGGCTCAAATGACCTGGATTCTGTAGTTGCGGGCCTTTTATCGGCCTCAACTACTCTGGAGGCGTACATCCGCCTCACGTCCCTCATGCAGCTGGTGGGTCGCCACAGGTGAGGCTGAGGGGATCTCTGGTCAGTCTCACCTCGCTCGAAATTGCTTACATTCTGTGCGAGCTATTTTTATTGGCTCAACTGCTCTTCATAAAGTTCCTGCTCTTCTCTCCTGCTGACTCTCCTTGACTCTTGTTGACTCCGGTCGACTCCTGGTGACTCTTGTTGGACTCACCTTGACTTTTGCCGACTTAGATCGGTTTCGTTTGATTCCTTTGGCCCCCTTCATTCCTGTTAGACTCTTCTTGACTTCCCTTGGATTCTGCTGACTCCCCTTGACTCCTGTTGACCGTGGTTGACCAGGGAGGTGATAACCACAGCGAGGAGGGGTTTGAAGCTCAACCCCAACGACATAGAGCTCAATTACCTGGAAGCTTCCGCGCACCATGCACTGGGCGACTTCGAGGCAGCAGTGAGTGAATTCCGAATTCACCCCCAAGTCTCAATCTGCCTGCCCTCTCGATCAGCGTGCCCTCTCGGTTGCTTCCTTTTTTCACAGTCTCTGTTCGAAGTAACATCGCCGTGCCCTGTTCACAGCCCACCATAGGCTGGCCATTCACTCACTCACTCCGCCATTCCCGTTTCCACCACTCCCCTCTCTGGCCGCTATGCATGCGCAGCTGCATCAGTACTCTAACATCCTCGGCCTCTGTCCCTCCCTACTGGTTTGCTGTGTCAATCACTCACTCACTCTCCACCCCCCCTTCTCTGTCCCCCTCCTCATCTACCCATGCGCAGCTGCATCAGTACTCTAACATCCTCGGCCTCTCTCCCACAGACAGCAACACCGGCACTCTCCAGGGCATGGCGTTCTACCAGGTGCGGAGCGGTTCTGTGCGGTGCTGGTTGGTGCTGTGCTGTTCCTGGTGGTCCTGTGCGGTGCTGTGCTGTGCGGTGCGGTGCTGGCGGTCAGCCCATTGCTGGCACAAAGCCGTACCTGCCCGTTGCACTCGTGCTCACACACCCGTTGGCGTTGCCCTCTTCCCCTTCCCTGCTCTTCACAAACCATCCGATGTGCATTGCACTTATGAGATGTAAGTGCACTGCCTGCCACCCAATAGCCAACCTGGCCTTGCCGACCCACCTTTTCTTCTCTCCTCGCGTCCCCCTCCCCATCCCATCCACCATCAGAGGGAGATAGCAGCCTACACGCTATCCAAGCTGGATCTACCATTTTCTCAGTTCCGCCTTGACTATGAGCTCCACAACGAGCTCAAGGTATGCCCCTCCTGCTTGTAGCTAGCATGAGTCGACTCACAAGGCACCTTTGTCACACAGTGCAGTGCCAGACCCACCCTTTTCTCAGTTCCGCCTTGACTACGAGCTCCACAATGAACTCAAGGTCTGCTGCTTGCTGTCCAGACGTAGTGTCCCCCAGGTCACTCCTGAATTTACACCTCACCTCTATGAGCGCAAGGCACCTCGTCACAGGGCACGGCTGGATCTACCCTTTTCTCAGTCCCGCCTGGACTACGAGCTCCACAATGAACTCAAGGTGTGCTCCCGTTTCTGTAGTTATGTAACAAGTCAACTCACAAGGCACCTTGTCACAGTGCATGGCTGGACCTTCCAGTTGAATTTTGTTGGATTCGAAACGCAGCAAGCCTACTAAGAGTAACGATCTGTAGTACTGAGTCTACTAATCTGAAAATCGAGGGAAGTAGTGAGAAAAGGTCTACTAATCAGAAAGCCAGACACATTAGGCCTGGATGTCGCGTGTGAACGCGTTTCGGCCAGCAAAGGCCTTCATCAGCACAGTGCATGGCTGGACCTTCCATTTGCACCTTGTCACAGTGCATGGCTGGACCTTCCATTTGCACCTTGTCACAGTGCATGGCTGGACCTTCCATTTGCACAGTCCCGCCTGTGCTACGAGCTCAACAATGAACTCAAGGTGTGCTATTGCTGCTTGGAGTTAGCGTGAGTCGACTCACAAGGCACCTTTGTCACACAGTGCAGTGCCAGACCTACACCTTGTCACAGTGCATGGCTGGACCTTCCATTTGCACAGTTCTGCCTCGACTATAAGCTCAACAACGAACTCAAGGTGCGCGTCTTCTTCTTCTTGTTGTTTTACTGAGTGAGTTGACTCACAAGGCACCTCATCACACACTGCACTGCCAGACCTGCCCATTTCTCAGTTCCGCCTAGACTACGAGCTCAATAATGAACTCAAGGTGTGCCTCTCCTGCTCATACATGTTTGATTAAACTTACAAGTCACCTTCTTGCAGTGCAATGCATAGCCAGCTTTCCCCTCGACCACGAGCTGCAGATTTTCCTGCGTCTGGAGCTGCAGATTCTCCTGCGTCTGGAGTGCAGATTCTCCTGCGCCTGGAGCTGCGGATTCTCCTGCGTCTGGAGCTGCAGATTCTCCTGCGTCTGGAGCTGCAGATTCTCCTGCGCCTGGAGCTGCAGATTCTCCTGCGTCTGGAGCTGCAGATTCTCCTGCGCCTGGAGCTGCAGATTCTCCTGCGTCTGGAGCTGCAGATTCTCCTGCGTCTGGAGCTGCAGATTCTCCTGCGTCTGGAGCTGCAGATTCTCCTGCGTCTGGAGCTGCAGATTCTCCTGCGTCTGGAGCTGCAGATTCTCCTGCGTCTGGAGCTGCAGATTCTCCTGCGCCTGGAGCTGCAGATTCTCCTGCGTCTGGAGCTGCAGATTCTCCTGCGTCTGGAGCTGCAGATTCTCCTGCGCCTGGAGCTGCAGATTCTCCTGCGTCTGGAGCTGCAGATTCTCCTGAGTCTGGAGCTCCAGATTCTCCTGCGTCTGGAGCTGCAGATTCTCCTGCGTCAGGAGCTGCAGATTCTCCTGCGCCTGGAGCTGCAGATTCTCCTGCGCATGGAGCTGCAGATTCTCCTGCGTCTGGAGCTGCAGATTCTCCTGCGTCTGGAGCTGCAGATTCTCCTGGGCCTGGAGCTGCAGATTCTCCTGCGCCTGGAGCTGCAGATTCTCCTGCGTTTGGAGCTGCAGATTCTCCTGCGTCTGGAGCTGCAGATTCTCCTGCGTCTGGAGCTGCAGAGTCTCCTGCGTCTGGAGCTGCAGATTCTCCTGCGCCTGGAGCTGCAGATTCTCCTGCGTCTGGAGCTGCAGATTCTCCTGCGTCTGGAGCTGCAGATTCTCCTGCGTCTGGAGCTGCAGATTCTCCTGCGTTTGGAGCTGCAGATTCTCCTGCGTCTGGAGCTGCAGATTCTCCTGCGTCTGGAGCTGCAGATTCTCCTGCGTCTGGAGCTGCAGATTCTCCTGCGTCTGGAGCTGCAGGTTCTCCTGCGTCTGGAGCTGCAGATTCTCCTGCGTCTGGAGCTGCAGATTCTCCTGCGTCTGGAGCTGCAGATTCTCCTGCGTCTGGAGCTGCAGATTCTCCTGCGCCTGGAGCTGCGGATTCTCCTGCGTCTGGAGCTGCAGATTCTCCTGCGTCTGGAGCTGCAGGTTCTCCTGCGTCTGGAGCTGCAGATTCTCCTGCGTCTGGACCTGCAGATTCTACTGCATCTGGAGCTGCAGATTCTCCTGCGCCTGGAGCTGCAGATTCTCCTGCGTCTGGAGCTGCAGGTTCTCCTGCGTCTGGAGCTGCAGATTCTCCTGCGTCTGGAGCTGCAGATTCTCCTGCGTCTGGACCTGCAGATTCTCCTGCGCCTGGAGCTGCAGATTCTCCTGCGTCTGGACCTGCAGATTCTCCTGCGTCTGGAGCTGGAAATTCTCCTGCGTCTGGAGCTGCAGATTCTCCTGCGCCTGGAGCTGCAAATTCTCCTGCGCCTGGAGCTGCAGATTCTCCTGCGTCTGGAGCTGCAGATTCTCCTGCGTCTGGAGCTGCAGATTCTCCTGCGTCTGGACCTGCAGATTCTCCTGCGTCTGGAGCTGCAGATTCTCCTGCGTCTGGACCTGCAGATTCTCCTGCGCCTGGAGCTGCAGATTCTCCTGCGTCTGGACCTGCAGATTCTCCTGCGTCTGGAGCTGCAGAGTCTCCTGCGTCTGGAGCTGCAGATTCTCCTGCGTCTGGAGCTGCAGATTCTCCTGCGTCTGGAGCTGCAGATTCTCCTGCGCCTGGAGCTGCAGATTCTCCTGCGTCTGGAGCTGCAGAGTCTCCTGCGTCTGGAGCTGCAGATTCTCCTGCGTCTGGAGCTGCAGATTCTCCTGCGCCTGGAGCTGCAGATTCTCCTGCGTCTGGAGCTGCAGATTCTCCTGCGCCTGGAGCTGCAGATTCTCCTGCGTCTGGAGCTGCAGAGTCTCCTGCGTCTGGAGCTGCAGATTCTCCTGCGTCTGGAGCTGCAGATTCTCCTGCGCCTGGAGCTGCAGATTCTCCTGCGCCTGGAGCTGCAGATTCTCCTGCGCCTGGAGCTGCAGATTCTCCTGCGTCTGGAGCTGCAGATTCTCCTGCGACTGGAGCTGCATATTCTCCTGCGTCTGGAGCTGCAGATTCTCCTGCGTCTGGAGCTGCAGATTCTCCTGCGACTGGAGCTGCAGATTCTCCTGCGCCTGAAGCTGCAGATTCTCCTGCGTCTGGAGCTGCAGATTCTCCTGCGTCTGGAGCTGCAGATTCTCCTGCGTCTGGAGCTGCAGATTCTCCTGCGTCTGGAGCTGCAGATTCTCCTGCGTCTGGAGCTGCAGAGTCTCCTGCGTCTGGAGCTGCAGATTCTCCTGCGTCTGGAGCTGCAGATTCTCCTGCGTCTGGAGCTGCAGATTCTCCTGCGCCTGGAGCTGCAGATTCTCCTGCGTCTGGAGCTGCAGAGTCTCCTGCGTCTGGAGCTGCAAATTCTCCTGCGTCTGGAGCTGCAGATTCTCCTGCGCCTGGAGCTGCAGATTCTCCTGCGCCTGGAGCTGCAGATTCTCCTGCGCCTGGAGCTGCAGATTCTCCTGCGTCTGGACCTGCAGATTCTCCTGCGACTGGAGCTGCATATTCTCCTGCGTCTGGAGCTGCAGATTCTCCTGCGTCTGGAGCTGCAGATTCTCCTGCGACTGGAGCTGCAGATTCTCCTGCGCCTGAAGCTGCAGATTCTCCTGCGTCTGGAGCTGCAGATTCTCCTGCGCCTGGAGCTGCAGATTCTCCTGCGTCTGGAGCTGCAGATTCTCCTGCGTCTGGAGCTGCAGATTCTCCTGCGCCTGGAGCTGCAGATTCTCCTGCGTCTGGAGCTGCAGATTCTCCTGCGCCTGGAGCTGCAGATTCTCCTGCGTTTGGAGCTGCAGATTCTCCTGCGACTGGAGCTGCAGTGTACGCTGAGTGTCTGGCAAATGCACTTTCAGTCCCATCTCAACCCCCTATCCTTTCCCCTGCACTCCCGTTTCCCCCTTCCTCCAGGAAGCATGGGTGAGAAAGCAGTCGCCCCTTTCCATCCTCCCAACCTACCCCGCCCCCTCCCCATCTGCCTCCACCGTAACCGCCCTTACCCTCCCCACATCACCCCCTTCCATCCCCAAGTGTGCACGTTGATCGCCTGGCACACATACTTTGAGTCCCTTGTCAAACCCCCTATAATTTCCCCTACACTCCCCATTTCCCCAACCAGGAATCATGTGTGAGATAGCAGTCACCCCTTTCCATCCTCCCCGCCTACCGCCCCCTCCCCATTCGCCTGGTTCGCAACCCCCCCACATCTCAAACCCCCTATCCTTTCCCCCTGCACTCCCCATTCCCTCTGCCAGGAAGCATGGGTACGAAAGCAGTCGCCCCTCTCCATCCTCCCCGCCTACCGCCCCCTCCCCATCCGCCTCGTACGCAACCCCCCCCGCATTCGCTTCTCCCCCCAAGTGCGCGCTCTCATCGCCAAGGCGGACGAAATCGGGCGGCGCACGCAGTACTTTGTGGACGGCTTCATGCCGCACAAAAGATAACACCGCATGGCGGGGCTTGCCGCCCTGGATCTGATGCAGAGGGTGAATGCCACGTGGCAGCATATGATTGAGGAACGGAAGGGGAATGATGAAAATGGGGAGGGGGAGGGTGAGGGTGAAGGACTAGGGGATGATGAAGCAGGGGAAGCAGCGGGGAGGAAAAGGGCTGATGGCAGTAGGGTTGATGGTCGTAATGGTGATGATGGTGATGATAGGGATTCAGAGGATAGTGATAGTGACAATAGCGAAGGGAGCAGTAGAGGAAGGAGCAGCACGGGCAGTAGGGCGGGTGGGAGTCGTACTCAGAGAGGGTCTCGACGGAAAACACCTCGGGTGTCCCTCCAATCCTCCGCAGCAGCAGGAAAGAGATCCAAGGGCCGAGATAAGCCGACTGGCTCATCCAGCCGATCCAACGGTGCACAGATGATCTCGGGGTGGAGAGACATGTTCGATGGGATCATACGGTGGAGGCAGCACGCTGAGCCCTGCGATACAATCACATGGATCGACCAGCTCAAAAACGAGTACCCCAAGGGCTTCGGTACAATCACAGCCATGCGGGTCGGGCAAATGCATAACTTAAAATACTACCCGTTTCAAGACTGGGCGTTTGAGGTGATGAGATCCGTTCTGCTGGAGACTGAAATGGCTTCGAATGCAACCAACTGGCCGCTGCCGGTGCCGCGGCGGGTGCATGGGAGGGCGATAGAGGCGGCGGGGGACTTTGGGGATTTACACCGCGTGGTGGGGGAGAACTTCTATGTTACCACGCAGTGTTACAGCGAGGCGTTTCCGGGGCGAGTGATGAACGGCACGCAGCTGACCCTCGTGGAGGCGTCAGGTATTGTGCCCTGCCTGTTGAGGAGCCGCATATTGCGACCCCAGCCTGCTGCAGTTGTGCTCCCCTTCCTGCTGCTACTGTGCTCGCCTGGTGCTGTTTGCCCACACTATCTCCAACTTTTACATTTCCAGCATGGATCGGACCAGAATCTTTCCTGTGATATAGGCCTACCCTGCTTTTTCAACACCCTCCTGCTCCTACGAACTCAAAGCTCCAATGATTTCGGCCATCCTCCACCCTTCCTCCTTCCCCTCCCAGGCTCGTACGTCTTTACCATTCGCACGGCGGTCACGCCCGAGCGCAGTGCAGAGTTCTTCCAGAAGCTTCACAAAACATGGGAGGAGCTCAGGCTAGCCGCTACCCCCTTTTTCTCCCCTCTCCTCCCCACACGTGTACCTCTACCCCCTCTCTTCCTGCCCTCTCCCACCTTTCCCCCTCGCCCCAGGCTCATATGACTTCACCATTCGTACAGCGGTCACGCCTGAGCGCAGCGCAGAGTTCTTTCAGGAGCTGCAGAAGACATGGGAGGAGCTCAGTGAGGCCGCCACCGACACGCACTTGCGGCACTGCCCCTCCCACTCCCACCCCCCACCCCAGGCTCCTATGACTTTACCATTCGTACAGCAGTGACACCCGAGCGCAGCGCAGAGTTCTTTCAAGAGCTGCACAAGACATGGGAGGAGCTCAGTGACGCAGCAACCGACACGCACACACGGGCCACCGATGTGCACTTGTACCGGCGGCGAGTGAGGGAGGGCGTGCTGCGGATGGGGTACTACTGGTATCAGTTCATGCCGCTCACCCGCGGGTCGGCAATGGTCGGCATTATTTCTATTCTCGGCCTCTCCCTGGCTGCTGACATGGAGACGATCTCGCTCATCCCCAAGGATGTTCAGGTGCGCCCTGGGCTGCCCTTGGAAATCCTGAGGTGCGTGCTGAGTTGGGTGGGCTCAAGTGGGGTGTGGGCAGGGAGGGTTCACCCTAGTTGCTACGGACACACACACGCGAGCCACCAGCATTCACCATCTCGTGAGGGAGGGCGTGCTGCGGATGGGGTACTACTGGTATCAGTTCATGCCGCTCACCCGCGGGTCGGCGATGGTCGGCATTATCTCCATTCTTGGCCTCTCCCTGGCCGCTGACATGGAAACTCTCTCGCTCATCCCAAAGAACGTTCAGGTGCGCGCTTTGCCTTGGGCTGGAGTGGGATTGTTGGCAGTGAGTGTTACCCATGCTCTGCTGCCCCCCCTCTCTCTGGCTGCGGACATGGAGACGCTCTCACTCATCCCCAAGACTTTCAGGTGCGCGCTCAGTTGGGCTCACGTGGGATTTCAGCAGCAAGAGGTGTAGTCATGCCTTCGCGCCCCATCCCCCCCCCCCGCACTATCCCTTCCCCCGCTTCCTGCCTCTCTTCAACCAGGTGGATTGGGAGGTGATATTAAATCTTTGTTATAAGCAAATCAACCACTCAGTTTCGCCCTGGCTCTGCAGCAAGCCGGATGCCAGCTGGGAGGACCTTATTCGTGCTCTGCTATGCCTCCTCCCCTCTCCCTTATTCCCTCTTCCCTCTCCCCTCTCCCTTCATTTACCACATGCCCTCACCTCATCCCCCTCCCATCCCACTCTCGCCCCACATTCCCCCCTCTTCTGCTCGTCACCCAGGTGGACTGGGAGGCGATATTAAATCCGCGTTTTAAGCAGTTCAACGACTCGGTATCGCCCTGGTTCTACAGCAAAGTTGCCCCCGCGCCCTGGCACTTGCCACGTGTCAGTGAGGCATTGCCCACCACCCGCCACGTCATCGCTGCACTCAGTTACGACCTGGAATCTGATGACTATGACGATGATAAAGGTGGCAACGATGATGCTGATGACAAAGACGGTGATGATTATGAGGATTGAGAGGTTCTTGTTGAGATTCACATGGAGTATCATCAAAACAGTAACGATTGTTTGGCATGCAGATTTTATATGTTGAAGGCAGCATGTTATTTCTGTCCCTGTTCTGTTCTCGCGGCTATTCGTATGAGGATGATTCACGCATACCTGCACCAATTGACCTTGTTGGCCAGATTTGCCCGCCGATAAAAACCGCGCCCGCGCCACTCAATCAAGCGCCGCCATGCTTCGCGCGCGAGTCGTTCTCCCGCGAGAATTCCCGCACCCCAAGGTCCCGCGCGGGAGTCCCGGCGGGGAAACTTCCCCCGCCTTTCTTTCTCGGGCCGAACCTCCCACAGACCTCCCGTGCAGCGCAGGCGCGCAGCCATCGCCGGCGATTCCTTGGTTTGGAGCCAGGGTTTCCTGCGCCGCGCAACCGCGCTCAGTCGCGCTACTAAATCCCCGCGCAGCGCCATCGTACAGCACGCAGCATTTTCCCGCGCTCGCCTGTCCTGCTGTAGGGCGCAACTCCCGCGCAATACTACCCCGCGTCAGTAGCCGCGCGGATTTCCTTTGCGCGGAATCGGGCGCTCGGTTTCCGCGCGCAGTCAGGCGGGACCTTCACTCAGATTCGATTAGATCGCGTATTTCATGGCGGCTGGGGCCGCTGACGTGGCAGCAGTATCAGCAGCGGCAGCAGGAGAGGCGAGGGGTTCAGGGTAGCAGAGGGGGCAAATGCAGGGGCGAATATTGGGGAGGAGCGATGGAGCCTGAAACGAGCGGGAAGCGGGCTGGATGGAAGTGATAATAACGAGAGTGACTCGAATGATATTAATGTCAGGGGTGACTCTAACGAAGGCGGGCTGGAGGGTGAGGGAAGAAGAGAGGAGGAGAGAGGGGAAAGAGCGAAAGGGGAAGGAGGAGAGGTGGTTGGAGAGGGAGAGGAGGTGGGGCAGGGTCAAGTCAAGAAGCCACTTCACGTGGTGCTTGTGTGTCCTCAGGTGATTGGCTCACTCATATCCGGCCTCCCCATTCCCCCTCCCCACTCCCTTCTCCTCTCACCCTCTTCCCCCCTCCCCCCTCCCACGCACACGTACTTTGATGTCTTGAAGCAGAGGGACCATGGTCCCCACATGTGGTGTGGCACAGTCCCCTCCTCCATTCCCTCGCTTTCCTTCCTCTCATTGTTCCCTTCCTCTCCTCGCTTCCCTTCCTCTCATTGTTCCCTTCCTCTCCTCGCTTCCCTTCCTCTCATTGTTCCCTTCCTCTCCTCGCTTCCCTTCCTCTCATTGTTCCCTTCCTCTCCTCGCTTCCCTTCCTCTCATTGTTCCCTTCCTCTCCTCGCTTCCCTTCCTCTCATTGTTCCCTTCCTCTCCTCGCCTCCCTTCCTCTCATTGTTCCCTTCCTCTCCTCGCTTCCCTTCCTCTCATTGTTCCCTTCCTCTCCTCGCTTCCCTTCCTCACCCCCACACTCACTCACAGATCCCAGGCAACACAGGGTCGATCATCCGCACGTGTGCTGCCATGGCTGTGTGAATGTACAACACACATCTTATTCCAATCCACCTTCGCCCCTTCCTCCCCCCTCCTCCGCTGGCCACCACACACGCTCACTCACGGATCCCCGGCAACACAGGGTCCATTGCGCGCCCGCATTCCTTCGTGCCTGCACAGCAACTCCTTATTTTCAGCTCCATCCTTCTCCCCTCTCTCACACACACGCTCACTCACAGATCCCCGGCAACACCGGGTCCATTGCGCGCACATGTGCTGCCACGGCCGTTCCGCTGCACCTGGTCAAGGTGGGTGTGAGGGCTGGTATGGGGCAGTGGGAGGATAGGACGGGGTTGGACTCATGTAACCGTGTAACACTTGCCCGTGTGAGTGCCTGCCCCACCATGACTCATTGCTGCCGTCCCTGCTTGCCTCTGCTTGCTTGCTTTTGTGCTGTCACGGCCGCAGCAACGATAGGATCGCTTTAACGTCCCCCCCAGTACACTCTCCCTTGCGTGCACCTCCTCCCCCCGCCCTGCAGCCTCTGGGGTTTGACATCCCGGACTCAGCCATTAGGACAAGTTACCTGTTGGAATAGGACGAATCATCTGCTGGATCCAGGTCGAAACTTTATACGTGAGCTCAAGCGATCAGGGCTGGAGTCGTTGTTTTAGTCGACTCAAAACACGACTCATTATACTGAGCTGGACTAGTGGCCGTCCGTGGTGGTGCCCTCCTTATAGCACACTCCATGCACGGCATCTCCTTGTGCTCCAGCCTCTGGGGTTTGATATCACGGACTCTAAGCTCAAGCGGGCAGGGCTGGACTAGTGGCCGTCCGTGGTGGTGCCCTCCTTATAGCACACTCCATGCACGGCATCTCCTTGTGCTCCAGCCTCTGGGGTTTGATATCACGGACTCTAAGCTCAAGCGGGCAGGGCTGGACTAGTGGCCGTCCGTGGTGGTGCCCTCCTTGTGCTCTGGACTAGCACACCCCATGCACGGCATCTCCTTGTGCTCCCCTCCCTGCTGCTCCTCCTCTCCCTGCCATCACTGCAGCCTCTGGGATTCGACATCACGGACTCTAAGCTCAAGAGAGCAGGGCTGGACTACTGGCCGTTCGTGGTGGTGAACGTGCATGACAGCTGGGGGGCGTTCATGGAGTATTTCAGGCTGCAGGTGAGCCGTGTTAGCTGCCTTTTGAGCTGAATTTTGAGCTCAGTGTTCAGTCGACTTAAAGCTCAGGAGGGCAGGGCTGGACTACTGGCCGTACGTGGTGGTGAACGTGCATGACAGCTGGAGGGCATTCATGGAGTATTTCAGGCAGCAGGTGAGCCTTTTGAGTCGACTTTGAGTCGACTCTGAGTTGACTTTGAGTCGACTCTGAGTTGACTTTGAGTCGACTTTGAGTTGACTTGAGTTTACTTTGAGCTGACTTTGATTTGACTCTGAGTTGACTTTGAGTCGACTCAAAGCTCAAGTCGGCAGGGCTGGACTACTGGCCCTATGTGGTGGTGAGGGTGCATGGCAGCTGGAGGGCGTTCATGAACTTCATGGAGTATTTCAGGCAGCAGGTGAGCCCAAGCAGCTGATCGTCCCTCAGCTTAGAAGGTGAGGAAGTTTCAGATGAGATATACTGGATCACTTCTAGGAATCCTCACAATCCATTCTCTGCCTGCCCCTCCTCTGCCCACAGAGGTGTATTTTGAGGCGCCTCAAAATAAGTTTCAGATGAGTTGCACTGGATCACTTCTAGGAATTCTCACAATCCATTCTCTGCCTGCCCCTCCTCTGCCCACAGCCGGAGCCCAAGCGCCTGATTGCCTTTTCCAAGCGAGGCTCTGTGCCCCACCATGTGAGTTGTGGCTAGCAAGGGTGGTGGAGGAGAACATGGGTGATGGTGGTGGGAGGGATGGAGTATGGAAAGGGAGGGATTAGTGGAAGGGTGGGTGGGTGGGACCGTGGAAGGTCGCAGGGCAAAGCTATCATCCACACTTGATGCATGAAAGCACCATCATATTCCTCTCTATAATCTTACTCTTGATGTCCCCTTTCCATGACTCCATTACAAAGGATCTGCTTGCTTTGTGTCTTTTTCTTCTGCAGGATATTCAATATCAACCGGGTGATTGGCTGTTGTTTGGAGCTGAAACATTTGGCCTACCACCAGAGGCCATTACCGAGTGCTCGGTTGGGAAGCATGCAGGAGGGATTGCTCGCATTCCTATAGACGAAACATATGTCCGCTCTTTAAACCTCGCAGTGTCAGCAGGAGTAGGAGTGTACGAGGCATTGCGACAGATTGAGGGTCATGCAGGCAATATTAGTAATGGGAATTAGTTACCTCATGCATTACTACTTCATTTTCTTCATTTGTATGTTTTTTATTCGTTTTCATTGCCGTGCCCACTCACACCCAACCGATCCATTAGCGAAACTCTTACTTGCAGACCTCTCAACAAGGACGTGGTGTGGAACGCCTCGGCACGCCCCAGTGCACCGGGTTTCGAAGCTTCCACCGTTCAAAAACGATTTGTACCACGAATCACCATGGCTTTGGTACACGCACTGGCACGCCCCGGCACGCACTTCTGGCATTCCCAGTCTTGGGCCATTTCACACGCCAGATTCTTTGCCACCTGGCATAACTGTAAGTGACCAGTATGTTTTTTTGTTCCCCCCCACCTCATGATCCATCCTCGAAACTATTGGGAGCTGGTGGCGTTGGGGTTCACGTGTGCCCTGCAGCACTCTGCTCTGGTGTTCTGCAATTGCCTTTTATCCCTCCAACTTCCAAAGACAAGTTGGATCAAGCTTTTCTATCATGGACGGATCGCAAAACACTCCCCAAGTACTAGGTAACCAGGAACAAAAGCCTCGAGTGTATATCTGTGCCAATTGCGTGGAACAATGCTGCTCATTCCCTGCACGGGAGGGAATCTTGTACAAACCGTGGACCTAACGGTTGGACTATTCGTTCCGCTCCATACACAACACATTGACTAAAAATCCGTTTTTGCCCATGTGTACTCTTGCAACGAGGCAAGTGCAAGCTGCAGGTTCTGCAGGGGTGAGGAGCTTTCTTATGGATGGGAAAACTATCGGATACTCCTCAGAAATTCTAGGTCGGTTTGGATTCTCCTTCAAAGCCACCAGTAAAGCAGTGGAAAAGGTAGTGGACACCAAATGGCCACCTAAGTTCTTTTTAAGCGTTGAACCAGGGCAGGTGCCTTCAGACACCAGCTGGTGCCTGAAGTGATTGGCTGAAATTTGTTTTCTTACAGTTATGTCAACCCCAATGCTGAAGTGCTTGACAACATGCTGACACGGCTAAGGACGTGTCACGGTTCGCCTCTGATTGCCCCGATCACAGTCAATCAATAACTTCCAGGAAGCTAGGGCGGCGATTTCAGGCAATCGGGGGCAATCACCTGATCGCGATTAGCTGATCGCCCCAACTCGATCAACCGCCTAAATCAGCCCAATCAAACACAACCCCACACAATCACCGACAATCAGTTGATTGCATTGGTTTGGGGTACCAAGCGACGCCAGCGAGAAGTTACGGTGTTGTGCTGGGTTTCGTGAAGCTCTCGCTCAAACAACCACCCTGGCGAGAACTTTCGAAACCATCCTCTGCAGCGTTTCTGGGCATCTGTTCACGCGAAATAACAGGGAAACAAAGAACTTCGTTAGATCCAGGCTGAGGACTTCGCCCTCGCCAAAGTGGGCGCGAAAGTGTTTGGAAAGGGTGACACGGTTGACATGCACCCTCGTAAAACATTCGAGGAATTTCTCATCTGATCGGGCGGCGCGAGCACAGTAATGGGGGGCACCCCGATCCGATCAGCCCCGACCAGATCAAAGCCGATCAGAGGCAAACCGTGACACGTCCTAAGCGCACAATTGGTTCGATTGTCAACGCCTTGACTAACAATGCCGGGGACTTTGCACGACATTTGTCATCAAGGGCAACGACGCATCCAGCGGAGTGACGTGCCTCAATTTGAGGACAGCATGGCAGTCATCGAAAGTCAGCCTGCAACTCTCGAGCGATTCGATCTGAATCGCGAAATGCGCGGTGCGCCCATGCCAAACACCATCATCCCTGATGAACCTCTCATCTCACTGAATCCTTCAGAACCAGCCACCGCTAAACGCATATATTTCTTCCATTTTCTTGCAGTATACCAGAAGTGCGCATTGAAACCCTTCACCACCCGTCTTCTCATTTTACCCGCATCGCCGTAATCCTGGGAGCCCCAACTGTTCCCACACTGTGAGGCTCAACCCAGAAGACGCGAAGATCTAAACCAGTTCCTGCGTCCGCCACCATTACTTAGCTCGCAACGATGACACGTGGCCGCAGCAGCGCCACCGCCGCGACAGCATTTTGGCTCCTTACTCTCATCGCGCTCGCCACCCCGGCTATTGCGGCTAGCCCCCAAGAAAGCGCTGCTCACGGACCGATAACCACAACGCGCGGATGCTACGACTGCGCCAACTTAAGAATGGGGTACAACATCGTGAACGCGCAGACTGACCTGACAGCGGCTGGGCCGACTTACACGAATGCGACGTACAACTTCGAGCGCTACGTGTTCGACCCTAATACCACGCCGTCAAATCTCGGCACTACTGTAATCCTCTCTCACACTCGACCATCGCTTTCTTCGCAGGCCGCTTCACGAAAATGTAACCCGGACTTTACTCTTGTGCCGCCGCCGCCGCCGCCGCGCCGCGACTTCCAGTCGATCCACTTGCATGATGATAGTCTGCATTCTTGATCTCCAGTTCGCCCGTGGCGCATGATGCTACTTGATTTATGCTTTCTAATCTACCCCCTCCTGCCGTTTGCCCTCCTGCAGACTACGAATTCCGAATCGGATTGTTGCCGCGCCTGCGCCGCGAAAGTCGGCTGCCAATACTGGCGACTGAGCAAGCTGACGTAAGCATGATGACGGTATCGTGTTATAGCGATGATATTGATATGCTTATTAAGCATATTTGATATGTTTTTTAGTGTTTTCCAAGGCCATATCACCCAACGGCGGCACGTCCCTCACTTTCATCCTCGATCATCTACTAACGACGGCTCTTCTTGTCGCGCTCTAACGTGCAGTAACCCGGGCGTATGCACCCTGCTGGGATCGCTAACGGGACTCAACACGACTAACTATGATAAAAAGGTGGATCCAACATACATCGGCGGCATCTGCAATCCCCTCGCCAACACCAACGGCGACCCGCATTTCCGCGGCGCGGACGGCACGCGCTTCGACTTCAACGGCCTGCTCGACCGTTCCTTCTGCCTGCTTTCCGACCGTCGGATCCACATCAACATGGGGATCAAGGGCTACCGTCCGATTGGCAACCTCCCAGGCACTGCCACGTCATTGGATGAAAACACACTCGCCGCGGCGGTGGAAGCGGCAGCGAAGGAGTTTAAGCCACGTCATATTCAGGAGCTGCAGGAGGAGGGGTTAAATGCAGAAGAAGTGGCGGGGCTTCTGCGAATGCGTGTCAACGGGAGCTTACCTGAAACTGAGCAGGTAGCAGAGGCGCTCGAGCGCGAGGTGGGAAGGCTCCGCGGAAGCAGCGGGGCGGCGGAAGATGCGGGGGAACTTGGAGGGGATCAGGCTGTACCTGCAGCGATTCAACTATCGGAGGGGCTGAATTCGATTCAGTACGCGAAGCACGAGCCGGAAGCGAGGCTGCTCAAAGGGAAGCCGATCCGCAGCTGGATCAGGTGCGTGTGTGTTGTTGCATCAGTGTCGGTGGTGTCGCGTCGCGTCACGTTTCATCACGTCACGTTACGTGGCGACACATTACATCACGTCGCGTTACGTCAGCGCCATCAGTTCACGGTGTCGTGATCATGGTGGTGCCAGTGGGTCATGCTATCTTCCTGTAACCAATCTCATATATCTGGATTCTCATCATTTTCCTCTCTGCTTCGCCGTCCCTCCCACCCCTCTCCGCTCCACACCAGGGAGCTTCAAGTGATGTGGCGCGACGCGACAGGCGCACAGCACTCGGCATTCCTCAAGGCGCGCGACGGCAAGGAGCAGGGCCGAGGCGCCTCCGGATTCATCCAACGGATGGTGATCGACGGCCAAGAAGTGGCCCCTCCGTTTTACCCCGGGAGTTCCATCTCCGCGAACGGAGGCTTTAAGCTGCTGCTGGCGGAGAGCAGAAGCCGTCCCGGGAGGGTAGAGGACGAGTTCCACCTGAAAATAGAGGGCGTGGTGGATCTGGGGTTAACGGCGCGGGTGGCCCATCCGCTCATGCAGACTGCGACTGAGGCTCAGGCGCACTTCAACGTGCATATCGTGCAGCTCAATGTAAGCTTCGAGACGCCTCAAAAGTCATCGTGCATAATTTGCATCTCAATTTAAGCTGTGTTGCTCAACGTAAGCCATGCTTTGGATCAGACCCCCTGCATTGAGACATCTCTCATACTCACAATGACCTCTTCACACTGCTTCTCGGTTCGCCCTCTTCTTATCATGCCCTTTTCTCCATCCAACCCCACCCCCGACCTCTCTCCACCAGCACACGGATGGCATTCACGGAGTGTTGGGGCAGACCTTCCGCAGCGAAGCGTCCCGCTCGGTGCGGTCTCTGCGGCACCAGCTGCTCACTCGCCTACTCACCTTGGCCTCTCCACCTTTTCTCCCCGCCCTTCCCCCCACCCTCCACCAGCACACGGAGGGCATTCACGGGGTGCTGGGGCAGACCTTCCGCAGCGAGGCATCCCGCTCGGTGCGGTCGCTGCGGCACCGGCTGCTCACTCGCCTGCTGCGGGAACCAGTGGATGTGGAAAACAGTGAGGGGGGCGATGGGCTGCTGGATGGGATCGTGCAGGACTATCTCACCTCGGGGATTGCTGTGACAGATTGCGTGTTCTCTGCCGCGTGGAGGAGGGGAGATCCGGATATCTGGATGGGAGACGATGGGCTTGATTTCATGCGACGATGAGTGTGTGCGATGATGTGTGCGGGAGGAGGGGAGGGGGGAGGGGCTGCGGAGGACTGCTGGATGGGCGCGTGCAGGACTATCTCACGTCGGGGATTGCCGCTTCGGACAGTGCGTTTGCTGCTGAGTGGATGAAAGGAGAGCAGGAGAGCAGTGGTGCCAACAACGAGCGTCAATACATGAGATAATGAGCGTGCGTGTGTGGTGATTGGGGGTGATGGGGGCGCATCTGCTGCTGCACTGGCTGCTTGGCACCTGCTGGAGTGCAGAGACAGGGGGGGGCTGCTGGATGGTCTGCTGGATGAGTGTGTGGACGACTATCTCACCTCGCGGATTGCCGCGCTGGATTGCTCGTTCGCTGACGCGTGGAGGAGGGGAGAAGATGAGGCTAGTGGTGGCGACAACGAACATTGACACATGAGATGATGAGTGTGATGACTAGTGAAGTGAAGCTGTGCTTGTTAGACATGAGCACCAAGAAGGCTCCCTCTCTATTTGGCATGAAGAGTGAAATCGCAGCAGGACCCTAGGACCAGGGTCTTTATTGCATTACCTATATAATGACTGAAAGTGTTGCGTGTACCTTTGCTATCAGTTATAACTACGGTAATATTAGATATCAGCAAAGGCTGGCACGTTTGTACTCTTCCACCTGATGATTTTACCTTGTGTCACACCAAACCAAGATGCTATAATCAACTCCAGGCAAGTGAGCTTCAGTTGCTTTTTATTGAAACAGCAATTCGGGTTTCTCTGCACCGAATCATCTCTCCTAATCCCCTCCCATCATCCCCACTCTCCCCCCCTGCAGTCACAACCTCTCAATACAAGCAGTGCATATATTTCTGTATGAGGGTCCGTTTCTATCCCGTGTCAGACATCAAGTCATGCGGCGTTAGGCTCCAATTTGTCTCTTCCGAACTTCCAATCGCCCCAAAAACGAGCCACTTCGGGTCTTCCGAACCTCCACTTCGTGTCAAACCTAATGTCTGACACGGAATAGAAACGCACCCTGATTGCTGGACGACTTCCTTGGGCTAGCTGGATCGAGAGCATGGACGGTTTGCGAATGCCCCCCCCCCAAGTTTAACGAAACTTGGAACAAAACCCTCTAGTTCTTCATCTGTGCCAATTGCGTGGAACATCTCTGCTGCGCTGAGGGAAGATTGTGCTACATACCGCAAAGTACAAAACACTAGACCCATTACTGTACACTCGTTCCAATTCCACTAGACCTTGAAATTTAACGGGTTCTGCGCGTGACTCGCCGTTGGACTGTTCGTTCCGCTCCGCACACATTGACCATCCGGTTATGAAAACCCTGTGTGTATATACAAATGGAAAGCCTGTATTCTGCTGTTTTTTCTCTAGCAACGAGGCTTGTGCGAGTTGGAGGTTCCGGGGTGAGCTGTGTTTGAGGACGAGGAGCTTACTTATAGTTGGGGAAACCTTTGTTCCTCCTGTTGATAAACTAAGAGTTTGCATGTCGGATCGGATTCTCCTTGAAAGGCAGCAGTACGGCAGTGGAAAGGGTAGTTGTCACCAAGGGGCCTCCCTAGTTCTCTCTAAGTGTTGATTCAGGGCTGTGATTTCGGACGCCAGATTGTGTACTAAGTTGACCCTTACATACAAGTAGAATGATTGAGATGTTTTTACTTACGATTAGCCCTGCTAACGTTCTCGACTACGAAGTGCTTGCCACATGCAGACAGATGGCTAAACACACAAGTCAATGACGTTTGTCATCAAGGGCGACGACATGTCTTGTTGAAATGACGCGCCTAAATCGACAGCGTGGCAGTCGTCAAAAGTCGGCTCGAAAATTCATAGCGATTCGATCTGAATCGAGAAATGCGCGGTGCGCCCCCATGCAAGCAACCGCCATTGTGGTGAATGGATCTCTCCTCTCACTGCGTTCTTCACAACCAGCCACCACCAATCCAGCGTATATAATTTCTTCATTACTAAAAACACAGAGACAGCTCACCTTTCAGAGCCTGAAACTCTTCACAACACCGCATCGCCGTCATCCTTGGGAGTTCCAACCGTTCAACCACTGTGAGGCCCAATCCAAGACGCGAAAATCTCAGCCGACACCTGCCTCCACACCATTTCCTTACTCGCAACGATGGCACGTGGGCCCAGCTGCTGCGGCAGCGCCACCGGCTCCTGACTCTACTAGCCACGCTCGCCGCCCCCGCTCGTGCGGCTCTACCTGGAGAGACTGCTCCGCACGGGCCCATAACCAGAGCGCGCGGATGCTACAATTGCGATGCTATAAGATGGGGATACTTTGTCGAGCGGCAGACGGCAACCGTTGCCGCTGTGACAGCGGCAACGCTATATTACCCGGATGGGAACTACAACTACGAGCGCTACGTGCTCGACCCGGCGACTGCGAATATCGTCGGAACCGTTGTAATCATCCTACCCTCGACCACCGCTGTTTGCCATGCCGCTGTCCAGAAACTTCAAATATCGTGCCGCCAGAGCCGCCAGCTGTCGCTAATTTCCAACTTCTTCTTGTTCTTTCAAGAGATCTCTCCTCTGCTGGTTCTTTTTTCAGAATGCTTCTTCGTTCATATGCTGCAACCTCTGCGCCGCTAAGGATGGCTGCAAATACTGGCTTTTTAACACGACGTAAGCGAGATGATACATTCCGCGCTGCGGTAACGCGGTACATCATGCTTGCTCTTTCAATATCAATCATACTCTTTACCTTTTTCTCTTCTTCTTACTACTATTAATCGACACCGCTTTCGCCGCGCTCTAACATATATCGCAGATCATCCCCGTACAAATGCGTCCTGCTCGGATCACTAACGGGACTCACCGTGACCAACTGGGTGACGACGGTGCCTACGTTATACTTCGGGGGCATGTGCAATCCCCTCGCCGGCACCAAAGGCGATCCGCATTTCCGCGGCGCGGACGGCACGCGCTTCGATTTCAACGGCCTTCTCGACCGCTCCTTCTGCCTGCTCTCCGACCGCCGGATCCACATCAACATGGGGATCAAGGGCTACCGTCCGATCGCCAACCTCCCAGGCACAGCCACGTCATTGGATGAAAACACGCTCGCCGCGGCGGTGGAAGCGGCAGCGAATGAGTTCAAGCCACGCCATATTCAGGAGCTCCAGGAGGAAGCGTTAAATGCGGAGGAAGTGGCGGAGCTGCTCCAGATGCGCGCCAATGGGAGCTTGCCTGAGTCCGCGAAGGTGGCGGCGGCGCTTGAGCGCGAGGCGGGGAAGCTTCGCGAAAGCACATCTCAAAAATGCTGAACCGTCTGTTAACGGTGGTGGCGATATTTCGAATATCACAGGCTTTTGGGAGGGGGTGTTAAAGCTCGCGTCTCATATTTACTAGTGTTTAACACTTGGTTGGGAAAGTAAGATCCTGATTGGTTTACGAGTGACGAGTTTTTTGACGAGCGGGGGAAATACATGCGCGAAGTTCCAAAGTGTTGAGGCCAACACAAGAGCTCAGGCGCAGGTTTGGGTCACATCCGAACCTCTTGCGTGACAGGTTTGGGAAGTTGCACTTTGTGCGACCAACACTGACGACGGGAACACAGATTGTGCAAGGGAGTGAAGTGATAGGGAAAAATCAAGCGCCAAGGTTAGCACTCCAGCCCTACCTCCTTACACGTAGTAGAAGCATTACCACTCCATTAGTAACCTAGCTCCTATCCAAAGGCGTCAAAAGGACAAAGAATGTCACGTAACAGGGGTGAGCAGCAGTAGCGCTCCCCTTTGCCTATGCTTATGATTAGGTAATAGCCGTCATCTTCCCACCACCCGACCTCCGCTTCCCCGCCACCCCATCTCCCCTGCTCGCCGACCGATCTCCCGTGCAACCCGCCCGAGTTCCCGTTCCCGCGGCCCGATCTCCCATTTCTGCCGCCCAATATCCCCTTCTCGCCTCCTCTCGCCTCCCCGCGCGTGCTCCTCTCGCCTCTCAGCGCGTGCTCCTCTCCCCT
The DNA here is from genome assembly GCA_947471745.1 of Closterium sp. Naga37s-1. Lineage (NCBI taxonomy): Eukaryota > Viridiplantae > Streptophyta > Zygnematophyceae > Desmidiales > Closteriaceae > Closterium > Closterium sp. Naga37s-1. The sequence goes on from CANJKZ010000549.1 coordinate 363,638, forward strand.
CCCAGCGCGTGCTCCTCTCCCCTCCGCGTGCGTGCTCCTCTCCCCTCCGCGTGCGTGCTCCTCTCCCCTCCGCGTGCGTGCTCCTCTCGCCTCCCCGCGCGTGCTCCTCTCCCCTCCCCGTGCGTGCTCCTCTCGTCTCTCCGCGCGTGCTCCTCTCCCCTCCCCGCGCGTGCTCCTCTCCCCTCCGCGTGCGTGCTCCTCTCCCCTCCGCGTGCGTGCTCCTCTCCCCTCCGCGTGCGTGCTCCTCTCGCCTCCCCGCGCGTGCTCCTCTCCCCTCCCCGTGCGTGCTCCTCTCGCCTCCTCGCGCGGCATCCCCCCTGCACGCCCTCATTTCCCCCCCTGCACGCCCTCATTTCCCCCCCTGCACGCCCTCATTTCCCCCCCTGCACGCCCTCATTTCCCCCCCTGCACGCCCTCATTTCCCCCCCTGCACGCCCTCATTTCCCCCCCTGCACGCCCTCATTTCCCCCCCTGCAGGCTCTCATTACCCCCCTTTTATGCACCCGTTTCCCCTCTGCTCACTCTCTTTCACCCCTCACTCACGCGTTTTCCCCTCTGCTCACTCTCTTTCCCCCACACTCACCCTTTCTCCCCTCTGCCCACTCTGTTTCCCCCGTCACTCACCTTCTTACCGAATTCTCACTTTTCATTCACCCCTTTTTCCAATCCCGCTTCCCCTTTTCCATCTCTCCTTCATGCCTCCCACCACCTCTCCCTGCCTTCCTTGCTTCTCTCCTTATCTCCTTCATGCCTCCCACCATCTCGTTTTCCTTCTCATCTCTTGTGGGCCACATCACAAGGCCCGTCTGCCCTCTCACACTCTTCCTGCCATTCTCACTCTCGCAATCCTCACCGCCGTCCCTTCCTTCCTGTAACCAATCTCCCCTCCCCCCTTTTCCCTTCCTTCCCTCCACTTCCTCCCCTTCCCTTCCTTCTCTCCCCATCATTCCCTCCCCTTCCTCCCCTCCCCTTCATCCCCATCCCTGCCCTTTCCTCCCTGCCCTTCCCTTCTCGACCCCGCCCTTCTACGTCACTCCTCGCCTTCTGCCCTCCAGTTCATGTGCATGTGCTGCCATCACTTTTGCCCCATACATGCATCTTATTAACTCATGTTTACTCGCTTGTATTCCCTTTTCACCCTCCGTCCCTTCAAATCTCCCCTCACTTACTACCCATCTCCCTGCCTTTCCATCACACATCCCTGCCTTCTCATGGATTTGAGGCACCATTGCGACACCAGGTGTCATACAACCTGTAATGCATACGCAAAGCTACAAGCTACAAGCCAGTATAGGAACATGCCAGTATTAGGGACATGCCTCTATCCTTCTGACACTCTCAGTGTCCATACATCTTGGAAGAATATCTTGCACTGCAGAAAGAAAAGTACATATTGTGCCTTTGATATGGATATCTCCTACACTAATACAGTATCATGCTTGCGTACAACACACAAGAAAAACAGGTGGTGGTACGGTATAGAGCGTGGACTAGCTTTAGCTGCGCCTCAGCTTGCTCCTCTGCTTCACCACTGAAAATACAGGGAGTGGAGTAGGCAGGAATAATTGTGTGAAGGAACATGGGGGAGGTGGTGTGAGGTGCCAAAGGAACAACTGCAAGGGAACACAAGCGAGCGCACATGATGAAAGCATGTGGGGAGACAGTGATGGGTGCACATGCATGGGAACTACAGTAGTGGGCGGGTGAGGTGTGAAGGGGAAGGGGAGGGCATGAAAAGGAAGGGAAGGGTTGATAAGGGATGGGGAAGGGAAGCGCAGGGCAGGGAGGGAAAGGCAGGGATGGGGAGGGCAGGGTGGAACAGGGCAGAGGGTGGGGGGAAGGAGGGCTGAGGGGATGGGGGGAAGCAGGAAAGGGGATGGGGGGAAGCAGGAAAGGGGATGGGGGGAAGAAGGAAAGGGGATGGGGGGAAGCAGGAAAGGGGATGGGGGGAAGCAGGGAAGGGGATGGGGGGGAGCAGGGAAGGGGATGGGGGGAAGCAGGGAAGGGGATGGGGGGAAGCAGGGAAGGGGATGGGGGGAAGCAGGGAAGGGGATGGGGGGAAGCAGGGGGGGAACGGAGGAGAAGCAGGGGGGGAAATAGAGAGCAGAGGGGAAATTGATGGAAAAGCAGAGCGGGAATTGATGGGGAGCAGAAGGGGGAATGGCGGGATTTATCGCAACCCGTCGTTCGCACCTAATCAGGGCGGCAGGGAGAATGAGTGGAAAGGCAAGGGGGGTGGGGGAAAGGAAAAGGGGTTGGGGAGGAGAGAACGGAGATAGGGAGGATGAACGCCGGCAAGCAGGAGCGCATTTCCTGTCTCCACTCACCTCCCCTCCCATTTCCTCCCCTCCACATCCCACCTACCCCCTCCCCTCCCCCCCCCTGCTCCTTCTCCCCGCCTCCACTCCAACCCGCCTCTCCCCCGCTCTCCTCCCGCTCCTTTCTCTCCCTCTTCCGCCGCCTCTCTCCCGCCCTTCCCCTCCTTTCTCCGCTCCTCCGCTCCCTACTTGCTCCTGCTTCGCTCCCTCTCCCACTCCCCCGCTCGGCCCCCATCCCCCCTGCAACCAGTCGACGGCAAGCTGGACGACCGAGTTTTGGGACATGTTTGGCGGCTTCGCGCCACTGGCTGCACTTGCGCTCGCAATCGCCCCACTCGTCCAGGCGCTGCTGCACTGTGCGCTGTTCTTGTGCTGTGCTGTATTACACGATGTGCTCTTCACCCTGCTACGCCAAGGACCTGCATTCATGCATGACCCCCTGCATGCACGCCCCCTCGTCGCGTCCCCTCCCGTCCCTCCCGTTTCCGCCCCGTACCGTCGCATCCCGCCCCTTCCGCGTGCTCCTCTTCCCTCCCTTCCATTTGCGTCCGGTCTCGTCGCATCCCGCCTTCCCGTCACGTCCCCTCCCGGCCCCTCGTCGAGATTCTTACCTTCCTGTGCCGTCCCGTCCCGTCCCTCTAGTCCCTTCCCGTCCAGTCCTGTCCAGTCCCGTCGCTTCCCGTACTGTCCCGTCCTGCCCCATCGCGTCCCTTACCTGGCGCGCCTCATTACCTGGACATGGTTCACGATAAGCACGGGATGTACCCTGGTCGCCGCTGATACTGATAAATGAAGACCTAATTTCAAGTTTATAGGTCGGCCGTATATGCTGATCAACGAGAATCTAACTTTTGTGTAAGAGGTAACCGCGGTTGCTAGTGGAAAGAGTTTTACTCTTGAACCTGAGCCTAGTGCTAGTGCGAAATCGGGTTTCTGAGTTCTGTCAGTCTCATATTTTTCAGCTGTTGTAAATGCTTGATTCGTGCGACAACCTGGTCGCCGGTGGGGGAGTTTGGGCGATCGTGTTGTCCCCGTGCAGGTGTGTTTTCCAAACCTACCTGGGTGCACGATCGCATGATTGGTTTGGCACGTCCCTGCGCATACCGCCAAGCAAGTTTGGGTTCCCAACCAATCGTTTCAACCTGGGCCAACCTTCAGTGGAGTTGTGCGACAGTTTGAGGGTTACCGGATACCAAGCGTTTAACACTTGGTTGGGACACAGAAATATGAGACGCGAGCTTTAAAACCAGGGTCCCACGTAGATCATTTGTTTTGCAGTTGATGACTTCACCCTGGCGAGGTGGAAAGAATGACGAGCGGTGTGACGAGGGGAGCGAAGGAAACACATATCGCAGTTTGTGTCCGAACCATCTAGGCACGGAAATGTCAAACATTGTATGTTTACATTGTGTAGGCTATAGTGGGTTTAGCCTTAGGGGGTACAACAAACTTAGGGTTTCCTACTTGTACCCAACTTTCTGCTAGTTCATTCATTCTCGTTCGTTCTTAGTTTCTAACATGGTATCGCGAGCCTAGGTCGTAACCTAGGACCGAATGATATGGGCCCACCGTTTCCGCTTAGTCGCGCCCTAGCGCGCCTCGCTTAGTCGCGCCCTTGAGCGCCTCACTCTCTCCCTCACTATCGCGCGCCCTAGCGCGCCTCTCGCGATCGGCCCCGCCTAGCCAGCACGCCCTAGCGTGCCCCGTGCGACCGGCCCCGCTCACCTCGTACGCCCTAGCGTGCGACCCGCGCAGCACCACGCGCGTCACCTGCCCCGCGCGCCCTTGCGTGCCCCGTTCGGCCCCGCGCACTCGCTGCCCCGCGCGCCCTTGCGCGCCTCTTACGGACCGGCCCCGCCCCTTAGCGCGCGCCCTTGCGTGCCCCGTGCGACCGGCCCCCACCCACCCGCACGCCCTTGCGTGCCCCTCGCGTACCGGCCCCGCCCCGCTAGCCCGCCACCTAGTGCCCCGTGCGGACCGGCCCCGCCCTGCCGCGCACGCCCTCGCGTGCCCCACCTCGAGTAGCCGCTGCCTAGCCGAGCCGAACCGCCCCACCGAACCGCGTCACCCGGCCCGAGCCGCGCCGCCCTATCGAACCGCGCCGCCCTACCGAGCCGCGCCGCCCTACCGAGCCGCGCCGCCCTACCGAGCCGCGCCACTGCTGCAGTCACTGCTACTGCCACTACTACTGTTACTACTGCTACTACTGCTACTGCTCTTCCTGCAACTATGGCTAGCCCTGCTGTGCTCGCTTTCGATGCTGAGGGCCGCCCACTGAAGTTTGACACCTGGCTAGATGACTTGCACCTGTTCCTCCAGCTCACTGCCAAGGAGGATATCTCGCTGTACGATCACGCACTAGGCCACGCTGCTGCCCCTGCTGCTACTGCTGACAGTACTGCCCGCTCACAGTGGCAGACTCGTGACGCCCACGCTCGCTTCGCTATTCACAACTCCCTGCCGGTAGATGAGCGCGAGCACTTTGGCCAGCACAAAACTGCGCAGGCACTATACACTGCTGTAGTTGCACGCTACTCCTCACCTGCCTCTGCTGCGCTAGGCCGTCTCTCGCTCCCCTACCTGTTCCCAGACCTGCCCGCTTTCGCCACAGTCGCTGACCTCATCACGCACCTTCGCACTAGTGAGGCTCGCTTCCGTGCCGCTATGCCCACTGAGTTTCTTGCCACGCACCCCCCCCCACTCTGGCTTACTCTCTACCACCTAGTCACCCGTCTCCTTGACACCCTTCGTGCGGTCAGGGACCACTTCCTCGCTCGCTGCCCCACTGAGCTCACCGTTGACCTGCTCGAGAAGGAACTGCTTGCAGCTGAGACTAGCATAGTCGCTGTAGCTGCCTCTCGTGGCGACCCCCGCACCCCTTTCTTCGAAGGGTGTTCCCCTTCCCCCCTTCTCCCCTCTGTCGCCTCTGCTGCTGCTGTCGACCTAGTTGGTACTGAGCAGGTCGGGACTGCGTCCGCTCCGAGCTGGCGCCGCAGCGGCAAGGGCAAAGGGGGCAAGGGAGGTGGAGGTGACGGAGGGGGAGGCGGTGGTGGGGGCGGTGGCGGCGGTGGGGGCGGTGGCGGGGCTGGAGGGGCTAGTGGCGGCGGTGGGGGTGGTGGCGGCAGCGGCGGAGGAGGTGGCCGGGGTGGGGGCGGTGGTGGGGGCGGCGGTGGACGCGGCGGCGGCAGGGGCGGTGGTGGTCGAGGTGGTGGCGGCGGAGGTGGTGGTCGTGGTGGCGCTGGTGGACAGCAGACTCCGTCGCCCCAGGAGCTTCGTGAGTGGTACTCTCAGCACGGGGGGGGGGGGGTGGCCTTAGCTGCACGTACGTCATCCGCACAGGTGACCGCACTGGCCAGACGTGTGGGAGGGCGCACACCGCGCAGCGCTGCTTCTCCCGCCTCGACGACGCTTGGCGCACTCAGTTCCCTGCTGCCACTGAGCTGCCCCGCTGGGCTGATCTGATGAGGAAGAACATAGATATCTATGCTCTTGACTTTGATGCTATTCTCACTGCCATGTATGTGTTGTCTACTAGTGGAGAGGGTGCTCAGTACCTGCGTGTTCCGCCCGACCCGGGCATTCGGACCAGTGAGGCTGCCGCTCTAGGTGCTTGTGTGTCTGCTGCCCCAGGTGCTGGTGAGGCTGCCGCTCCAGGTGCTTGCGTGTCTGCTGCCCCAGGTGCTGGTGAGGCTGCCGCTCTAGGTGCTCGAGAGTCTGCGCCCCCTGGTACTGAGTCTACTGAGGCACTGCACACCTTCACACTGGACTCAGGTGCTTCTCGCTGTTTCTTTCGTGACCGCACTGCCCTTGAGCAGCTTGCTCGGCCAGTTGCTGTCTCCCTTGCTGACCCCTCTGGGGGTCCGGTCATTGCGACCTCCTCCACTGTCCTTCCTTGTCCTGCGGTTCCGTCGGGCACACTGTCAGGTCTCCACCTCCCCTCGTTCTCTACGAACTTGGTGGCGGGTTGTGCGCTCCAGGACGGGGGTGTCCACCAGTTCACCCCTGCCTACGAGCGCGTGACACACTGCACGTGTGCTCGGACGGGCCGTCACCTGGCTACCTTCACTCGGCAGCCGGGGTCGGACCTGAACACACTGACCACTGAGTCCCCTCAGGTAGCTGCGTCTGCGTCTGCTTCAGGTCAGCTGTCTGCCCCCTGCTCGTGTCGCTCTCTAGCACACGAGACTGTCCTCTGGCACCACCGCCTTGGTCACCCGTCAGTGCAGCGCCTTCGTGCCATGCACAAACGGTACCTTGTCTCTGGTCTTCCCCGGGTACTCCCCCCCCTCCCACCCTCGCCTGCTCCTCCCTGTCTTCCTTGTGTCGAGGGGCGGCAGCGCGCCGCTCCTCACTCCTCCTCGTTTCCCCCGACGACTGCTCCCTTGCAGACGCTCCACATGGACGTGTGGGGCCCAGCCCGCGTCCGTGGACAGGGACAGGAGAGGTACTTCCTGATCGTTGTTGACGACTACTCGCGCTACACCACGGTCTTCCCCTTGCGCACCAAGGGTGAGGTCCCTGATGTTTTGATCCCTTGGATCCGCGCTTCTCGTCTCCAGCTCAGCGAGCGGTTCCGCTCGGACTTTCCTGTCCTGCGTCTGCACTCTGACAGAGGTGGTGAGTTCTCCTCCGACCTCTTGGCAGCCTACTGTGCGGAGCACGGCATCCGCCAGTCGTTCACGCTTCCGGCCTCTCCACAGCAGAATGGGGTTGCTGAGCGCCGCATTGGCTTGGTCATGGAGGTCGCTCGTACCTCCTTGATCCATGCGGCTGCCCCCCACTTTCTGTGGCCGTTTGCGGTCCGGTACGCTGCGCATCAGCTCAACCTCTGGCCCCGTGTCTCCTTGCCGGAGACCTCGCCCACACTGCTGTGGACGGGGGAGGTTGGCGATGCGTCGCGTTTCCGGGTCTGGGGATCTCGAGCTTTTGTCCGCGATACGTCTGCGGACAAGCTCTCCTCCCGCGCTGTTCCTTGTGTCTTCCTTGGCTTTGTCCCGGACGCGTCTGGTTGGCAGTTTTACCACGCCATCTCGCGCCGTGTCCTGCCCTCTCAGGACGTCACTTTTGACGAGTCGGTGCCCTACTACCGCCTCTTCCCCTACCGCACTGCCCCGCTCCCCCCGCCGCCTCTCTTCCTCGCGCCAGGTGCTGCTGTGGTAGACCCCCTCCCCCCTCAGGGTGCTGCTCCCTCAGGTGTGTCCCAGGTAGACCCGGTTGAGTCTGTCGAGGTAGCTGTCGACTCTCGTCCTGCTCGGGGTGCTGAGCCTGAGCGTGCGGAGCCTGGGGGTGCGGAGTCTGGGGGTGCGGAGCCGGCGGGTGCTGAGTCTGGGGGTGCTGAGTCTGGGGGTGCTGAGCCTGAGGGTGCTGCGACTGAGAGTGCTACACCTGGAGGCGCTCTTTCCTCACAGCAGCTGCGTGAGTGGTACTTACAGTACTGCAGCCTCAGGAGAGCTGCTGCTGGAGCTCGTGCTTGTGCTTCCCCTCCTAGGCGGGAGCTGCCCTCTCCCCAGCGGCTCCGAGAGTTGTACGCTCGTCGCTGCAGTCTCCGGAGTGGCGCTCCTAGTGTCACGGACCCTGCAGCTGGAGGTGCTGCTGGTGCTGGAGCTGCTGGAGGTGCTACTGCTGCTGGCGGTGCTGCTGGCGCTGCTGGAGGTGCTGCTGGTGCTGCTGGAGCTGCTGGAGGTGCTGCTGGTACTGGTGCTGCTGGTACTGGTGCTGCTGGAGCTGCTGGAGGTGCTACTGGAGTTGCTGCTGGTACTGGTGCTACTGGTGCTGGTCCTGCTGGAGCTGCTGGAGGTGCTGCTAGTCCTGGAGCTACTGGAGGCACTGCTGCTGCTGGCGGTGCTGCTGGTGCTGTTGGAGCTGCTGGAGGTGCTGCTGGAGTTGCTGGAGGTGCTGCTGCTGCTTGCGGTGCTGCTGGCACTACTGGAGGTGCTGCTGGTGCTGGTTCTGCTGGAGCTGCTGGAGGTGCTGCTGGTGCTGGTACTGCTGGTGCTGGTGCTGCTGGAGCTGCTGGAGGTGCTGCTGGTGCTGGAGCTGCTGGAGGCACTGCTGCTGCTGGCGGTACTGCTGGAGGTGCTCGAGCTGCTGGTGCTGCTGGTCTTGGAGGTGCTCGTACTGGGGGTACTGGAGCTGCTGGGACTGGAGCTACTGAGGGGGTTGGAGCTGGAGTTGCTGAGCGGCCACGGCCGTACTACGTTCCGCTCCTTCAGCAGGTTCTTGGTCTCCCGCCCTCTACTGGTCCTACTCCTCCCCTACTGAGTCCACCGCCTGTCCAGTCACAGTCACAGTTACAGCCTGCCTCTCCACTGCCTGGTCCTTCTCCTTACACAGCGCCGACGAGTAGTCTTACTGAGCGTCGTGAGCCTGAGTCTCGTCCTCCATCGCCTGATTCTAGTCCAGAGTCGCCTGTGTTGCGTCCAGAGTCGCCTGTCCGGGCTGTCCGCGCTAGTCGTCGTGCTCCGCGTGAGCGTCCTCCTCCTGTCCTTGGCACTCACTATATGACCCTGCGTCCTTCCACTGCTCCACAGCTCGTCCCACTGCCGTCTCCTCCTGCGTCCTCTCTTCCTGACGTTGCTGACCCGCCGTCAGACCTTACTCGTGCTGCCAGTCCTACTGTCGCGCGTCTCCTTGCCACTGTTGTCACTGACCCTACCTTTGAGTCCTCTACTGCGTCTGATCTAGTCGCTGAGCTTGTTGACTTTGCTGCCGCCTGTCGTCTAGACTACGCCGCTAGCCTTGTTGCTGAGTCTGAGTCTGTCTGTCCTCCGTCCGTCGGGGGTGAGTGTGCTCTTGGCACGGACGTCCTTGAGGACAGACAGGAGGAGTTTGAGTGCTTTGCTGCTGCTTTACCTCATCTCGTGTCCATGCTGATTTCCCCTGAGGGAGACCCGGATGCACCAGACATTCCGACCCCACGCTCCTACGCAGAGGCGATGGAGGGTCTCTACTCCTCTCAGTGGCAGACAGCCATGGACGCAGAGATGGCTTCCTGGAAGTCCACAGGCACCTACGTCGACGAGGTTCCCCCACCTGGGGCGAACATCGTCAGTGGCATGTGAATTTTCAGGGTGAAGCGGCCGCCGGGTTCTCCGCCTGTCTTCAAGGCGCGTTACGTTGCACGAGGCTTCAATCAGCGAGAGGGAGTTGACTTCTTCCAGACCTTCTCCCCGACCCCGAAGATGACCACTCTTCGGGTTCTGCTGCACGTCGCTGCTCAGCGTGACTACGAGCTCCACTGCCTTGACTTCAGCACTGCTTTCCTACAGGGCACCCTGCACGAGGAGATCTGGCTGCGCCGCCCACCTGGCTTCACTGGGTCGTTCCCTCCTGGTACCCAGTGGAGCCTCCGGCGGCCAGTCTACGGTCTCCGCCAGGCACCTCGTGAGTGGCACGACACACTGAGGCCTACTCTTACTGCTCTTGGGTTTGCTCCTTCTACTGCTGACCCGTCGTTGTTTCTACGCACCGACACCACTCTGCCGCCGTTCTACGTTCTCGTGTACGTAGACGACTTGGTCTTTGCTACTGCTGACACTGAGGCACTCGCCCACGTGAAGTCGGAGCTGCAGAAGAGACACACGTGCACAGACCTGGGTGAGCTGACAAGCTATCTTGGCTTGCGGATCACCCGGGACAGAGCACAGCGCACCATCACCTTGACTCAGTCACACATGGTGCAGCAGGTCCTTCAGCGCTTCCGCTTCACGTACTCCTCGCCTCAGCCCACTCCTCTGCCTACCGGTCACTCGCTCTTAGCTCTGCCTTTGGATGAGTCCGTAGAGCCGAGTGGCCCGTATCCAGAGCTTGTGGGCTGCCTCATGTACCTGATGACCTGCACTTGACCTGACCTAGCCTACCCTCTTAGCATCCTAGCACGCTATGTCGCTCCTGGCCGTCACCGGAAGGAGCACATGGATGCCGCTAAGAGGGTGTTGCGCTACTTGTGCAGTACGTCGGGCATGGGGCTTGTGCTTGGAGGACGGCGCGACGTTGTCCTCACTGGGCACTCAGACGCTTCTTGGGCTGACGACCAGGCTACTCAGCGGTCGTCTCAGGGTTACACCTTCAGCCTTGGCTCTGGCTCAGTTTCTTGGCGTTCTACACGCTCTTCCTCTGTTCTCAGCTCCAGTTGTGAGGCTGAGATCTACGCCACAGTCATGGCTGCCCAGGAGCTTCGCTGGCTCACCTACCTGCTGACCGACCTGAGAGAGCGGCCTCGTTCTCCTCCAGTGCTGTACGTCGACAACAAGGCCGCCCTTGCCTTGTGTCAGGAGCACAGACTGGAGCACAGAACAAAGCACATCGCTCTGCGCTACTTCCTTGCTCGAGAGCTGCAGCAGCGTGGTCAGCTTCGTCTTTCGTACGTGGCCACTTGGGCCAACACTGCTGATGTGTTCACCAAGGCGCTTCAGCCTTGTGATCATCAGCGTTTCTGTACTGTTCTAGGCCTTGTGCCTACTCTCCCTCACTTGCTCACTTCTTGACTCTGCTTGTACTGTGATCTCTATATATATACCTGCATGCTTACACTTGCTAGGTTTTGATCACTGTACCTCTTGTTTATTATCAAACTGCATGTGAACTGGTCTTGTGACCGCTTGCTTGTGCTCGGAATTTGTGTGGTATCCTTGAGATCCACCCTGAGCTTTGCTTTGCTTTGCTTTGCTTTGACTGGTCTTGTGACCATCTGGTTGTCTCCCACTTAGCCTATGGGGGTGTGTCAAACATTGTATGTTTACATTGTGTAGGCTATAGTGGGTTTAGCCTTAGGGGGTACAACAAACTTAGGGTTTCCTACTTGTGCCCAACTTTCTGCTAGTTCATTCATTCTCGTTCGTTCTTAGTTTCTAACAGGAAATTGGTTCGGTGCCAAAGCTAAAACACCCGCAAAATGTTCGAGCATCCTGTCAGTCTCATGTACCATCAAAATGTTTTGCAATTGCATCACAGGCAAAAACGGGAGGTGTCGCACAGTCAAATGCCAAACCAACCCCTAGACTTCGCCACCTCAAACAGGGTGACTCAGCTTCATTTGTTTTGCAGTTGATCACGCTTTCTCTTACGTGAGACCCTGGTTTTAACTTCTATCCACAGGCTGATGTGGCAAATGCTCGTTTTTTGTTGTGTTTTGCCTGTTTTTCACTTGTGTTTGGTAGGGAATCAGCCGTGGCAGCGTAGGATATCGTGTCGCGCTCCTTGTCATTTCACATCAACGGCCCAAACTCCAACGTTTTTTCGTGCGGTCGAGATCGATTTCGATTTGGCGTCATGTTGTCGTTGTAATCGGAACTAGTCAATGACTGTACAATTTTTGGGGGAAACCCGAGTGTTTGCAAGCAGAAAACGTGGCATCTTTTTCGTGAGAAGATTTTTGTGACGCACGTGTCTAGTGTTTGCAAGAACGTGATCATAAACAGCCGTTTCTAGCAACCTGGTGTATGTCACGGTTCTTGAAATCTCGTGACGCCTTGGTCATACGAAGTCAAAACGCACTGTGATATTTTTCGGGAGTGCGTGGTTTCTTCCTATTGGTCGCGTCAAATCCGGTTCTCCAAACAGCACTTTTTCGCTGACCAATATTTCGGAACGACCGTATTGGCTAACGGGAATGTCGCAACGTCACTCGAAGTTCAAAATTCGCGAAGTGTAATTTTCGCGATGCGATTTGAAATGTGTGAGTGAAATGCGCGGCTCGTAAGTGCGCGTCCTTTTTCTACGGGGGGATGCGGTTCAATACGACGCTGCACGGTTTTAAACGCTTTAATAAACAACTAATTCGGTTGAGATGGGTATCGAGTGAGAATGATACTAGAATGACGCGCCCTAATGCACACCCCTTCGAATTGAACCTGAATCTCAGCACTACATCTCACGACAACTCTGTGTTCACGCGCTTCACATCACCTCAACCAGGGGGGTATAATATTTATGCAAATCACTCATGCTTTGTTTTCTTTTTGCCTTCACTACACACAAATTAGTCCTGCATCCGCCACTATGGAATGCCCAGACTGTAGTTTGGGGCCTTTCTACGTGTATTCTGCTCTAGAATCGCATAGAGGTAGTGCGGCTTGCAGAATAGCTGCTGCATCCAGAGGCGCAGAGGCGTCAGATTCCCCACCAATCCAACCCCCCGCTCGACGTCGGCGCGTGTGGAGTCCTTCCAGAAGTGAAAACGTATTCGTACCACCTACGTTTGATGAGCCAGCTGATGACGACGGTGTGGAAGCGGCAGCCGCTCGTGCCGCCGATGATCCGGAGGCATTCATGGCACGCATGAGTGACTCGAGTGGGATAGAGGAAGTTTCTCAGATTCCCAACGGATCTAATCCGCGCCCCGCAGCTCCATTCTCCTTCAAGGACGAATTGGCACGCTGGATTCTCCAAGAGCGCATATCTCAACATTCGGTAGCTAGATTATTTAATATTCTTAGCCATGAAGGCGCATCGTGGGCAGACGTTGCGGAATGGAGATCTTCGCGAGATGTGTACCGACATGTGCAATCGAGAGTGGCTGACTGTGACCGTCCGTGGAAGAAGGGGGTTACTCGCGTTGGAACAAAGGCATTTTTGACCTTTTGGTACTGTGATAGCTTGAAGGTATGTTGGAGTGTTTGCTCATGTCTTTTTCAGCGCCCCACTAATCCCTCGTTCCCACATGGCTAAACATTTGCAGGCCCTACAAGATCTGTTGAGTGAACCGAGACTTAGCCATCCGCTTGTTACACGTGCGCATAGAAAGAGAGTGAGGGGCGTGAGGGTGTATGACGCCCCCGAAACCGGCAATTTTTGGAACGACGTGCAAGTGAGTGCCTCCCCATTATGCTATGCACCTATCCCTGACCGTTCATACATTTTCCAGCACACCCCCTCTCTCCCTGCTATCTATTCTGCTATGCCTGGCTCTCCCTACCTCTCCCTCACCATCCTGATGCATTTCCAGCACATCCTCTCTCTCCCGGCTAGCCATTCTGCTATGCCCGCCTCTCCCAACCTCTCTCTCACCGTCCTCATTGTTTTTCAGCACACCCACACTCTCCCTTACTCCCATTCTGCTATGCACCTCTCCCTGACCGTCCTAAATTCTTCACGCATACCCTCCCTCTCCCTGCTCCCCATTCTGCTATAACAGGCTCACCCAACTTCTCCTTAACCATCCTTAAACTTTCCAGCACACCACGTCTCTCCCTGTCCTGATTCTACTATGCCCGCCTCTCCCAACCTCTCCCTCACCGTCATATTTTTTTCCAGCACACCACCTCTCTCCCTGCTCCCCATTCTGCCATTCCTCTCTACCTCTCCCTGCCAGCCCCTCTCTACCTCTCCCTGCCATTCCTTCTCTCCCCTGCGCTTCCCTCTCGCGCATTGCCCCACATTCTGGATTTCCAGTCCCTCTCTACCTCTCCCTGCCATTCCTTCTCTCCCCTGTGCTTCCCTCTCGCGCATTGCCCCTAGTTCTGGATTTCCAGTCCCTCTCTACCTCTCCCTGCCATTCCTTCTCTCCCCTGCGCTTCCCTCTCGCGCCTTGCCCCACATTCTGGTTTTCCAGTCCCTCTCTACCTCTCCCTGCCATTCCTTCTCTCCCCTGCGCTTCCCTCTCGCGCATTGCCCCACATTCTGGATTTCCAGTCCCTCTCTACCTCTCCCTGCCATTCCTTCTCTCCCCTGCGCTTCCCTCTCGCGCCTTGCCCCACATTCTGGTTTTCCAGTCCCTCTCTACCTCTCCCTGCCATTCCTTCTCTCCCCTGCGCTTCCCTCTCGCGCATTGCCCCACATTCTGGATTTCCAGTCCCTCTCTACCTCTCCCTGCCATTCCTTCTCTCCCCTGCGCTTCCCTCTCGCGCCTTGCCCCACATTCTGGTTTTCCAGTCCCTCTCTACCTCTCCCTGCCATTCCTTCTCTCCCCTGCGCTTCCCTCTCGCGCATTGCCCCACATTCTGGATTTCCAGTCCCTCTCTACCTCTCCCTGCCATTCCTTCTCTCCCCTGCGCTTCCCTCTCGCGCATTGCCCCTAGTTCTGGATTTCCAGTCCCTCTCTACCTCTCCCTGCCATTCCTTCACTCCCCTGCGCTTCCCTCTCGCGCATTGCCCCTAGTTCTGGATTTCCAGTCCCTCTCTACCTCTCCCTGCCATTCCTTCTCTCCCCTGCGCTTCCCTCTCGCGCATTGCCCCACATTCTGGATTTCCAGTCCCTCTCTACCTCTCCCTGCCATTCCTTCTCTCCCCTGTGCTTCCCTCTCGCGCATTGCCCCTAGTTCTGGATTTCCAGTCCCTCTCTACCTCTCCCTGCCATTCCTTCTCTCCCCTGCGCTTCCCTCTCGCGCCTTGCCCCACATTCTGGTTTTCCAGTCCCTCTCTACCTCTCCCTGCCATTCCTTCTCTCCCCTGCGCTTCCCTCTCGCGCATTGCCCCACATTCTGGATTTCCAGTCCCTCTCTACCTGTCTTTGTATCTGCATCCTTTTCAGAAGCCTTCTTCCAACCCCCCAACAGGATCGCCTTGGCATCGACGACGTCGTTGCCACTCTCATTCTCTCGTCGGATGAGACAATAGCTGACGGCCGAGGAAAAGCTAAGGGGCATCCCATCTACATGTCATTGGGAAACATTCATCATGAGGATCGCTGGAAGCCATACGGGCATGCGCTCATTGCAACGTTACCGGAGTTTCCGGCGGAGTACACGTCGGTTGACCGACTGCAGATCTTCCAGTATGTCTTGCGCCTCGTTCTTCAGCCATTGAAAGATGCTTTACACGTGTAAGTGCCCCCATACTCATCCCCGACCTATCCTGCTCACCATGCTCGCCACATGATGCACTTCCTTTCAACACTATGGGCCTTGCTTCTGTGACTGCCCTCCTACTCATCTCTCTCCTCTCCTTCTCAGATTGCTGCCCCATGCTTCGCTCTTAGCATTCTTCCAACCTCGCTGCCCTTTTGCGTCCTTTACTTCCCTCCTCTCATCCCCCTACCCTCCTTCTCGAATTGCTGTGCCCATGCTTCCCTTCTCACTAGTTGTCTTTGTCAGAATATTATGCTCTAGCCTGTAGTGGGGTGCTCTATAGCGAGTACAACCCTTCTAGGGTTTGCTATTTGTATCCTCATTCTTGCTAGTGCAATCCCTCCCTTTTTGCCTAAACTGTTTCTTGCCTAGCTAGGGCTTTCCTAGCTTTGGCGCCTTCTTCTACTGCTTATCTTCACATGGTATTAGAGCGATATGCTCCTGGCCTGTGGGCCCCACCTCACTGCTTCCGCTGCTACTGCTACTCCCTGTCCGCCGCGCGCCCCGTGGTGCGCGGCGTCGAAATTAGGGTTTTTCAGCCCGCCGTGCGCCCCGAGGCGCGTGGCGGTTTTCTGCCCGCCGTGCGCCCCGAGGCGCGCGGCGGTTTTCTGCCCGCCGTGCGCCCCGAGGCGCGCGACGGGTTTCTGCCCCGTCACTCGGCGCGTCGCCCCCAGGAGGCGCTACGACGGGCGACGGGGACCCGCGCGTCGCCCCCCGTCGCCCGTCGTGGCCTGCGCGCGGCCCGTACAGCCGGCGCGCGGCCCGTACGGGCTGCGCCAGGCCTGCGCGCGGCCCGTACGGGCTGCGCCAGGCCCGCGCGCGGCCCGTACGGGCTGCGCCAGGCCCGCGCGCGGCCCGTACGGGCTGCGCCAGGCCCGCGCGCGGCTCGGGCCGCCTGCGCGCGGTTCGGGAGGCTGTGCCAGGCCCGTGGGCGGCCCGTTCTTCGCTGCCCCTGTCCTCCCCGCTGTCCCCCGTGCTTCTGAAGGCGCCCCACCCCTCCTTCTGCCCGTTCTCCTGGATTAGGGTTTGGGGGTGGGGGGTATGGGGGTGCAGCTTCTGTGTGCCGTTCCCTGCTCCTCCTCCTCCTCCGTCTCCCTGTGCTGCAGCTGCCGCTGAGGGGGGGTGGACCTGTTGGAGCCGTCGGAGTGGTACTAAGGGGGGGTGAAGGGGGAGTGGAGCTAGGGGTGAAGCAGGGGGTGTGTGTCAGGGGGGATGGTACTGTTTGGGGGAGGTTGAACGGAGGTTGCCGTCGTGTCGCTAGCACCTGTAGTCCGGGGAGTTGCTCCGGTAGCCCAGTCGTAGCCACCTGTGCCAGTCGCCCGTGGGTCCGTTGCTCGTCTGCCGCTACTTTTAGCCGCGGGGCCAGTTACTCCAGTAGTCCGGAGCGCTGTTCCGGTAGCCGCTGTGCCAGTGTGCCTCCTGTTGCCCGTGTGTCTGCAGCTTCAGCCGTCGCCTCCTATCTCCTCTCCTCTCACTGTCCCTCCTCCTCTTCACTTGCCCGTTGTGACTACCACTAGCTTTGCTCATAATTGTGAACTTTAAACTATTGCTTCCTGAACTTGTGCTCAGAATGTGTGGTGACATTGTGATCCACCCTGAGCTTGTTCTGCTTTGCTTGCTCTGCTGATTACACCCCACTTTGGCTATGGGGGTGTGTCAGAATATTATGCTCTAGCCTGTAGTGGGGTGCTCTATAGCGAGTACAACCCTTCTAGGGTTTGCTATTTGTATCCTCATTCTTGCTAGTGCAATCCCTCCCTTTTTGCCTAAACTGTTTCTTGCCTAGCTAGGGCTTTCCTAGCTTTGGCGCCTTCTTCTACTGCTTATCTTCACAGTCTTACCTCTTTGCCCGTTGCCTACATTTCGATTTTTCAGGGGGACCCATGTGCATGACCAGTCTGGTCACGTTTTCACAGCCTACCCAGCACTATACGCCTATGTGGCGGACTACCCAGAGACGTGCAAACTCACCTGCACCAAGTCACTAGGTAGATTCTACCCCTGTTCCTTATGCAAGGTCCACAAAACAGAGTTAGACTCTTTCACGCAGAGAGACGAATATCGCTCATCCGAAGAACAAGATGTCATCTACAAGGCCGTCTCTGCACGGCAACGAGGGGGGCCTCACCCGCAAACCTACAGCACTCATCATGTAGAGGTAAGTGTAAAACAATCCACTGTTTTTGCGTCATATACTAGTCATGTTTCATTCAACCCTCTCCTGCCATTCTAAACCCAACGCAGTGCGCGCTTCATGGCTTCCGTTTCGAGTCAGAGCCGTGGGGCAGCCCTTATATGGCGGTGATGCCAGACCTAATGCATCAGGCCGATCTTGGCATGCTGGAGCACATTATTGCCGCCTTGAGAGGGGTCATTCATCAAAAATACCACGTCGCCATCGACGAGTACGTTACATCGCTTGACACCATTCTTGCTAAGATTCCACAGTGCATAAGACTAAAGTATCTCTCTCCCCTTCATTGCAGCATCTTGAAGCACCTGAAGTTGACATGTCGGGTTGATGGTTTGCGCCTACCATCTGGCGAGTATTTCCGTCTAGGTGCTTCGTTCCAAGCTTACGAGCACAGGTCTGTCATGCAAATCCTTCCTTTCCTCATTCGAGACTATGTGGCGAAACCACACATGGATGCCGTTGTGGCATACATCGAGTGGTATCACAAGTGTGGGAAGACGAGAGTCTATGACGAGGAAACCTTGACAAAATACGAGGAACAATCCAAGAGGTACGTACGCTTTATACATTGCATGTATATCATTGTAGGATGCCCTTCGACCTGACTAAATCTTGTGTGGTTGTATTTGCAGGTTAATTGAGCTTCTAAAAAGGAGCTTCCCTCTCTACAAATGGAAATTTATCAAGACCCACTTGATGAGTCACTACATCGACGCAATTCGCCGTGCAGGCCCTCCACTCCACTATGATGCAAGCATGTTTGAGCACTTTCACAAGGACCATATTAAGAGGCCCTACCGTGCATCCAACAAGCGTGACGCGGGTGGACAAATCATCCAAGCGGAGGAAATCCGCTTGCAACTGGATTCGCTACCTCAAGCCGAGTTGGACACTACACACGAATACAGTAATGCAATGCGTGAGGTACGTATATATTACAGTGACAAGCAAGCCTTACTTTTTGCGTGAACGATGGTACCATCCTGCTTTTTTTCTAAACTTTGTACAGGCATTGAGGACGGGAGTACGTACACTCTCTAAGAGTTCATGGGGGTTGATCGTTCACGCGGGACGTCGCGAGCACCCATACGTCGGATTCTCCAAGGCTGACCCGAAGCGAGACCAATTGTATCTGGACAGCCTACATCACGACCTCCCATATCTTCGTCGTTCCATCGATCGCGACGTACCCAACGGCTCGAACATCGACACAATTTACGTACGTTACCCTAAGCACGCTTTTGTTTGTTGCACGCCTTGCAACCATTACGTTATGCTTTTACTAATGATGCAATATGTGGCACGCAACTGCTGTACAGGTTCATGTTGAGTTGGCCATGCCACCCGCGACGGACGAGGCTTTTTCTAGCACCCCACACCGTATCCGAGCGGTTCCGCTATTCCACAAGAAAGTTTGGTTCAGTGATGTTGCAGTTCAAGGAACAGGATCGGAGTGGTACGGCAAGGTTCTGCTACTATTCCATGTCGGCCATGGTCTCGATCGACGCGAATTCGCATTCGTGAGGTATTATATCGAGCATGACGCGTTAGATGAATTGACCGGCTGCCGGCAATTCAGTTTAGAGGGGGTTTCTCAAAGGTACATGGTTGTAGAGACGGTTTCCATCCTTAGAGCTGTCCAATTTGTGCAGCTTGAGTCGGCAGGCCAGACATGGTTCCTCAACCATTTTCTGTTTTGATTCCCATGTGTTGCATATTTGTATATATTGTACACTGATATGAGTACTGTTTCATAAAGTAACCGGCTCCAAAATCGTGTATCTGCTTAGCGAGAGAAAAGAGTGTCGTGCGGGTGAAAACGTGTTCTCGTAACACATGTTTCTTCTGATTTGACCTCGTTAGCACAACTACGCAGCACGTGGCGCATGTTTGAGCGTTGCTGGCCTTAAACTGCGCAAGGATAGGCCTGTGCGCAACATGTCACTGCGCCAACGTCTGGATGCCATTTTTACCACTATTTCTTCACACAGTTCCCTACTACATCCTATTCCCTAGCCATAGGAACAGATTTGACCTCGTTAGCACAACTACGCAGCACGTGGCGCATGTTCGTGCGTTTGCTGGCCTGAAACTGCGCAAGGATAGGCCTGTGCGCAACATGTCACTGCGCCAACGTCTGGATGCATTTTTTACCACTATTTCTTCACACAGTTCCCTACTACATCCTATTCCATAGCCATAGGAACTGATTTGACCTCGTTAGCACAACTACGCAGCACGTGACGCATGTTTGTGCGTTTGCTACCCTGAAACTGCGCAAGGATAGGCCTGTGCGCAACATGTCACTGCGCCAACGTCTGGATGACCTTTTTACCACTATTTCTTCACACAGTTCCCTACTACATCCTATTCCCTAGCCATAGGAACAGATTTGATCTCGTTAGCACAACTATGCAGCACGTGGCGCATGTTTGTGCGTTTGCTGGCCTGAAACTGCGCAAGGATAGGCCTGTGCGCAACATGTCACTGCGCCAACGTCTGGATGCCCTTTTTACCACTATTTCTTCACACAGTTCCCTACTACATCCTATTCCCTAGCCATAGGAACAGATTTGACCTCGTTAGCACAACCACGCAGCACGTGGCGCATGTTCGTGCGTTTGCTGGCCTGAAACTGCGCAAGGATAGGCCTGCGCGCAACATGTCACTGCGCCAACGTCTGGATGCCCTTTTTACCACTATTTCTTCACACAGTTCCCTACTAAATCCTACTCCCTAGCCATAGGAACTGATTTGACCTCGTTAGCACAACTACGCAGCACGTGGCGCATGTTTGTACGTTTGCTGGCCTGAAACTGCGCAAGGATAGGCCTGCGCGCAACATGTTACTGCGCCAACGTCTGGATCCCCTTTTTACCACTATTTCTTCACACAGTTCCCTACTAAATCCTACTCCCTAGCCATAGGAACTTATTTGACCTCGTTAGCACAACTACGCAGCACGTGGCGCATGTTTGTGCGTTTGCTGGCCTGAAACTGCGCAAGGATAGGCCTGTGCGCAACATGTCACTGCGCCAACATCTGGATGCCCTTTTTACCACTATTTATTCACACAGTTCCCTACTACATCCTATTCCCTAGCCATAGGAACTGATTTGACCTCGTTAGCACAACTACGCAGCACGTGACGCATGTTTGTGCGTTTGCTGGCCTGAAACTGTGCAGAGATAGGCCTGTGCGCAACATGTCTCTGCGCCAACGTTTGGATGCTTTTTCTAGTACCCCACACCGTATCCGAGCGGTTCCGCTATTCCACAAGAAAGTTTGGTTCAGTGATGTTGCTATCCAAGGTACAGGATCGGAGTGGTACGGCAAGGTTCTGCTACTATTCCATGTCGGCCATGGTCTAGATCGATGCGAATTCGCATTCGTGAGGTAACAGCTTCCATTCTTAGAGCTGTTCAATTTGTGCAGCTTGAGTATGCAGGCCAGACATGGTTCCTCATCCATTTTCTGTTTTGATGACTTCTTGTAGTATATTTGTATATATTGAGTACTGATTGTTGTACAGATTCTAAAAAGCAGGCACTACAATCGTGTACCTATTTTGTGGGAGAAGGGAGTGTCGTGCGCTTGAAATCGTTCCCTATAACTCATGTTTCCTGCTAATACAGTCACTGTGTTTCCCCTGCTTTTGAGTTGGAGTCACCACGTTTGCTGGAATACCTTCGTCTAGGTCCA
This sequence comes from Closterium sp. Naga37s-1, assembly GCA_947471745.1. Lineage (NCBI taxonomy): Eukaryota > Viridiplantae > Streptophyta > Zygnematophyceae > Desmidiales > Closteriaceae > Closterium > Closterium sp. Naga37s-1. The sequence continues at coordinate 384,637 of CANJKZ010000549.1, forward strand.
CGTGGAGGATGTACCGTGGTCACCTCCACGGAAACTGACTGCAGTGCGGCATTGCGATTCGTCGCGAGCCCACGGTGACGGTGTGCGGTATTGCTCATGTCGCGCTGCAACAGCAACGATGTCGCTTGGTACAGAGCTCGAACGATCGCCCCAGCGACTTCCAACCACTTTCGACGACCAATCAGGAGCTCCCCGCCATTTTTTCCGAGCTGCAAACGATCGTAGAAATATGGTTTGTGCGACACTTCAGCTCAAACCCCAGTTTTTGTTTCTGCCGAGATGGTGAACCAACGCCCAATTACCCTTCCTGGAAATGATCCTCCTCCAGGCCGCCCTCAAAGACCCGTTGTGGTGCCTGCAAGGTACAATAATGGCGCACTTGGTGTTACCTTACCTGGGCGAAGGCATTCTGTTACAGCTGCGAATGAAGGTTCAGCCGGTAACCAGCCTGACAACTCGTCCCTAACTCTGCAAGGGATGTCGCCTGAGCAGCTTCAATTTTTGCTCTCTCAAGTCAGTGCTGAGTTCACCCGCAAGAGCTCCTCCACTTCTGATTCTGCTAACTTGGTCGCACCAGATCTCGTCGATGACCAGCTGTCGTCGGACGAGCTCAGTGCTGACAAGGCTAACGTAGGTCGCGATTTGCCATTAGAGCCCGAGGCAGACCCAATACTGGACGCTGGATCTGCCGACAGTAATTTGCCTGTCACACTTTCGCCGGCGCTAGAAGCAGCGGACGATGCGGACGAAAACGTCAGTGGCGAAAGCGAGGCCGACGACGACAGCGGTGACGACGACCGTCCCTTCCCTAGGCGCAAAAAGGGTTCCGTTGCTGCAATGCTTGGCGGTGCTCCTAACACTACGTCGAAGCAGAAGCGCAAACGCCAGAAGAAACGGGAAGGTGAGGATGTATAAGGATATTTTTATCGGAAACCCGGTTCTGCCCGTGTCTTGCCATTCACGGCGACAGGTAATGTACTTATATGAGACACTCGCCATTCTTTTACTATTGCAGAGATGGACGCCTAGCATATTTTAACGTGTTACGTGTTTGTGGTGTACGGTGCCCATATGATTGTGATGTGATATGCATGGTGTTTTGCAGAAGTTGTTCAGGCTGTTGACAGAGCCTAGGCTGCAGCTTCTTATCAGCAGCGCAGGGTCGAGTTGCAGCAGGAGACATTGGCGGACGTTCGGCGGCAACTGGAGGAGAGTCAGCGGGCGAATCAATTGCTCCAGGCGAGCAGGCCGGCCTCGACGTCTTCCGCGCTGCCCGTCAACGTTGCAAGCACTTCGCGAGGCCTCAGCGATCACCGTTCAACTCTGGCGCCTGCGGTCGCTCCTGGGGCGGTCGGACGATCGTTGGCAACCTCCGCGATTCCTGCGCCGCTCGCGCCAATCGCCTCTAGCTCACTTGGCTCACTTGGCGCCCAGCCGTGGGGCAGCCCTTATATCGCTCATCCGGGACCCCCAGCACCTCGACCAGATGCTCGTGAACCTTCGACCAAGCTTCCGGAGTCGCTTACCGAGCTCACCTTTTTCACGGTAAGCCGTGCGCATTGATTCTGAATACCCGCCGCCTAGCTTACGTTTATACCTTCAATGTTCCGCTCGCAACCTCGTATTCCCACCCACCCACCCCCGTACCTTCTGTACCTTGATCCTATGCTCGCAACCTCGTTTTCCCACCCACCCACCCTCGCAACCTTCTGTACCTTGATCCTGTACTTCGCAAGCCCGTATTCCCACTCTAATCCTATGCAACCCGCGCTTTCACCATTGGATTCAACCAATTTCTCATACATGCTTGGTAGAGGCATGGATCCATACATGCTTGGCTTCAACCAATATCTCTTGCACTCTGCATTTCCTTCTTGTAATGCATGGCAGCCAAAGTGCAACCAAGCAGTTCTGTACTTCATTGCTGAGGCTCCTCCGAGGGAGATTAACTTATGGCCTGAGCCGCAGGAGTTGAGGCAGCAACTCATCCGTACGTATCAGCTGGTGAACGTTTCCGAGGTAACGTTCAACCTTGTCATGAACTCTCACCCGGAACGGGAGAGGATTCTTAAAGACAAGTTCGGCGAGCGTCGGGGCAACCTCTTCACGCAGGTCAAGACGTGGGCACATGGGCCAGGCGGGTTCGTCAGGGAATCGAAGATTCCCATGATGGCTGCTGAGAACATGGCGCCGGTGCAGCGCCGCAACGTCCAGCAGTGGCACCTTTTCTATTTCGATGGTAAGTACCCATCCGTTTTTAATGTTGCATGCCGCGAGCACTTTGAAACTTGTTTCCTGAGATCTAAATGTTTTGTGCTTACATCGAGCGGATTTCTGTGCTTGCAGCCGTTTATGGCAGCAAGTGGCACTGCGATCCTGACACGGGGCGCCCGTTCGCCAACAAGGCGTTTGACATGGCGCTCTGCAAGGGACTTGGCGGTCGTAGGTGCAAGACGATGTTTGCCAAGATCCCAGTGGTGGCAACGATTTGCCATGTGGTGAGTTTGTTTCCCTTGCCAACGATCCAGTTTTTGCTCGAGCACACCCTCTCTCTCCCTGCTCCCCATTCTGCAATGCACCTCTCCCTCACTGTCCTGATTTTTTCCAACACACCCTCTCTATCCCTGCTCCCCATTTTCCCATATATTTTCAAATGTACCCTGCAGGTTGAATGGCCCATGGCAAATGCGGGGAGCCGTGACACGCCTGCCCTAGATGGCAGTGACTCCAACAACAGGAGGGAAGTGCAGCTGAAAGTGGGGGTGATTATTGATTGGATTAAGGATAGGTTATCCCGGGGGGATAATATCTATCGCAACACTGCCCCTGTAGGATTTCAGATGGGAGCAAACCCGTTAGTGCGTATTGTGATCGCAGGGTTTGAGGACGAGTTTGCTGGGTTGCTGCCATAAACCCTGATTTTCTAATTGTAGTACTGCTGCTCTAATGTATGCTCAAATTTTCTACAGTAATTTGATAATCACATTATTCTTTATTACTATTATTAGGGTGCAACCATTAGTTAATGATTGGGTGTTTCCAGAAAGTTCAGGCCTAGTTATGTTGGCTTTTGAGTGACTGTAAACAAGGACAATTTGGCTATTTTTATCAGAACTAGAAACAACTGTGAATGGCACTCTGGTTCACTGCCATTTCAACCCCAGTAAGTGGAGAACTCTGACCCTGGCGCCATGCTGATTTACGGCCAATAAGGGCCATCCCGGGCAATTAAAGCCAGGATCTCAAGTAGTTTGGCTGTTTTGCAGTTAGTGAATTGTGTTAGGCTGTGATTGGTTGACGAGGTAGAGTAGTTGACGAGAGCTGAAACGAGGGATGCGAAGCAAACAAAAATCGCAGTGAACTTCCGAACCAACTAGGCACGGAAATCTGGTTGGGTTCCGAAGCTCATTTCCCAGCAATGTGTCTCACTTGCCGAAAAATCTCATGTACAGCAATTTGTTTTGCAATTGAGATTCACGGGCAAATCGGGGATCAGTCGCACACTGAACCTCCAAGCCAACCACTCGATTTCGCCTAAACAAACAGGGTGACTCGAGCTGCAAGTGTTTTGCAATTGAAGCCAATTTCTCTTACTTGAGATCCTGGCTTTAACGGTCCGGCAATTATCGACCCCAATACGGCTAAAGTCTGCCTTATTTACAGCCGGGCAATTATTGGGCATAGATACATTGTTTACAACCTAAGTATGGATGTTAAAGCCGGCGGCCCAAATTGTTCATGCTTTTAAAAGTTGACCAGAGGGAGTTTTTCTGGTGTGGGCTTTGGCGAGAGTTTCCGATTTCGTCTAGGTTCGTTTTTTTCGCGAGACCCAGCCAACCCTCGGTTTTCCCCCTGGTGAGTGAATCTGTCTTCGGAAGTCCCAAATTGCAAGTGCGTGACTTTCAAAAGCTTGGACACTCAACTTCGTCAAGTTTTAAAAACTTGACCCTCGCGGCCCGCAATTTGGGACGCGGGCTTTAACGCCCGGAAATAGACCTGACATTTTTTAGATGCAGCGAGGGCGGAAATGATAGGGCGGCGCTTGGAGCGGCTCGAGATGAGTCTGCGGCGAGTCGCGCTTCGGAGGAGCAGAATTCGATTCAGTACGCGCGGCACGAGCTGGAAGCGAGGCTGCTTAAAGGGAAGCCGATCGGCAGCTGGATCAGGTGCGTGTCGCGCCATTGTTGGCGGTGTCGCGTCACGTTAGCAATTGTGTCGTGATCATCTGTCGGTGAGCAGATCTGATATCTTCTCATCATTCTCATCTCTGCTTCGCCATCTTTCCTTTGGTCTTACCCCTCGCCGCCCCACACCAGAGAGCTTCAGCTGATGTGGCGCGACGACACAGGCGCGCAGCATTCAGCATTTCTCAAGGCGCGGGACGGCAAGGAGCAGGGTCGAGGCGCCACGGGCTTCATCCAACGGATGGTGATCGACGGTCGGGATGTGATCCCTCCTTTCCACCCTGGGAGCTCCATCTCCGCGGACGGAGGCTTTAAGCTGCTGCTGGCGGAGAGCAGGAGCCAGCCCGGGAGGATAGAAGACGAGTTCCACCTGAAAATAGAGGGCGTGGTGGATCTGAGTTTGACGGCGCGGGTGGCCCATCCGCTCATGCAGACTGCGACTGAGGCGCAGGCGCACTTCAACGTGCATATCGTGCAGCTCAATGTAAGCTTTCACGAAACGTCTCAAAACCCTCAACGTGCATATCGAGCAGCTCAATGTAAGCGCTGACACGTCTCAAAACCCTTGACAGTGCATCTCAACGCCTCTGAGATGAATCAATGCGCATTTCAACGTGCATATTGAGCAGCTCAATGTAAGCGCTGACTCTTCTAGAAGCAGAAGTGGCTGTCATGCAGACCGTGTATCTCATGTATGTTTGCTGTTCTTCTGCATTCGCCCTCCCTCCTCTGAAGTCCCCTGGTCACTCTCTCTCTCTCTCTCTCTCTCTCTCTCTCTCTCTCTCTCTCTCTCTCTCTCTCTCTCTCTCTCTCCCCCCCCCCCCCCCCCCCCCCCCTCCTCTTCCTTCCCCCTTTCCTCACCAGCACACAGAGGGCATTCACGGCGTGTTGGGACAGACCTTTCGCGGAGAGGCATCTCGCGCCGTGCGGTCGCTGCGGCACCGGCTGCTCACCCGCCTGCTGCGGGAGCCGGTAGACGTGGAGAGCAGTGAGGGGGGCGACGGGCTGCTGGATGGGCGCGTGCAGGACTATCTCACCTCGGGAATTGCCGCCCCGGACTGTGCATTCGCTGCTGCGTGGAGGAGGGGAGAGCACGAGAGTGAGATGGGCGACGACGGGGTTGATTCGATGTGATAAATGAGTGTGTGAGATCAGTTGTGCTGTCCCTGTGTGTTCCTTGCCGCATGGAGGATTGGAGAGCAGGGGATTGGGAGTGGCGCCGACAACGAACAGCGGGTCATGAGATGATTGAGTGTATGGGTGGAATAGTGCTTGATGTGTGTGAGGCTTTGCTTTGCTGGTAGATAGAGCATGCGGAGAACTCTCCCTCTTGGGCATGGGCGTGAGGCTGCAGCATCTTAGGAGAGTCGTTTTTGCAAAGCTTCTTTCTGGAATGAAATGTGTGTATGTCTCAGCTGTTTCTGTGGTACAGTAGTTCTTTGGAGTACTTGCAGCGTGACAGAAAGGCAAAGGAAATTCACTAAAAGTTGGACAACTTATACTACCCTTCCATCTGATAATCCAACACAAGCTATAAACTTTGCAAAAACAAGTGAGCGGTGACCTCAGCTGTTGCTAACTGGAACAACAGTCTGAGTTTGTAACAATACACTTATCCCGCATCCGCCGCACCAAATCATCCCTCCTAATCCCCTCCCCGTCCTCCCCACTCTCCCCCGCTGCAGTCACACCCTCCCAGTACAAGCAATGCATCTCTTTCTGATACACATCATATAAATAAGTCCCATTCTCCCACTTGTTCTTGATCGCCGGCCAGTCAAACCAATTCAATGCATACTGCCAGACCTGCTGCTGTGGGGTGTAGTTAACATCGTCGCACCCATCCAGCTCCCCAGGGGGAAAGGCATGACAGATGGCTTCGTGTGCAAAGTACCCGGAAACACTTATGTAAGCTTTGATTACCCGCGGCATGTTGTCGGTGTGGTTGGTGGCTTCTCTGAATGGCCAGGAGTAGGGTATGTGCACTCCCACTCGGGGGATGGGTACGTGGTCGGTCCATTCTAAAGCCCAGTGCACCTGATGGGGGAGAGGAGAGGTGGGAAAGGGGAAAAGGATGCATGAGAAGCAGAGTAGGGTATGTGCACGCCGACTCGGGGAATAAGTATGTGGTCGGTCCATTCTAAAGCCCAGTGCACCTGATGGGGGAGAGGAGAGGCGGGAAGAGGAGAGGAGGGGTGGGGAAGAGGAGAGGAGGGGAGGAGGAAGCACGAGAAGCAGCGTAGGGTTTTGATATGTCTCAAAACCCACCTTTTATCACGTGCACAAGCACAGAAGGATGGGTGTGTGGTTGGTTCACTCTAGTGCCTCAGTGCACCACATAAGGCTGCCTGCCCCTTGCCCTGTCACCACTTATCGTCTCTCTTCATACTCACGAATTGCACACTCTCATCTCACGTGGTCCCATCTCTGCCTGCTCACCTCGTCCCATACCTGCCTGCTCACCTCGTCCTGAGTGAAGGCCCACATGTAGTTGCCCAGAGTCGTGTGGGCGATCTGCGTCCTGCAGAGGCAGACAGAGGGGCGTGAGAGAGGGACAGAGGGATTGAGATGGAGGCAGAGGGGTGTGAGAGGGACACAGAGGGGTTGAGATGGAGGCAGAGAGGAATGCGACGGAGGGTGGAGTGGAGTGTTGGAAGCCTGGGTGACAGCATCAGAGTAGGCTCAAAATGATGCAAGCACATCACAGTGGCACCAGAAACCACCCAGTAGCACCATACGCCACCCAGCAGCACTACACATACCCAGCAGCACCATGAACCACCCAGTAGGACCACGCACCACCCAGCTGCACCGCATCCCACATCTCACCGTTCAAACTTTGGTCCCCGTTTTGCAAAGAACTTGAAGGGCTTGTCGAAGCTCTTCCCAAACTTGTCCCGATGCACCTCCCCCACGTGCTCCCTGAACCTCGGCAGCACGTCCCTTGGAAAGACGAGTGTACGAGTGGCACCACATATCGCCCAGCAGCACCGCACACCACCCGGCAGCATCACACATCACCCAGCAGCACCGCACCGCACCCCACACCTCACTCACCGTTCAAACTTGGTCCCCGTTCCGCAAAGTACTTGAAGGGCTTGTCGAAGCTCTTTCCGAACTTGTCCCGATGCAACTCCCCCACGTGCTCCCTGAACTTGGGAAGCACAGCTTGTGGGAAGACGAGCGGTACCACATCTCACCCAGCAGCACCGCACCGCACCCAGCATCACCGCTCACCGTTCAAACTTTGGACCTCGTTCTGCAAAATATTTAAACGGCTTGTCGAAGCTCTTCCCGAACTTGTCCCGATGCACCTCCCCCACGTGCTCCCTGAACCGCGGCAGCACATCTCTAGGAAAGACGAAGGGCAGCTGCACCATGAAGTTGGCGAAGTAGGCGTGCTGCCCCACCAGCCAGCGCGTGGACGGCAGCCAGTTGTTGCGCTGCGCGTTGCGTGATCCGATCACTATCGGCTTGCGCTCTGTCAGATGGAACAGCAGGCCTGGGGTCACCTGGTGTTGGGGTGGGGTGGGGTGGGGGGGCAGGGGGAAGGGGCGGAGAGGAGAAGGAGGGAGAGGGGAGCATGGGTGAAACAACACCGTTAGTGGAAAGACAGAGTTGGTGAAGTAGGCGCGCTGCCCCACGAGCCAGCGCGTGGACGGCAGCCAGTTGTTGCGCTGCGCGTTGCGCGACCCGATCACTATCGGCTTGCGCTCTGTTAGGTTGAACAGGAGACCTGGCGTCACCTGGGGAGATGGAAGACAGGGGAGAGGCGGAAGGGGGGAAGGGGAAAGGAGAGAGGGGGAAGGCGTGGACGGCAGCCAGTTGTTGCGCTGCGCGTTGCGCGACCCGATCACCCATGGCTTGCCGTCCGTCAAGTTGAAGAGCAGACCTGGGGTCACCTGGTGTTCAAGGGGAATGGGGGTAGAGGGGGTGTTGGGGGCATGCAGTGCTTGTGACCCGATCACAAATGGCTTGCCGTCCGTCAGGTTGAACAGGAGAGCGGGGGTCACTTGGTGTTGGGAGGGATAAGGGGGCGAGGGGGAAAGGGCGGAGGGGGAAGTGGGATAGGGGGGCATGGTGTAGTTGTCGGACACCACATTGTCATCTATGATGGCAATGTATGGCGCCATGGTGTAGCTGTCAGCCCACAGGTAGCTCCACTGCTGCACCGCTGCACTGCTGCACTGCTCCACTGCTGGATGGTTGCACCAAGGCACGTAGACACGCACAGAAGCACGCGTGCACACACATGGGCATACCTTGAGGTTGAACACCACGTCGTCGTCTATAATCGCAATGTAGGGTGCCATCATGTAGTTGTCGGCCCACAGGTAGCTCCACTGCTGCACCGCTGCACTGCTGCATCCATGCACGCACGTACACGGCCCACCCCCCTCGCCTGCACGCGCACACGTACCTTGAGGTTGAAGACAACGTCATCATCTATAATCGCAATGTACGGTGCCGTGGTGTAGTTGTCCGCCCACAGGTAGGTAGCTCCACTGCTGCACTGCTGCACTGCTGGATGCACGCACCCAGGCACGCACACACATTTACACACACTGGGATGCACGAACACGCACGTACCTTGAGGTTGAACACCACGTCATCGTCTATAATCGCAATGTACGGTGCCGTGGTGTAGTTGTCCGCCCACAGGTAGCTCCACTGCTGGAGGATCTTCCCTGGCAGGTCTAGGTAGTTCTTCTCGTAATACACCTGGTGCAGATAAGGCAGACAGGGGAGACGGGGGAGACAGGGCAGACGGGGGAGCAAAGAGGTTTAGGGTGAGTGAGGGTCATTGGCACTGCTGCAGGATCTTCCCTGGCAGACAGGGCGGGGGAGCAGCAAGTTGAGGGGAGGGGAAGATAGGGCAGGGAGGGGAAGAGCAAGGGTGAGGGCAGGGAAAGGTAGCTCCACTGCTGGAGGATCTTCCCCGGCAGATCCAAATAGTTCTTCTCATAGTACACCTGGTGCAGATAAGGCAGACAGGGCAGACGGGGGGAGCAGAGAGGTTATCGCAGGGGAGTAGCACGGGTGAGAGCCATTGGCACTGCTGCAGAATCTTCCCCGGCAGATCCAAATAGTTCTTCTCGTAGTACACCTGGTACAGATAAGGCAGACAGGGGAGCAGAGAGGTTATCGCAGGGGCAGAGAGGTTATCGCAGGGGAGTAGCACGGGTGAGAGCCATTGGCACTGCTGCAGGATCTTCCCTGGCAGGTCGAGATAGTTTCTTAGTACACCTGGTGGTAGCTCGAGCAGACGATAGGGCAGACAGGGGAGCAGCAAGGTTGGGGAGAAGGGAGAAGCAAGGTAAGGTAAGGGGTGGGTGAGGTAAGGTAAGGGTGAGGTAAGGGAAGTGCCCAACCTTGTCTCACTACAGTTGACCCGCGTTGACTCACCTTGACCCAGGGCGTTGACTCACCTTGACCCAGGGCGGCACGAGGTCCCGGACAACGCTCTCGCCCTCGTCCAGCACCAGGATGACGTCACCAATGCCACGTGGCCACATCTGCTCGATGCTCCTGAACAGCACCTCTATCAGAAAGTATGCGTCTGACACGTGGCTGCGCACCAGCAGGTCTACACGAGCGGGCCACAGTGGGCTGGTTGGGGGGGAGACGGGGGATGGGAGGAGATGAAGGGCATCTGAACAGCACCTCTATCAGAAAGTAAGCATCTGACACGTGGCTGCGCACCAGCAGGTCCACACGCGCCGGCCACAGGGGGCTAGTTAAGGGGGTGACGGGGGCAATTGGGGGAGAAAAGGGTGGGGGAGATGGGAGGAGACGGCGGATATCTGACACGTGGCTGCGCACCAGCAGGCCCACCCGCGCCGGCCACAGGCGGCTGGTTGGGGGAGAGACGAGAGCGATTGGGGGAGATGGGAGGAAAACATACGAAAACGAAGGGCATCTGACACTTGGCTGGTCCACCCACCCGCGCCGAGAGGAAGAGGAAGAGGATTATGGGGGATAAGGAGAACCCCAATGCCCGTCGCTCCCGCCCGCATGCGCCACGCAATCGCACAGATTTGATCTTAATAGCCGCAATTCATATCCAGTACCCATCACTCACGCATACGCCTCGTCGTAAAGTCGAAGCATCTCTGACACGCAATACCCAGCCTTGGTGCGCCGCTGACAAGGCGCCACGCAGGCCCCGTGCCGGCTCGCGATCTCCCCGCACGGATTCCCCTCGCCCGTTGTAATCACACTCGGCGCAATCTCGCCGCGTTGAGAACTCGATACCCCCCCGACTGCGACGGACGCGGTGTTAGCTAAGTGCGAGTTAATCGACAGGCTGAGTTGCGCGGCGCGGAACCCGGAGGCGTGGCCGAGGCGGTGCGAGATCGCGGAGAGGGAGAGCATCATGGCGAAGAGGACGACGACGCATGCGAACGCCTGGCGACGCGTGACGACAAACGAGTCGGACCCAGAAGCGGCCTTCCTCATGGTTGTGCGACTGCTGCTGTTCGTGTCAGAATTAACGTTGCTTTACGGTGCGTTACGGTGTGTTACGGTAGACTACGGTAGGTTATGGTAGCTTACAAACGGGGTAGTCTGTTCTTGAGAATTCTAAGAAACGGCGTGTTACCACAAGAGACAAGCCTATCGGGCAGGATAGGAGCCGCGCCGTGGTTGACGGCGGCTGACACGGCGTGTCGTGGAAGATAGCTTGACGGGACATGGACGGGCGTTGGTTGGCGCGCGCTGCTGCTCATTCATTCTCCTGACCGGCAATGCGGTGGAAAACTGGTAGCCATGAAAAACTGCCATGTGTTTGCGTTGCGTTGCGATAGTTGCTGGTGGGAGTGGAGTGGTGGGTAGGTGAGTACGCGTTTGCCCTGATTTGATCAATTAAGTACACCAATTGCATGCAGATTGCAGATACATATAGAGTAATATTAAACAGTAATTTAACGTTACAAAAAACAACAAAATCGATTGTAACAATTACATACACCGGAACAGAGAGCAGCAAAAATACAGGGCACATTACATCATCATACAATGAAGAATCCCTACAAATACAGGTGCTGCTAAACCCACACGATTATACCATCACTGCTGAATGGCTACTTCAAAGTTGAATGGTGATGGTAATGCTCCTCTTGCCATCATTCTTCACATCGGGATACTTGGGAGCAACATTCCTGCGAGTACCACCCGACCCCGATGTTCCCGGTGACGGGGTCTGTGTGCGTGGAGGGCTCTTAGCAGGAGGCTTGGGGCTCTGCTTGGTAGGCGGCTTAGGAGTGGTCTTGGGTGGGGATTTCGGAGGGGATTTTGCAGGGGGCTTGGGAGTTGATTTGGGAGGGGACTTGGCTGGCGGCTTAGGGGTGGTTTTAGGAGAGGATGGCTTGGGCGGGGATTGCTTGGGCGGGGATTTTTTGGGCGGGGATTGCTTGGGCGGGGAAGGTGTCTTCACAGAACCCCCAGGGGAGCCGGATCCACCTGGTTTGCCTCCCGTGCCTCCCTTGCTGCCAGTACCACCCGTGCCGCCAGTGCCGCCAGTGCCACCGGGTTTGTTGCCGCCACTGCCGGTTGCACCCCCTGGCTTACCCGCAGCACTGCCGCCGCTGCCAGTGCCAGTGCCGCCGGTTGCGCCCCCTGGTTTGCCCGCACCACTGCCGCCACTGCCCGGGACAAAAGTGCCGCTGCTGTTGCCGTCTGGGTTGCTGAAATTAACGCAGGATGCCTCGTCAGAACCATCTGGTTCACAGACGGAGGAAGACAGAGAGAGCAAGTCGGGAGAAAGAATGGGAGTCAGCGCATGGGGTGGGGAGGCAGGCAGCACCAGAGAGAGCAAAAAAACTCTGGATAAGTAACACAAAAGCACAAACGGAGATATTTCGTTGTAAGAAACACTGGAGCAGGCTCATTGTGCGCGTGTGTCGCCCCTCCTCACCTTTGCAGTCGGCGACTTTGTTGCACCAGTTGAGCTTCGACACGCACTGCTGCTGGTATTTTGAGGTGGCTGAAAAGCCGGCTCACGGTGCGTCGCTTCTCACCTTTGCAGTCGGCGACTTTGTTGCACCAGTTGAGCTTCGACACGCACTGCTGCTGGTATTTTGAGGTGGCTGAAAAGCCGGCTCACGGTGCATCGCTTCTCACCTTTGCAGTCGGCGACTTTGTTGCACCAGTTGAGCTTCGACACGCACTGCTGCTGGTCCTTGCACTTGCGGAACCCCTTGGTGCAGTTCCAGTTCGCACACCCCACCTCGTCGCTCCCATCCTTGCACTCCCTCACCCCATTGCACCGCAACACATCATCAACACACTGCAGGTTATCACTGCACTTAGACGAGCCCTTCGGGCAGGTAAAACCCCGGCAGAAGGCCGGATCTTCATCTACCGCCACACTCCCGGCAAGTTTTCCCGGGCAGTCTGGGACGGCGTTGCACAGCGCGCCTCCCGGCTTGCACGTGGTCAGCCCCGGGCAGCGGAGGCTGTTTCTCGGGCAGGTGAAATTCGCGCAGAAGCCGGGGTTTTCGTCGAGCGCGTCCGGGCAGTCGGTTTTTCCGTCGCAGTACTGCCCGGGAAGGATGCAGACGCTGGGGGAGTCTGGGCAGAGCACGTGAGTGGCGTTGAGTGCGCCACAGTCCATGTCGAAGCTGCATATCCAGGGCCACTCGTCGCTGCCGTCCGCGCAGTTTTTCACCCCGTCGCAGTAGTCGCCCCGGCTGAAGCACCCGTTCTTGCTGGGACACTGCGAGCGAGGTGGGGGAGAGAGAAGGAGAGAGGGAGGAAAGGGGAGGGGGGGAGGAGAGGCGAGGGGAGGAGAGGGGAGAGTGGAGGAAAGGTGAGGGGAGAGATGAGGGAAGTGGGAGAGGAAATGAGCCAGGAGAGGGGAGGAGAGAGCACGAAGGGGGGAAGGGAAGATGAGGAAAGGGGAGGTGGGAGTGGGGCGGGAACAAGCCAAGCGGAGGTGAGGCGGGCATTGGGCAATGGAGCAGCGGAAGCAAGCACAGGTAGGGCAGGCGAGAGGGCGCAGCAGCAAAAGGAAAGACGCGTATGGCGGGGGGTAAGCGCGTAGGAAGGGGGTAAGGGGGTGGGGCGGGCGGCGGGAGTGGGGCGGGCAGAAGGGGCAGCCTCACCTGGTTGGCGCCGGGGCAGGGGTCAACGCTGCTGCCAGGAACCCCCTGCATGACGGGGAGAGGCGGGCGGAGGGGGAAGCGGAGGGAGGCGGAAAAGGGGGAGTTCTGATGCGCGGCAGGCAAAAGGGGGATGCGGAGAGACGGCGGGGAAGTGGGACGCGCGTCAAACGGCAGGGGTCGGTGCTGCTGCCATGCGCCTTCCGCCGGACGGGGAGAGGCAGGCGGAGGGACGGATGCGGAGGGAGGGAGGAAAAGGGGGAGTTTTGATGCGCGGCAGGCAAAAGGGGGATGCGGAGAAACGGCGGGGAAGCGGGACTCTGAAGGCGCCTCAAACGGCAGGGGTCGGCGCTGCTGCCATGCGCCTCCCGCCGGACAAGGAGAGGCAGGCGGAGGGACGAATGCGGAGGGTGGGCGGGGAAGGGGGAAGGCGGGAGCGCATGGCGGGAGGAATGGGGAAGGGGAAAGGGGGGACGGCGAAACGTGGGGGGGAAGGTGTGGGCCGGGGGGGAGAGGGGGGGAAAGGTAGATAGTGCGAGCCGAGGTGGTGAGATCAAGGGCCTGAACCTGGGCGGCCTGATGAATTGCCTCTTCACTGTCCATTCCTGATTGCTCTCAGAAGCTACTCCTCCTGTCTCTTCATACCCTTCCACCTGCGTTCCTGCCCCTACTCCTCTCGCCGAAACTCCCTCCGTCTTTTCAAATACTACCCTTCCGGCTCGAGTCGACTCAAATACTACCCTTTCTGTTTTCCAAAATGGCATTCCCGCCTGCCTCCGCCAGAACGACATTTCCAATCCCGTCAACCTCGTCCTTGCTAACTGTATGCTACGTGTTTTGAGTCGACTCAAAACACTTTCCAAGCGGCATTCCCGCCTGCCTCCGCCAGAAAGAGCTTTCCAGGCCTGTCAACCTCGTCCTTGCTAACTGTATGCTACTACCCACTGCGTGCCGCCCATTATGTGCCAACCACCTTGTGCCGCCCTACGTGTGCCGCCCTACGTCTGCCGCCCTACGTGTGCCGCCCTACGTGTGCCGCCCTACGTGTGCCGCCCTACGTGTGCCGCCCTACGTGTGCCGCCCTACGTGTGCCGCCCTACGTGTGCCGCCCTACGTGTGCCGCCCTACGTGTGCCGCCCTACGTGTGCCGCCCTACGTGTGCCGCCCTACGTGTGCCGCCCTACGTGTGCCGCCCTACGTGTGCCGCCCTACGTGTGCCGCCCTACGTGTGCCGCCCTACGTGTGCCGCCCTACGTGTGCCGCCCTACGTGTGCCGCCCTACGTGTGCCGCCCTACGTGTGCCGCCCTACGTGTGCCGCCCTACGTGTGCCGCCCTACGTGTGCCGCCCTACGTGTGCCGCCCTACGTGTGCCGCCCTACGTGTGCCGCCCTACGTGTGCCGCCCTACGTGTGCCGCCCTACGTGTGCCGCCCTACGTGTGCCGCCCTACGTGTGCCGCCCTACGTGTGCCGCCCTACGTGTGCCGCCCTACGTGTGCCGCCCTACGTGTGCCGCCCTACGTGTGCCGCCCTACGTGTGCCGCCCTACGTGTGCCGCCCTACGTGTGCCGCCCTACGTGTGCCGCCCTACGTGTGCCGCCCTACGTGTGCCGCCCTACGTGTGCCGCCCTACGTGTGCCGCCCTACGTGTGCCGCCCTACGTGTGCCGCCCTACGTGTGCCGCCCTACGTGTGCCGCCCTACGTGTGCCGCCCTACGTGTGCCGCCCTACGTGTGCCGCCCTACGTGTGCCGCCCTACGTGTGCCGCCCTACGTGTGCCGCCCTACGTGTGCCGCCCTACGTGTGCCGCCCTACGTGTGCCGCCCTACGTGTGCCGCCCTACGTGTGCCGCCCTACGTGTGCCGCCCTACGTGTGCCGCCCTACGTGTGCCGCCCTACGTGTGCCGCCCTACGTGTGCCGCCCTACGTGTGCCGCCCTACGTGTGCCGCCCTACGTGTGCCGCCCTACGTGTGCCGCCCTACGTGTGCCGCCCTACGTGTGCCGCCCTACGTGTGCCGCCCTACGTGTGCCGCCCTACGTGTGCCGCCCTACGTGTGCCGCCCTACGTGTGCCGCCCTACGTGTGCCGCCCTACGTGTGCCGCCCTACGTGTGCCGCCCTACGTGTGCCGCCCTACGTGTGCCGCCCTACGTGTGCCGCCCTACGTGTGCCGCCCTACGTGTGCCGCCCTACGTGTGCCGCCCTACGTGTGCCGCCCTACGTGTGCCGCCCTACGTGTGCCGCCCTACGTGTGCCGCCCTACGTGTGCCGCCCTACGTGTGCCGCCCTACGTGTGCCGCCCTACGTGTGCCGCCCTACGTGTGCCGCCCTACGTGTGCCGCCCTACGTGTGCCGCCCTACGTGTGCCGCCCTACGTGTGCCGCCCTACGTGTGCCGCCCTACGTGTGCCGCCCTACGTGTGCCGCCCTACGTGTGCCGCCCTACGTGTGCCGCCCTACGTGTGCCGCCCTACGTGTGCCGCCCTACGTGTGCCGCCCTACGTGTGCCGCCCTACGTGTGCCGCCCTACGTGTGCCGCCCTACGTGTGCCGCCCTACGTGTGCCGCCCTACGTGTGCCGCCCTACGTGTGCCGCCCTACGTGTGCCGCCCTACGTGTGCCGCCCTACGTGTGCCGCCCTACGTGTGCCGCCCTACGTGTGCCGCCCTACGTGTGCCGCCCTACGTGTGCCGCCCTACGTGTGCCGCCCTACGTGTGCCGCCCTACGTGTGCCGCCCTACGTGTGCCGCCCTACGTGTGCCGCCCTACGTGTGCCGCCCTACGTGTGCCGCCCTACGTGTGCCGCCCTACGTGTGCCGCCCTACGTGTGCCGCCCTACGTGTGCCGCCCTACGTGTGCCGCCCTACGTGTGCCGCCCTACGTGTGCCGCCCTACGTGTGCCGCCCTACGTGTGCCGCCCTACGTGTGCCGCCCTACGTGTGCCGCCCTACGTGTGCCGCCCTACGTGTGCCGCCCTACGTGTGCCGCCCTACGTGTGCCGCCCTACGTGTGCCGCCCTACGTGTGCCGCCCTACGTGTGCCGCCCTACGTGTGCCGCCCTACGTGTGCCGCCCTACGTGTGCCGCCCTACGTGTGCCGCCCTACGTGTGCCGCCCTACGTGTGCCGCCCTACGTGTGCCGCCCTACGTGTGCCGCCCTACGTGTGCCGCCCTACGTGTGCCGCCCTACGTGTGCCGCCCTACGTGTGCCGCCCTACGTGTGCCGCCCTACGTGTGCCGCCCTACGTGTGCCGCCCTACGTGTGCCGCCCTACGTGTGCCGCCCTACGTGTGCCGCCCTACGTGTGCCGCCCTACGTGTGCCGCCCTACGTGTGCCGCCCTACGTGTGCCGCCCTACGTGTGCCGCCCTACGTGTGCCGCCCTACGTGTGCCGCCCTACGTGTGCCGCCCTACGTGTGCCGCCCTACGTGTGCCGCCCTACGTGTGCCGCCCTACGTGTGCCGCCCTACGTGTGCCGCCCTACGTGTGCCGCCCTACGTGTGCCGCCCATGCTATCAGCGGAAAGCATCGCCACGCGCTACGGCGATGGTTACGCACGATGGTTTTGCGCGATGGTTACACCTCAGGGAATGGTTACCTGCGAGCTGCTCGCCGCGACGAGGAGCGCCAGCAGCAGCAAGCGGAGGCACACGTGGCGGTTCGCGAACGCCATGGGTGGGAACGGCGATGCTTCACGCCGCTGAGTACGGCGCGTTGTGCGCTGCTGCTCCTAACCCTTCGAATGGAGCTGAAGAAATCAACTAGGACGGACGATGGAAGCAAACTTCAGAAGTTGATCATAAATGCTTGAGTTTCGCGGTTTGGACACGATACGACGGGTAACGCGGGCCTGAGCTTCGCGGCTGGGAATGACGAAAACTACCAGATACGTATGAGGATAGCGTTGATGTGTATCGTGCTGCAGGACCAAAAACCAGGTTTTCAGGGACAGAGGAGTGAAGGCGAACCAGGGGCTACAGTACTAATGCGGCCCAGGCATAATCATGCCAGATCTAGAAGTCGTTGTGTGAACCGAGTACAGATGTTCTGGATTAAGAGCCCGCGGTAACAGAGTCCGTTTTCAGAAACGAGTAGCTTTTTCCTATATCTCCTAGGTGTAGCCCCTCCTCTACAAGCCCTTTTGGCGGGAATTTTTGCCGCGTGACGGGCTTGATAACTGTTCCGTGCACAAAATCAGTTCCGCAGCCAATCGGAGGACTCGAATCGAACCAGACCAGATTTCGCGTAGATTACCTGGTTAGGCAGATTGTATATTCTATATTAGTTTTTGAATTATCTCTTAACCGCAATGTCTTCTACATTCCATCGTGTGTTCCACACCACGCGAGACGATAAAATCTCAATGTATTTCGCTGACCGGCTTAAAAAACTAAGAATATCATAAATAATGGCATCAAACAATAAGGTTTTTGTGTATTTCTGCCCGTCGGTTACGCGTCGATGTCCATAGGGGAGAACCGTGCGATGCGAAGTTGAAGCAAGCGCGGTCACAATGTACAAACTAGTAGCGATGAAAACCCGCATTACGTGCAAATTTCCTGAATTTGGGACTGTAAGGTCCCGAACATCTGTACGATACGCCCTGGCGGTGGCAGGTGAGTTTGCATGGTGAGATGAGATCGGTGGCGGGCGGACGGGTAAAGGGGAAGTCCAGTGGGGAATGGGGAAATCGTGGGGAGCAAAAATCGCGGAAAGCAGAGGCCAGAGAAGGCTGGGGGAAGAAGATTCTGGGGAGAGAGGTGACGGTGAGGGAATTTGTCCGGTGGAAATGACGTGTGATGCGGAGGTGCCTGCCGGGCCTTTTGATACTTCCGAGTCGCAGGGTGTTGTGCGCGATGAGCGGCAATTGCAGCATGTGCGCAGGTTTAACTTCAGCTGTTTGACACCGCAGGTTGATACATCGAAATATGTTACAATTCAGTAATAATATAAAGCATAGTACAATACAGTCACATCTTATTACTGCTATCAAGAAACTGCTCAAATCGCAAAACGTTATCCTGACGTCTATCCATACTTTTCCTACTTTTTAGACCTGGGTTTCGGTGGGCGTTTAACAGATTTGGGTGGTGGACGTTTAGAAGACTTGGGTGGGGCCTTGGGAGGAGCCTTGGGGGGAGCCTTGGGAGGAGCCTTGGGAGGAGCCTTGGGAGGAGCCTTGGGGGGACCCGTGGATGGGGCCTTGGGGGGACCCGTGGATGGGGCCTTGGGGGGCGCGGGCCCGGCAGGTGGAATGTCACATCTGTCCTCATCGCTTCCATCTGTAACACAGCAACACCAGAGGACACACAAACAGACTAAAGATGCCAGTCTTGTGCAAATGCCCTAGCATGGCACCACCTGAATCATTCCAGAAGCGAAAGCCGCAAGGCATGCATGATAAGAGCACAGTAATCACCTTTGCAGTCAGGCACTTTGTTGCACCAATTGATCCTCAAAGCGCATTGTAACTGGTCCCGGCACTTGCGATACCCTCTGGTGCAATTCCACTTCTCACACCCCACCTCGTCACTACCATCTGTGGGATGTGGGAGACAAGCAAAGGAGAAGAGGTTCACAGGCGAATCGTTGCTAGCAGAGGCCAGAAGAACGGAGAAACAGAGGATTGGACAACCAGAATGCCTGAGAATATAAAAAAGGCAGCGGAGTGCCTGAGAATTGCACAGCTAGGATGTTTCAGAATGCATAGAAACTAACCTTTGCAGTCGGCAACACCGTTGCAGCGAAGCACATCGTCAACACACTGCACTTTGTCGCTGCACTTGGAGAACCCCTTGGGGCAGACGTACGACTTGCAGAACGCGGGATCCTCGTCCGCTGGCTTTCCGCCAGCTGTCTTCGCGGGGCAATCGGCCACCGCGTTGCAGAGGGTTCCGTTTGGCTTGCACATGTTGAGTCCCGGGCAGCGGATGTTGTTTCTCGGGCAGGTGAAATTCGAGCAGAACTTGGGGTTTTCGTCCAGTGAGTCCGGGCAGTCGGTTTTTCCATCGCAGAATTGTCCGGGCAGGATGCAAACGCTTGGGGCATCTGGACAGAGAATCTGAAACACCAGCACAAACCCAAAGCACAAATTAGACATCGAATAAAGAACCAGTCTGCGAACCTCGCAGCACTCACGTGCCTCGCCCCTTTTCCTCCTGACACCCTACTCCCTCCTTCCTCCGTCGCAATCAGTCTCGAATGACCTCCAATGCAAGAATTTAGTCCAATAACCTCCCTCCACCCAGCACTCACGTGAGTGGCGTTGAGGGCGCCGCAGTCCATGTCGAAATTGCAGAGCCAGGGCCACTCGTCGCTACCGTCCGCGCAGTTCTTCACCCCGTCGCAGTAGTCGCCCTTGGCGAAGCATCCCTTCTTGCTGGGGCACTGCGCGAAAGCAGGCGAAAGAGTAAATGAGACCGAGAGTTTGTCTTTCTCAAGGATTCGCAGAAGTAAAAAAGAAAGCAGGCGAACTAGCAAGGAGAACGTGCTTGTGTCATTTTTGCGTAGCGGGTTTGATTATGCTGGGTGGTGATGGTAATGGTAATGGTGATGGTGATGGTGATGGTGTGGTGATGGTAATGGTGATGGTGATGGTGATGGTGATGGTAATGGTGATGGTGATGGTGATGGTGATGGTGATGGTGATGGTGATGGTGATGGTGATGGTGATGGTGACGGTGATGGTGATGGCGGGTTCTTGCTCACCTCGTTGGAACCGGGGCAAGGGTCGCCGGCGATCTGCAGACAGAGACGTGCAAGTAAACGGGAGAAACGGGAGAAACGGGATAAAACGGGAGGAGACGGGGAGAGAGACGAGGGGATTAGCTGGCTCGGCATTGTCGAGAGAGAGGAAAGACCCGACAAATACCCGCTGCATTGCCTTTTTCACTCCTCCAAATATTAGAGCATGGCTGCAGCCCGACAATCTCAACTACCCCACACCTTAGCATGGTTATCGCAGCGGGCATAGTGCAAGCCCCGATCTGTCGGTCTACCCAGCTGGTTGGCAAACTGGAGCTGTTTTCTGTTTCCCAGGTTTGATCATTATCACACTTTGACAGTCCAGTAGGCGCTACGATGGCACGCTCGCTAATGGCGTCCGCGATTCACGCCTCGGGAACCCTGTGCGACAGAGCGTCTATCGCAGTACCTGCGAGCTTGTTGTTGCGAAGAGTGTTGCGAAAAGTAACGCCCCTGCGACAAGCTTTAGCGACATGGGCGTTGGGAGCCCAGACGCGCGCGCCATGCCTTAGCCGACGAGGAGAAGATTCTAATATCCGTCGCTTGTGCGACACCACATGCAGAAGCGTTGTGACGTTGGAAGTGTCGAAAGACGTTGACAAAAAAAAATAGACACTAGATAATCGGACGCTTCAGTAATTCGTTTGTAGGTCGAAGTAGAAATAGTGTTCGTTTCGGTATGCGGATGGACAAGTGATGTGTCTGTCTCGCTAGTGCGGCACGAAAACGACGGCAATTCCAGTGATCACTTGGATCGAAAACAGTCTGGCTTTTCTCCAGGGCAGGAGCCTCATGACTACACCCTCTTTCTCGCCAGACTGACATTGGCCATATTGATAGACCGGCTGTACTGACATCAATGCGTCCAGAATGGTCCCAGAACATACCATATAAGCACATTTGCCGCACTCAACCGTAAGCAAACGCAAGTTTTCTTCCATAAAACGTTGTGTACCGTTCCTCTAGAGTGCATTTGCCCGCCACCTACCTGGCGTTCGGTTGCAAGCACCAAATCGCTAGGGTCCAAGCAACAGTCCGCTAGGGTCCAAGCAACAGTACGCACTGTTGCCAGTGCTTCCCATTGTCAGTCTGGCGAGAAAGAGGGTGTATAATTTCTTGACAAGCGTTGTCGTGAGTGTGACGAGGGGGGCCAAGTGTTTTTCCGGGGAAGGCGTTCTATTGGGGCAGGTGGGATGAGAGTGACTCACGCAGTCGGCGTGTTGAGACTCAGGTGCGACTCGTCTCATCCAGGTGGGTTTCAGGGGATACCAGCTCCAGCAAGACCGGCAGGGCGACGGTGGCGAGTTTGGTTACTAGAAGTATACGATACCTGAGCTCTTCCCGAAAGTTCCGCAAGTGTCGCCGCAAATGCTGGCCAGAATCACGAGTCGTCACATAAACTCACACTGCACGAAATTATAACTCTGATGTCCGCATTACATACATGTAAGGAGCTTTAATATTCTGTTTCTATCTTCAGATTCATCCTCCCGGTCGGACTAGACTAGACATACAAATGAATTGCTCAAAATTCCTCAATGGCAAACACAATAATTATACAGTTTATGCATGGGCACGCCCCCAGATTGAAACAAGTTAATGTTTTCTGTCAGAATGGCACACCCCCCCACCCACCCCAAGCTGCTGGGCCACAAACTAGCCCAGAGTAAGAATCCACCATTACAAAACAACAAAAACTCGTGCTAGAGTCACACCGAAAGATGCCAATGTTGCATGTTCCAATCCTGCTGCATGAATCAGCCCAGCCATGGGTCACCACTGCCATCCCCTGAACCATCACCTCCACCTGTGCTATCACCTGAACCATCACCTGAAGAGTCACCTGAACCGTCCGTGCTGCCATCAGATCCATCGTTTATCTGATCCGTCGTGTCCTTCCCATTGAGAATATTCGATTCCTTCACAATCCGCATGTAAGTCTTCCGCCTCAGCGACACGTCACCCTCCCCCCCTTCCAGAAGAGTCATCGACGCCAAATACGCCTGGTAAGCCTCGTCCCGATCCGACTTGGTTTGGTCGAGCCACTTCTTGGTTCGGGCAACATTCTTCTGCCGAAGCTGCACCTTCTCCATCTCCCCCGTAGCCAGAAACTTCCGAATCTCCTGATTCAGCCGCGAAATATCCCCCGTAAGATTATCATACCGCTCGCTCATCTTATTCAGCAGTGCCTCAGCATCCAGAGTATCATTCATCAACCCTTCCAGCTTAAATACCGACTTGTCCCAAAAGCTCTTCGCCGCCCGCGCTCGGTCCAGCACCACAGAAGCCTTTTCCGACTTCTTAACCCGGTTCACCTGTCGCTGGTTTTGTGCAAACGACATCGCATCCTGCTTCTTCTGCTTCTGCATCGCGGCCCGTTCCGCCGCCGAAGTCAGTCTCTCCGCCGCGGCACCTGACGCCTTCACGCTTCCCGCGTTCTGCGCCTTGCTAATCGCTTTCTTCAGCTTCTCCCGGAGCCTATCCGCGGTGTCTTTTGCGCTCTCATACTCCTTCTCCTTGTTGTTTGCGTCCGTCTTGGCAGCGGCAGCAGCAGCCTGTTTCGTAGCAACGTCCGCTCCGGCCTTCTTAGCAGCGTCTTTCTTCGCCTTAGCCGTAGCCCCAACAGCGGTGTTAGCCACTCTCTGAAGCCGGTCCGCTTCGGTCCCAGCAGCGTTGGCGTCTGCCTGAAGCTGCCTCGCCTTGGCATCTGCAGCATCAGCAGCTGCTTTGGCCTTGTCCTGGGCAATCAGTGCTGCCTGGTACTGAGCGGTGAGCTGTTGCACGGTCGAACCAGCTCCTGAAGACCCAGTGCTGCCAGTGTTGCCGGTGTTTCCGGTGCTGCTGCTGCTGCCAGTGCTGCTGCTGCTGCCGGTGCTGCCCTTAGTGCCAGTGCTGCCTGTGCTGCCTTTGGTGCCGGTGCTGCTGCTGCTCCCTGTGCTTCCTGTGCTGCCAGTGCTAGCCTTGGTGCCAGTGCTGCTGCTGCTACCAGTGCTGCCAGTGCTCCCGGTGCTAGCCTTAGTACCAGTGCTGCTGCTGCTCCCGGTGGTGCCAGTGCTGCCGGTGCTAGCCTTAGTTCCAGTGCTGCTGCTGCTGCCGGTAGTGCCAGTGCTCCCAGTGCTAGCCTTCGTGCCGGTGCTGCTGCTGCTACCAGTCGTGCCGGTAGTGCCAGTGCTGCCGGTACTAGCCTTGGTACCAGTGCTGCTGCTGCTGCCAGTGCTGCCGGTTGTACCAGTGTTACTGGTGCTGCCCGTGCTGCCCGTTGTACCCGTGCTGCCCGTGCTGACGGGATCCGGGAAACCGCAGTCCACCTCATCGCTCCCATCTGGTGAGACGGAAAGGGAACGAGGAGAAGTGGGTTAGCAAGAGAAGGTTGGATGAGCGGGAACGGTGTAAGGCAGTGGGAAAGTGGGAAGGAACGTGAAGGGAACGTGGGAACGAGGGTTAGCGAGGGATACGACAGGACGGTGAGACGAAGAGAGGTTGATGAACGAGAACGGCGATGGAAGGGAAAACTAGGAGGAGAGGGGAGGAGGGGGAAGGAGGGAGGGTGGAGAGCGGGAGGCGGGTACGAGGAGGGCAAGAAAAGGACGAGAAGGGAACGCACCGAGAGAAGGGAAGGGAAGGGAAGGGAAGGGCAGTCCTTCTTGCCGTCGCAGAAGACGTCAACGAGCACGCACTGCAGCTCATCGCTGCACTTCTGGAACCCGTCGAGGCACGAGTACGCAGCGCAGAAGAGAGAGCACGAGCTAGGCAGAAAGGGCACGTACCGAGGCAGTCCTTCTTGCCGTCGCAGAAAGCGTCGACCAGCACGCACTGCAGCTCGTCGCTGCACTTCTGGAACCCGTCCAGGCACGAGTACGCGGCGCAGTACTTGGGGTCCTCGTCGGGCGCGTACAGCACGCCGGTGCTCGCGTTCTTGATCTTCGGGCAGTTGGCCACGCCGTCGCACATGTACCCCTTGGTGCACGCGGCCGTGGCGGTGCACTTGACCTGGTCCTCGTTGCAGTTGGAGCTGCGGTAGTCGAGGCAGAAACCCGGGGACTCGTCGATGGCGCCCGGGCACTGCATGATGCCGTCGCAGACTTGAGTCGGCTTCACGCAGTAGTCCGTGCCCACGCACTCCACCTGAGTGGAGAGGAAGAGAGCGGATACGGGACGGGGGAAACGGGGCCGGGGGAAAGGGAACGGGGAAGCAGGGCGGGGGAGGGAGTAGGGTGTGGAGAATTTGAATGGATTGGTAGTCGAGGCAGAAACCCGGGGACTCGTCGATGGCGCCCGGGCACTGCATGATGCCGTCGCACACCTGAGTTGGCTTCACGCAATAATCCGTTCCCACGCACTCAACCTGCGGGGGAAAGGGGGAAGGAGCGGGGGGGAGGGGCGGGGGAAGGGAAGGGGGAAAGGGAAGTCGAGTTGGGTGGTCAGGAGTGGAAACGAGTCGATTGCACGCTTGCAGGGGCTTCAGACAGTACTCGGTGCCCACGCGAGGGGGAACGGGGGAGGGACGGGGACGGGACGGGGAAGGGTCAAGGAAGGGTCGGGGAAGGGTCGGGGAAGGTTCGAGGAAGGGTCGGGGAAGGGTCGGGGAAGGTTCGGGGAGGGTCGGTGAAGGGTCGGGATGTTCGGCGAAGGGACACGAGTCGGGAGCAAGTGGCGAACGCGGGACACACGGTGATGCCGGGGAGGGTGCGGCGAGCTAGGCGGATGCGGCGGGTGTGGCGCGCGTGGCGTGTGTGGCGCGGTTGAGAGGGGTGCGGCGGGTTGACGTACGGTGGTGTCGGGGTCGGAGCAGTCGAGCGGGTTGCAGTACCACGCGGCGTCGTCGCTCTTGTCCTTGCAGTTGGCCGTCTTGTCGCACAGCTTGTCCGGATCCACGCACTGCCCGAGACCGGGACACTCCGTCTGGTGTGACAATAACGGGGGGAACGTGTGACAGAAAGGGGAGGTGAGTCGGGGACTATGGATGAAGCTATTGCGGATTGGGGGACATGGGCGAGGTGGGAGGAGTGCGGGGGGCGGAGCTAGTATTGTGGGACATCGGCGATGCAGATAGAGAGGTTCGCCGGCAGAAGCGGGGCAGGGAACAGGGGAGCAAGACATGAGGGCAGGCGGGGAATTGGAGGGCGAAAAACACGGCGAAGGACGAAAAAGGGAGAGTGGTGGCAGTAGATCGAGACTGGGAAAGAGGAGTGGCGAGGAAACGATGGAAGGTGGGGAAGGGGAAGGGGGAGGGGGAGGGGGAGGGGGGATGCGGAGGTGGGGAGGTGGGTGGGTGGGGGAAGCATAGTGCAAGTAGGGAGGAAACGTACCAGGTCCCCGCAGTCCATTTGGGCCGCAACCTGCGGACAAAAGGGGACGGGGAAAGGGGGAGCACGGAGGGGAGGGGGAACACGGGAAGAGCACGGGAAAGGGAGGGCACAGAGGCGGGGAGAGGGGGGATGGTGGGGAGAAGAGAGCAGAGACAGGAGACGGGATGTTAGACATGGCAGGTAATCAATTAGAACTTGTAAATTGAGTATGGATGAGAGGTTCAAGAGCGGGTGGAGAGAAGTAGATGCGGAGGGGGGGGGGAGCAGCGGTGAAGACGAGGGGCGTGAACTATCGCCGTGCGTAATAGACGGTGGTACGACGGTACGATGGTACGAGAGTCGATAATAAAAAAAAACAGCATATATGACAGCTTGAAGGCTACGCAGTGAAGGAAACGAGCGGATAAACGGCGGGAAGCAGGAAGCGGCGCGCGGAGACCTTACGCGAACGACCGTGTAACGGCTCTGCGTGCGCTACTCCGTAAGATTGCGTGGTTATTAAGGCGCTAATCTGACAGACTGCGCGGTGTGGATTCGACAGTGCGTTTGTAATTGCGAGTGAGCAGTCTGCTGCGGTGCGCGCTGTTCGGCGCAACGAACAGAATGCCGGGCGGGGCAGGCCGTACCATGGTGGTTGTGTGTGAGAGGAAGGAGAGAAGCAGCGCTGCGACGCAAAAAGCGTGCGCGGCGTGCCGTTGATGCCAGCTAGCCCTCGCCATCGGACGGCTCTCGTCGACCAATACAGACCACACTCGAGGTGTTTAGTGCACGCCTACGGAAGATGCGGGTCTGTCTCTAATCTAACTAGATTTATAAAACTGAAAATAACGCGTGCACGCTGATTACTACTTTGTTCTCGCTACTTGCGCGCTTCGATGTGCGCGAACTAGCCTTGTATCACCCACGGAAATCTATGAATGGCACTGAAAAGGAGAATGAACGACACCAAGGAGAGTGGAGTACAGTTGGAGGACAAGTGCAGGCGGCTGCAACTCAGTGCTGCTGGTGAGAGAAAGGCGGAAGGGAACGGACGGATGGAACAGAACGCGGAAACAGAATGCCCTAGTAGAATGCGGAGGGAGCAAAATTGCCAGGCAGTGTGATGTGAAGCGAAGGGGGGTAGGCGGTAGGGGAAATGGAAGGGCTTGACGTGTGTTTCTTCCACAAGACTTTCATTTCGTCCCCACGAAGGGAGCGGTATGGTTGATCTGGCATGGTCTGAAATCGAAACCCCTCCCCACCTGTCAGCCCTTCTGATACAGTACAGTACTGTTGTGCACTCGCGACTCGACAGGATGGCTGGCATATCACCTGAAACCCTGCCCCACTTCGCGAAAACGACACCGAGTTTGGACAGCCATTGACAGAACAATGCCATCTGCATGTCTTGATTTGAGCTGCACAGTGACAGTTCTCCAGGTGCGACGCGGAACCAGTTGCCCAGTCTCGGTTCCAGGTTAGGGTTACCGAAGCGCATGCTACCAACCAGATGACAGTTACACAACCGATGGTAGGGTGACAGCGTATATCGAGATTGATACGAGCCGGTATTTTTAGAAAGAACGACTACGATTAGCGAAATAGAGGAAGAGAATCCTATTGAATCTAGGGTTATCCTATTGTTTCTAGAGATATCATCATACTTCCATTCAGAAACTGAGAAACCAGACACGGTAGCACCAGACTAAAATATTAGTCTATATTAATAAATGAAACAAAATTACAAAATTTCTCATTATGAAGTTCCTGTTGTCAGCCCCCAACAACCACCTTCCTGTTCCTAATGTTACCCTTCATTTCGTCACCACCACTCTCAACAACACCTTCAGTAAAAGAAAATCTGAATGCTGCATTGTCCCCGTCACCAACCCCACTGCCAGCTGATGGAACACTTCTTTTCATTAATCCAGCACTGGTTGCACTGCTTGTATCTGAAGACCCACCCTCGCTTGTGCCACTTCCTGAATCAGTAAAATTACCATCACCACCACCATCACTTCCACCATCACCACCACCACTATCCCCACCAGTGCCACCGCCCTTCTTGGCTCCTCCTTTCCTCCCCCCTTTACCACCCTCACCCCCCTCGGTCTCGTCCGGAACAACCATCTTTCCATCCTCTGTATACTCAAAGCCCGAATCCTCCCCCTCCCCCTCCCCCTCCCCACCCCCATCACGATGCCGCTTCGAACCACCACCAGCAGCACCAGCACCAGTACAACCACCACCAGCACCAGCACCAGTACAACCCCCACCACCACCAGCACCAGTACGACCCCCACCACCAGCAACAGTAGCACCAGAGGAAAGGGTTCCGCGGGTGGGCTTGAGCAGGGGTGCAGAGAGGGCCCGGCGCGCCTGCGAGATCGAGCCCTGCAGGGAGGGGAAAGGGGGGAGCGGAGAGAGGGGAGGGACTGTGAAAATAACCAAGGAGAAAAGGTGGACGGAGAACAGAACTGCCCTTCTGTCTTATTGCCCAGAACACAGGAGGAAGAGGTCCCGGGGAAAGAGGGGAGAGGAGAGGGGATAGGGGAGAAGGCCGAGGGAAGAAGCGAGAGGGGAGAGGGGAGAGCGGAGAGGGGAGAGGGGAAAGGGGAACGGGAAAAAGGGGGAGAGACAGAATGGGGCAGCAAGGCGGAAGGAGAAACAGCGGAAGGAGAAAAAGAGGAAGCGAAAAAAGCAGGACTGCACTGGGAGAGATGGTCCCACATGCCACACACCATGCCATCAGATGCAATTGAAGAACCCACACCCACAACACCATATCCCACACCCCATGCCACACCCCATCCCACACCCCATGCCAGACCCCATGCCACACACACCCCATGCCACATCCCATCCCACACGCCATGCCACACCCCATGCCCACACCCCATGCCACACCCCATGCCCCATCCCATGCCCCATACCATGCTCCACCCAATGCCACGTCAGCACACCTGGACGAGAGCGTGTTCGACCACGCAGACTTCTTCGACCCGTCCTGGCGAGACGCTGACTTGGCGGCGCGTGATTTGCTGCCGAACACGCTGCGCTCGTCCTCGTCAGCATCGCTGTAATCCTCGTCATCGCTGAAATCGCCGTCCGCTACACTCTCTTGCGCACCTGCGAGGACGAAAGGGGAGGGGGGAGAGGGGAGTGGTGGCGGGATTTGAATGGGTGGGGGTGACCGCAACCAGGCAGCAGGCGGCAGCAGGGTGAAGGCAGGCAGGCAGCAGGCAGCAGGGTGAAGGCAGGCAGGCAGCAGGGTGAAGGCAGGCAGGCAGGCAGCAGGCAGCAGGCAGCAGCGCTTGAGCATTCCACTCCATATCATACCTTGGCACATGTGTGGCATGGCCACACCGTCTCACCAGCCGCTGCACTATCTTGAGCACCTGCGAGGAGGAAAGGGAGGGGGGGGGGGGGGGGAGGGAGTGGTGGCGGGATTTGAATGGGTGGGGGTGACGGCAACCAGGCAGCAGGCGGCAGGCAGGCAGCAGGCAGCAGGGTGAAGCGCGGCCCCCGCGGGCCCTTCGACCGTCCCGTAGCGCGGCCCCCACGGGCCTTAGTTCATCCCGTAGCCTGGCCCCCCCCGTGGGCGCTCCCGTTCGTCCTTAGCGCGCCCCCCCGCGGGCGCTCCCGTTCGTCCTTAGCGCGGCCCCCCGCGGGCCCTTCGTCCGTCCCGTAGCGCGGCCCCCACGGGCCTTAGTTCATCCCGTAGCGCGCCCCCCCCCCCCCCCCCCCGCGGGCGCTCTCGTTCGTCCTTAGCGCGGCCCCCGCGGGCGCTCCCATCCGTCCTTAGCGCGGCCCCCGCGTGCGCTCTCGTTCGTCCCGTAGCGGGGCCCCCGCGGGCCCTTACGTGCGTCCCATCGTACGCCCTCCCTCCCCCACCCCCCCCCCCCCCCCCCGCCCCCCCCCCCCGCGGGCCCCTCGTTCGTCCCGAAGCGTGCCCGTAACCCTAATGTTTCGCGCGACCCAGCAGCGCTTGAGCATTCCATTCGATATCATACCTTGGCCTTGAACCGGGTTGCAACGATCTCATTGGTGGAGAGCAAAGCAGTCATGATGGGCGGCAGATGAGCCTCCAGGTCAGCAGCTTCCAGGCGCTAGCACCTTCACCAGGCCCAGACACGCCTTGAGCACGTCGCGGTGCGGCGAGCGGAGGAGGAGGAGCAGCGAGGGGAGGAGCGAGGGGAGGAGCAGCGAGGGGAGGAGCGAGGGCACGAGGTGGAGGAGCGAGGAGGAGAAGTGGAAGATGAGGCGAGCGAGGGCCATGACTGCTGCGCTCTGCCCGTGCGGGGTGCCGCTGGCCAACCCTGCCATCACCTGCAAGGCAGCAGCTGCTTGGCACTATCGAACCCGCCAAAGTACAGACTCCTATGCACGATAATCCCATGAACGGACACAGGAAATCCGCGATATAAGCCCCTGATCCCCTCCGCCCGCCAGAGCGCCGCTATAACGGATCGCATGCCTGCAAACTGCCTGCGCGTGCCTATACGGGTGGCCAGGCGCGTGCGCGCGACGTCTAGAGGGTAGGTACGTGACTAGGAGGCTAGAGGCTCGTGGCAGGACGTTTCCTGCTGCGATTCGCGTGGCGGAAGGGTCTGTGAGACGGGGCGGAATGGGAGAGAAGGCAGGGTGGAAGACAAGGGGACGGAGAGGGCACGGAAGCGGGAACAGAGGGGTGAACAGATAGGGTGGGGGTTCAGGGAGGAAGTAGCGCATAGTGATGCGAAGTTGAGCGCAGGCGACAAGTAACACTGGTTACCACAAATCTGACATTGTGCTTAAGCGTCTGCTTCTAAGCAACCGCAAGAACGAAAAGGGAAAGAAAAGTTGGCGAAAGATCGAGCATCGCTCTCATATACGATCATTGAACGTCAGGTTGTGATTGAGACGTGGCATCGCAGGAATTATGTGGAAATTCATATGTGAAAAAACATTTGGAAAAGTAACTGCACCTGCAGTAGCGCTGCACACGGTGACCCGTATTATACAGAGCTATCGCCGCACCTACCGTATTATACAGAGCTATCGGTGAGAAAACAGTCCTTATGGTGGAGCCGGAGTGGGAGTACGGAACAAAAATGAAAGGATTTGAGCAATGCTACTCAGGAACTGACCAAAGAAATGGTAAAACTTGTGTCTAGTCTAGGTATGTCCACCTCTAATACTCCAGCGGTTCTGACGCTGCCTTCACGCTGAGATTTACGTGAAGTTGACAACGCCTGTGTGAAGCTGAATTTCCGCTCTGTTCGTGTGTTAGGGGAGATTTCGCTAAAACTAAGATTTTGTTAGTAGGGAGCGACAGGTATTCGCGAAGACTAACGAAACTACGTAATTACAATCTAGGCACCAAACCCTTCCAACACCAAATTACCATGCGGAAAACAGAGAGAACCGTACTGACAGATCGGTTGGCGGGGAATCAAAACCGCCTGCATGGACTTGATTTGCTGGCATTCGTTGCACTGACCTGCCTGAACATTCTTACAGAAACTCGACAGGGGAAGGGGTACACGGTGGCTTAGAACGCTTCCACGCGGTTAAAAGCGATTAGAAAGTTTCACCGTTTTGCACCGCGACGAAACATCATCAACCGCTCAAAGCGAACCAGTCCAGCTTTCTTCCCAACATTTGTGAATTCCAAGCTCTTAGAATTACGCAGGTCTGTGTGTGCGGGCCTGGTGCTTCAACTCCCCCGCAACAGCGTCACCTTTGTGCTATGAACTATGTTGCTCCATTGAGTGTTGCAAGTGTTGTTCAAGTGTTGCTGCATAGAGTAAGAACTGTGTTGTTCAAGTGTTGAAATGGAGTGTTTGTAATAATTTCAAACTGGCATCACTAAAGATACATAGCATGCAGGACTATTAAACTATCAAAACATAAAAAACTCCTAAGCTTCAAGAGCCATTACTCCACGCAGCTTGACTTGTACGTCTTCTTGACCCCTCTTGGCCGCTAGGAGCAAGCTCCTAGCGTTACACCCGGACACCGCGTTGAGGTGGAGGTCATTCGTCCGGGACCCTGTTGGAAAAAGAGGGCAGAAAGTTAGTATTAAACTGCCATCCGGCAGGAACACCTCAAACTTCAAGTTGCTTGATGCCAGGAAGAAGCCACCTTCCGCAGATTGTTGCCTCAGGAGCAGCCGAAGAAGGTCGGTGCAGGTGGAGGGTCCATACGTTCGGCCTGTCAGCCGTTCGTTCCGTCGCCGCGGGATCTACTGTTTGGTCGGCCAGTCATTTCGCACGTCGCCAGGTCGCGGGATCTAAACATTCGTCTGTCAGTTCGCACGTCGCCAGGTCGCGGGATCTAAACGTTCGTCTGTCAGTTCGCACGTCGCCAGGTCGCGGGATCTAAACGTTCGTCTGTCAGTTCGCACGTCGCCGGGTCGCGGGATCTAGCGTTCGGTTCGTTCGTGCGTCGCCGGATCTAACTCGCCTAACGTTCAGTCTGTCGGTTCCGCAGCTGCTGGTCTTCAGCGTGTCCTGGGGGTTGGAAAAAAGAGAGAAGAGAAGGTGATACGATCGCAGCAGCAGAACAAAACAAAACAAAGCAAAGAAAAGCAAAACAAAACAATGAAACAAGCAGAAACAATTGCAGAAACAAAAACAGAAACATAAGTACGATTGAAATCTTACACCTCCTTGTCGAAGAAGGCGCCTTCTCCCCTGGGCGTTCATCCTCACGTGATCTAAGGGGGGAGGAGAAAAAACAGAGGAGAAAGGGAGGGTGATACGCCGCGGCTCCATGCTAAACCTGCAGCGCAGAGGAAGAAACCAAAGGGTAAGTTAGTAAAAAAAAACAGAACAAAAAAAGAACAACAACAAAGACAGAAACAACAACAAAAAACTGAAAGCAAAGGAGGAAGGGAGGTCACCGTTACTACCTTATAAGCGGAGTAGATCTGACCGTCCTCCTCCCGTGATCTAAGGGGGGAGAGGAAGAAACAGAGGAGAAGGGAGGGTGATACACCGCGGCTCCATGCTAAACCTGCAGCGCAGAGGAAGCAACCAAAGGGTAAGTTAGTCAAAACAAGAAAGAAAGAAAAAAAGAACAACAACAATACAGAAACGACAACAAAAGCTGAAAGCAAAGGAGAAAGGGAGCTCACCGTTACTACCGTATAAACGGAGTAGATCTGACCGTCCTCCTCCCGTGATCTAAGGGGGGAGAGGAAGAAACAGAGGAGAAAGGGAGGGTGATACGCCGCGGCTCCATGCTAAACCTGCAGCGCAGAGGAAGCAACCAAAGGGTAAGTTAGAAAGAACAAGAAAAAGAAAAAGAAAAAGAACAACAACAAAAACAGAAACAACAACAAAAGCTGAAAGCAAAGGATAAATGGAGCTCACCGTTACTACCTTATGAGCGGAGTAGATCTGACCGTCCTCCTCCCGTGATCTAAGGGGGGAGAGGAAGAAACAGATGAGAAAGGGAGGGTGATAGCTTCCTCCGCGGATCCATGCTAAACCTGCAGCGCAGAGGAAGAAACCAAAGGGTAAGTTAGTAAAAAAAGAAAAGAAAATAAAGAACAACAGCAAAGACTGAAATAACAATAAAGACTGAAAGCAAAGGCGGAAGGAAGCTCACCGTGGAGAAGATCGGACCGTGGTGCTCCTCCTCCCGTGATCTGAGGGGGGAGAAAAACGAATAGAGGAGATAGGGTCCGCGGCTCCTTGTGTACCTGAAACGCACGAGTGAAAAGCGCCTCTTCTGGTCTTCACGAGCGCTCGTTCTTGAATGCCTGAAAGGCACAAGGGAAACTCCTCGGCAGGAACTCCTCAAGCTTGATCTTGTGTGCCTGAAACGCACAACTTGAAAACGCCTCGCTTGATCTTGTGTGCCTGAAACGCACAACTTGAAACCGCCTCTTTAGTCTTCACGCGCGCGCGTTCTTGAGTACCCTGAAAGGCACGATGGAAACGCCTCTTGTTGTGCTCCTTCAGCCGTGGAGAGGCGCTGTAGTCCCCAAGTCTTCAAGTCTTCCACGTTGAGCAGGCCGTCGAAGCAGTCTTCAGGTCTTCGAATTGAAGCTCACAACTCAACCCAATATGAAGCTGCAGCGAGGGACAACTTGCAGCGAGGCTTGGAATGATGGAATCACCGCTCGAATCGCGTGGCTGGAATCGCGTGGCATGACAAGCTGACACAGGTGCTGGGCTGAGGTTTGCGAAGCGTAGAGGCTGAACCAAGGGTGGAGATGCTGCCGTAAAACGTGAGCGGTTGAGATGAAAACTGACGCTGTTCACTGTAGGTCATGAAAATCCAGAAGCGCCAAACTTAGGTGAAGAAGAACAGAACAGAAGAGTCAGAATCGTGGTGGCAGGGAGGGAAGGGAACAGTACGCACATCCCCCATCGTGGCTGAAGCGCCAAAATTCGGGTCAATGCAGAACAGTTGTGGCAGGTAGGAACAGTGCAGTAATCCTCCATTGTGGCTGTTTCTGTGTGATTGCAGGTTTGTGGGTAACACTTTTGTTGTTATTCTGGTTCGGTTACGTTCAACTTCAAATGAGTCATTTGATCGGGAGTGTGGAGTGGATATTCGAAGTGCTAGGCATGTTACGCTTGCTTGACGTGTTAGTAGTTCATAGTCTAGCACCTTGCGTGAGGTGCGGGACGGCATCAATGCAAAAAAAGAGAATTCATTGGTTGCGATCAATTTTGCTCCTGTCAAATCGGTTTCTGGGCAGGTGCAAGGAAGGGGTTGGGATGGAGAAAATTGCGAGGCCCAATCAAAAGCCGAGAGGGGAAGGGAAGGAAATCGAGGGAAACAATCCGGGCAGAAAGAACTCGCAACGGAACCGCAATGGGGATGGTGTTTCGGTTGGGTGGTACACCACCACCAGCTCAGATCTAGGTTTTCCAATTTGCCACGCCTGCTCAGATATGCCATTTTCGATTTCCACTTCTCTCGTAGTATCGCCATATGTCGTAGTGGCGTTGCGCCTTAGCGAGTAGTAGCGCGGCGAATGGTAGTAAGGACCTGCGACTCGACTGACTTTTTATTTCGTATAACAAGCCATCGCGAAGCAGCTCTATTCTTGATGGACTCCGCACTCGTTAAGCGGTCCAATACGTTCGTAGCGCAATCTACAGCGCGTAGCAAACTGCGTGCTTCCCTTCCCACCCGCTTTCGCCCTCTTCTCCCCGCCTCCTTTCGCCGACGCACTCTCTTTTCGCCGACGCTTCGCCGACGCTCTCACCTTTCGCCATATTGCCGGGCAGCTAGGGTTTGGGGATGCTCTCAGCACCTTCACGGCAGGAGAGGTCTTTTGAGTTGGACCTCGCCCTTGCACTCCCACTTGCCCCCAGCTCATCGCTGAGCATCCCTAATCACCCCTCGTCCTGAATTTCTTGACATTTGCATTGCGCCCATCCCTCATTCCTCCCGCGGTCACCGCTCATCGCTATATCGCTTTCCAGTCGTTTACCCTTCGTTGTTCATCCCGCCATTTGCTCCCCCTACATTCATTCAATACTTACCTTTCATTTCATGCTCGCGCACCCTGCATCCTCCTCGCTTACCTCACATTCCCCGTCGTTCGCCCCCTATTTCCCTGTCGCTCACTCTTCAGTTCCCCCCGTCGCTCACCCCTCAGTACCTCACATTCCCCGTCTCTCTCCCCCTCGTTTCCCCCCTTCGCTCACCTCTCATTTCCCTGCTTTACGCACCTCTCATTTCCCCGCTTTCACTCACCCTTTGTTTCTCCCATTTGCTCACCCTCATTTCTCCGCTGTCGCTCATCCCCCATTTCCCCCTTTTCGCTCACCAACCATTTCCCCCTTTTCGCTCACCAACCATTTCCCCCTTTTCGCTCACCAACCATTTCCCCCCCATCATTCACCCCTCATTCCCTCCCGTCACTCACCCCTCATTTCCCCCCGTTGCTCGCCGACTTCGCGCACCCCTCGTTCCCCTCTTCCGCTCACGCCTCATTCCTTCCGCTTATCCATCATTCCGCCCCTCGTTGCTCACCCCTCTTTCCCCCCGATCTGTTACCTCGCATTTTCCACCGTCCCTCACCCGCCATTCCCCATCATCACCCACCCATCCCAACTTACCAGCTCCCTATGCGTTTCTACTTTCCACTCCCACTCTCTGACCTCCTGCTGTCCTCAGCCACTGTTCTCCCACCCCTCGCCCCTTCCCCACTCTCTTCCTTCTCACTTCCCCCGGTTCTGTTCACGTATCCCATCCCATCCCATCCCATCCCATCCCATCCCATCCCATCCCATCCCATCCCATCCCATCGCATCGCATCGCATCGCATCCCATCCCATCCCATCCCATCCCATCCCATCCCATCCCATCCCATCCCATCCCATCCCATCCCATCCCATCCCATCCCGTCCCATCCCATCCCACGTCCCCGCGCCCATCTCACTTCCCTCCATCCGCTCCCCTTCATACACCCGTTCTCTCCCTTCCTTTCAGCGGCCTCGCGCGATCTGTTCCTTCCTTCCAGGAACAGATAAAAGAGAGTATTCCCATCCCAACCCCTTCAACGACCTCTCGCCCTGTTTCCTCCTTGCTTGCGCACCGTTCCAGCTGCTCTTGCTGCTCACTACCAGAGGGATTACCCCCTCTCTCACCTCCCCCCCACCCGCTCACACACCTTCCGAGATTCCAGTTTGCCTTGCCCTGTATCCTCCCTGCTTGCCCTGCGTCCCAACTGCTCTTATTGCTCAGGACCAGAAGGATTACCCCTCTCTCTCACCTCCCCCGACCCACCCCACCCCACCCCACCCACCCTGTTGGCGATGCAATGCGCGTCGGATTGTGGTGCAATCAAGCGAAAGC
This sequence comes from Closterium sp. Naga37s-1, assembly GCA_947471745.1. NCBI lineage: Eukaryota > Viridiplantae > Streptophyta > Zygnematophyceae > Desmidiales > Closteriaceae > Closterium > Closterium sp. Naga37s-1. The sequence goes on from CANJKZ010000549.1 coordinate 420,759, forward strand.
GATTCGCGCGATGCACGATGTGTGCAGGGTTCTCCTGACCCTTCCACTCCCTGGCGACGACGTCACATTGTGCCCCACTTGGTGAATAAAGTACGCGACTCTGGACTGGAGAGAGCCAATGAGCGAATGCTTCACCAGGGTTATGGTTCCCGTCCCGAAGCATATGCTCCAACCAGGCGTCAGCTTATATCGCGAATGGCGCGGGATGGGATGGTGTAGATGTGGCTTTTCCCGTCACAACCACTTCGCAAAATAACAATATATTCAGTACAGGTTGCAATTATCAGCCCCCCACATCCACCTTTCTGTTTTTTGTGTTACCTTTCTTGTTGCCACCACCACTCCCAACAACACCATCAGTAAAGGCCACTTTATTTCCTACACCTAACCCAGGGTCAGATGATGCAACACTCTTTTTTGTCAATCCTGCACTGGTAGCACCACTTGTGTCTGTAGACCCACCCTCGCTTGTGCCGCTTCCTGAATCAGTAGACCCACCATCACCACCACCATCACCACCACCACCATCACCACCACCATCACCACCACCACCATCACCACCACCATCACCATCACCACCACCACCACCATCACCACCACCACCATCACCACCAGTGCCACCACCCTCCCCACCCCCACCCACTTTGCCGCCCACTTTCTGCGCCTCACTCGCCGCCCGAGCAGCCGCCTGCTGCCTCAGCACAGCCTCCTTGGCAGCTAGCTTTGCTACTGCCTTAGCCGCAACCAAAGCCCGCTTCACTCGCTCCACCTCGGTCTGCTTCTCCCACTTCAGCCCCAGCGCATCCGCAGCCTCTGCCCACTTCACCGCACTCAACCTCTCATCACCGGCGTCCACCGCTTCCCGTGCCGCCGCCTCCGCCGCACCCTGCGCTTCCCCGGCCTCCCTCGCCGCATCCTCCGCCTGACTCTTAGCTAAAACCAGCCGGTCCACCTCAGCATCCGCCTGTTGCTTAGCCTCCAGTGCTTTATCCGCCGCCGCTTGCTTCTCTGCTGCAGCAGCCGCGGCAGCACTGGCCTTTTCAGCCATCAGGGCTAGCCGCGCCGCAGCCACCCTCTCTCTAAACGTCCTCTTCTTCTCCTCCTTTTGCTCCTTAGCCGCGTCTCGTTCGGCCCGAGCCGCGTTCTTCCGGGCCGTCCCCCGCTTCTTCTTATCCTCTATCTCCGGTTTGCTCCTCTCTGCTTCATCCACAAGCTCCTGCCGCTTCTCCTCCACTGCATTAGCAGCCTCCCCAGCAGCTTCCTCCTTCCCATCTGCCTCCTCTCTCGCCTGGTCCGCTCTAGCCCGCGCAGCGTCTGCCTCTTTCTGCGCTTGCTTCGCCTCCTCCCGCCTCTTCTTCCCGCTCGCCCCACCCCTAGAAGTCTTGGCTTCTCTTGCCTTTTTGTCAGCCCGTGCTTGAGCTGCCTCTGCGTCTTTCTCCCTCTGCAGGGCAATCGCATTCTCCTTTTCAGCGTCGGCTTTCGCAGCCTCTGCTGCCTGAGCGGCCTTTTGATACTCCCTCTTTTTCTGCTCCAGGGGAGAGAGCTCCTTCTCAGGTGGAGGTGGGGGAGGGGGCGTCTCAGGCTCTTCTTCAGATTCACCTGAATCCCCGTCGTCTGAGCCATCTCCTCCACTCTCCCCACCTTCCCCTCCCTCCTCATCACCTCCTCCCTCATTCCCTTCCTCTCCGCTTCCCCCCTCTTCTCCGCTTCCCCCCTCTTCTCCGCTTCCCCCTTCCTCTCCGCTTCCCCCTTCCTCTCCGCTTCCCCCCTCCCCTCCACTCCCCCCTTCCTCTCCGCTTCCCCCATCACTCCCTCCCTCTCCCCCTTCCCCTGCTCCTCCTTCCGAAGGTTCCTGTGAACCTTCCCCTGACCCTGACGAATCACCTGGTGGAGCACCACCAGTGGTTTCATCTCCACCTGGATTGTCCACGTCAGCTGGCGGCGGAGGTGGTGCTACATCTCCTGGGAGTGACGTGTCTTCGTTCGCCGGCGGAAGTGGAGTTGCATCTCCGGTATTTTCGGTTCCATCTCCAGGAGTTTCATCTGCCGAAACGCTTCCGTCCGTTGATGCTGCTTCGCCAGTTTCAGTTTCATCACCTGGTGCTGCTGTATCAGAAGTTCCCGTTTCATCCGTTCCCGTATCATCTGTTCCCGAATCATCCGTTCCCGTAGCATCCGTTCCCGTATCATCCGTTCCCGTATCATCCGTTCCCGTATGAGAGATTCCCGTATCAGCCGTCCCCGAATCAGCCGTTCCCGAATCAGCCGTTCCCGAATCAGCCGTTCCCGTATCAGAGGTTCCCGTATCAGCCGTCCCCGAATCAGCCGTTCCCGAATCAGACGTTCCCGAATCAGCCGTTCCCGAATCAGCCGTTCCCGTATCATCCGTTCCCGAATCAGCTGTTCCCGAATCAGCCGTCCCCGAATCAGCCGTCCCCGAATCAGCCGTTCCCGAATCAGCCGTCCCCGAATCAGCCGTCCCCGAATCAGTCGTTCCCGAATCAGTCGTTCCCGCATCAGGTGTTCCCGTTTGAGGCGTTCCAGTAACAGGAGTCGTGTCACCCTCACTAGTGTCGCAACCCTCTTCGTCGCTCCCATCGTTACAGTCGCGCGTGCCGTCGCACATGCGACTCTCCTCGTAACACCGCAAGCCGTCGTCGCACTTGCTCCACCCGCTGGGGCACTCCCAGGTCGCGCAGAACGCGGAGTCCTCGTCGGAAGGCGCGTCCGCGTCGCTGCAGTTGGGCGCGCCGTCGCACACCTGCGTGTCGCTTATGCACTCGTCGGTCGTCGCGCACACGAACTGCGACGGAGGGCAGCGAGGGGGGGAAGCGGAGTTCGGATGGTTTCTTTTAGGCTTCGAACTCCTGCGTGTCACACATGAACTCGTCGGTTGTCGCGCGCAATAAATGTATTCGGAGCAGAGCAGAGCAGTGCAGAGCAGAGAAGAGCAGAGCACACGAACATTGGCATCAATAGCAACTCCCAGCATCCCGCAGCGGCGCAATACGCACCAGAGAATCGTCGTCAGGACATGCATCCAGCGCCGCAGCTCCAGTTACCAGCATCGCGATCATCGCAAGCGTCGCCAGCAGCGAGACTAACGCGAATGATCTCGCTAGCCGTGCACTTCTAAGCCCCATTTTGGCCCTAGACATGCTATTCATCCGTGCAGGGCTGCGCGCATTCTCGTGTGGCGTGGATCTTCGCGGTGATTGAATGCTACCCACTAAGCTAGGCCCTCGCGACCGCAACTAGTCCTGTTCGGACACGAATCGGAGTTCTGAAAACCAGAGCGAGTTAGCTAACGCGTTTGCTGGTTAGAATGTGGGAGTTGGGGAAAATGAGAGGGAGCGACGGGAGACGGGAAGAGCAACGGAGGGAAGAGGGAGCTGTTGCCCTGAGGTGGGGAAGGTGGGGCTTTCCCCGCTTGTAGCTGTCCTTGTGCTGGTTACAGTAGTGCATTCCGCGAAGCATTCTGGTGCAGTTACAGTACGATGACACCAGCTTAACTCACTGGAACGCACACAACCATGGAATGTGCTACACTTACCACTTTGCATCACATAAAAAATCGAGTGACCAGTTGGGCATTTCCTGGCACACGATGCGATTCGAGAAGTCATTGTTGAGTTGCAGCGGTGTTTGTCAACTCCGACCAGACAAGTCTTGGCTGGCTGGATGTGGTTGGAGGGGGGGTGGGTGTGGCGGCGATCGAATGGTTATGGCGAAAGCTGACAGCCCACGTTGGATCTTTTGACGAAACTCGCGACAGTGTTCATGCAGTAAAATTCTGCCTTCTGCGAATTGCTTTGGCAAGGGGGTAGACAGGTGCAGGTGAACAGCAGATAACCACGTCAGCAGGCACAGCTGAAGCAGGTGGATTGTATTTCAGGCGAAACGCAGGTGAATCTCAAGAATACGCTATACAGGCAACCTTATCCGCCAATGATTCTCCACAACAATTATCACATGAAAACTAAGTATAAACATTATTTTCAACGCGGAAATACTCGTATCCCATATCACATCGTTGCCATTGGATCAGTTGGTTTCGCACTACCGTCCCCGCCATTATCAGCCCCGAAATTCCCCGAACGGATTTCGAAGCGCCAATCGCTCGCAGCATACAAGGGCGTGCGGCGAACAATAACTACCTTTTAATCCGCTCTTATGGCGTGTGCGATCTCCGCGCATCCCGCAAACAATCTCTGCCCCCAAACCCCGAACCCTCATTCCTCGCTCTCGCAGCGCGAAGTAACTCCTTCTCGCCTCGTTTCGTTTCCCGCTCATTTGCACACCAATGCGCTTCGCCGACCGTTCTCACGGCGCGACTATTTCCCTTCCTCTGACTCCCGTTATCGAAGCATCCGCCTAGTCTCCCGCCACTCAAGCCAAGGATTCTCTTCCACAGGACTTAAGCAATCTATGGCGGCGGTGCGAGCGCAATCGGCGGCGGATTCTGTGGGGGTGGAGCGGCTAGAGATAACGCAGCCCGACGACTGGCACTTGCACGTGCGGGATGGCGCTGCGCTGAAATCCGTTGTGCCGTTCAGGTGAGAGCTCAGGTGAAATCTCAGGTAGAACTTCAGGTGCCAGGTGTCTGTCTTCGTCTTAGAGAATCGCATGCACAATGCATGCACACCATCCCCCTCCTCTCTCCCCCTCTTGTTCCCCCTCTTCCCTCCTGCTCCCCATTTCTTCCCCTCTCTCCCCCTTTCTCCACCCTTCCTCCACCCTTCCCACCCTTCCCCTCTTCCCCTCCTCTTCCCCTCTCCCCCACCTACCCCTCCTCCTCCCCCCTACCCCCTTCCCCGCAGCGCGGCCGTCTTCCACCGAGCGGTCATCATGCCCAACCTGCGCCCACCGGTCACCACCGCACTGGCAGCAGCAGAGTACCGCGAGCGGGTGCTGGCAGCGGTGCCAGAGGGGAGGCGAGGGGAGGAGGGCTTTAAGCCGCTCATGACGCTGTACCTTACAGATGACACCACAGCGGAAGAGGTGCAGAGAGCAAGTGAGTGTGAGAGGAAAGGAGAAGAATGGGAGGCGAGGGGAGCATGGCTTTAAGCCGCTGATGACGCTTCACCTCGCAGATGACACCACGCCGGAAGAGGTGCAGAGAGCGAACGAGTGTGCTGGGAGTGTGAGAGGAAAGGAGGAGTGGGAGGCGAGGGGAGGAGGGCTTTAAGCCGCTGATGACGCTCTATCTCACAGATGACACCACACCAGAGGAGGTGCAGAAAGCAAGTGAGTGTGCATTGGGAGCAGTGCGAGAGGAAAGGAGAAGAGAAGAGAGGGGAGGGGAGGCAGGTTTTAAGCCGCTCATGAAGCTCTCCATCTCACAGATGCCATGTCACCACCCCACACCACAACACACCACAGTGCACTCCCTTTGCTCCCGTTCTCTCCTCCCTCCCTCTGTCAACCCCCCATTGGGAGCACGGTAAGCACAGCTGAAGCCACGCCAACCTATCAACTCTAGCCGAATGACTCATCAACGCCAACTGCTTCACCTGCTCAACTTGAAGTGCTCCCCCACCCACCCCAACAGAGGACGGAGGCGTGGTGGTGGCGTTCAAGCTGTATCCTGCGGGAGCAAAGCAGTAACGCTGTGCTCCTTCCCTCTCTCCCCTGCTCAACCCCCCAACTCTGATTTTCCATCCAGAGGACGGAGGCCTACTGGTGGCGTTCAAGCTGTACCCCGCAGGAGCGACTACCAACTCAGCAGCGGGGTTGACCCGGCCATCACTGCTCCCGCTGACAATGCTCCCTCTCTCCCTTAATCCCTTCTATATCCTGCTCCATGCCTCAACAGAGGACGGGGGTCTAGTGGTGGCGTTCAAGCTGTACCCCGCGGGAGCCACAACCAACTCAGCAGCGGGGGTGACGGACCTATTTGGCCGCTGCTTCCCTGCGATAGAGCACATGGCGCACATTGGCATGCCGCTGCTGGTGAGTTGAGTGTGGGAGGGGGCAAGAAAGATTCCATTCACCGGGTAATCTCGCCTCTGCTGTTAGGGAAGCCAACAATCCAACCTTCCGTGTCCAACCCCCCTCCCTCCACTCCCAGCTGCATGGCGAGGTGGTGGACCGTGGACCCATGGTAGACATGTTCGATCGCAAGAAAGAGTTGATCCACCGTGAGAAAGCCATGGTCCTCTCGCCCCTGCTGGCCCCGCCTGCCCTCACATGCGGTCGTCTTACCCCCTCCCACCCTCTCCTTCCCCACTCACTCCCCCCGCCCCTCTGTCTCCCCCATTGATCTTCTCTTCTCAGCTGCACGGGGAGGTGGTGGATCCATCAGTCGACATGTTCGACCGCGAGAAGGAGTTCATCCACCGAGACCTCTCGCCTCTGCTTGCGCGCCTGCCCATACACCTTCCTTGACCCCTTCCATTCTCCTCCCCTTCACTCATTGCAGCTGCACGGGGAGGTGGTGGATCCATCAGTCGACATGTTCGACCGCGAGAAGGAGTTCATCCACTGAGACCTCTCGCCTCTGCTAGCGCGCCTGCCCATACACCTTCCTTGACCCCTTCCATTCTCCTCCCCTTCACTCATTGCAGCTGCATGGGGAGGTGGTGGATCCATCAGTCGACATGTTCGACCGCGAGAAGGAGTTCATCCACCGAGACCTCTCGCCTCTGCTTGCGCGCCTGCCCATACACCTTCCTTGACCCCTTCCATTCTCCTCCCCTTCACTCATTGCAGCTGCACGGGGAGGTGGTGGATCCATCAGTCGACATGTTCGACCGCGAGAAGGAGTTCATCCACCGAGTCCTCTCACCTCTCCTAGCCCGCCTACCCACCCTGCGAGTGGTCCTCGAGCACGTCACCACCGCAGATGCCCTCAACTTGCCCTCCCCCACCCTCTCCTTCCCCCCCCCCCACCCCTCCTTCTCTTTCGCCTCCCCTTAATTCTCTCAGCTCCACGGGGAGGTGGTGGACCCATCAGTGGACATGTTCGACCGCGAAAAGGAGTTCATCCATCAAGTTCTCTCGCCTCTCCTAGCCCGCCTGCCCTCCCTGCGAGTGGTTCTCGAGCACGTCACCACCGCAGATGCAGTCGAGTTTGTGTTGAAAGCACCTGAGGGGCGGGTGGCTGCTACAGTGACCCCGCAGCACCTGCTGTGGAACCGCAATGCGCTGTTCACGGGAGGCATCCGTCCCCACCACTTCTGCCTGCCTGTGCTCAAGCGAGAAACTCACCGTGAGTCCCGCTGTGCCCCTCTGGCAGAAGAGAAAATCACCTGAATGCATGTCCTCAGAGTGCGAAAGGGAGGGACACGCCGCAGCACCTGCTGTGGAACCGCAACGCACTGTTCACCGGGGGTATTCGCCCGCACCACTTCTGCCTGCCCGTGTTGAAATGAGAAACCCACCGTAAGTTTCAGTGCCATGAGAGGTACTGCTGTAGCACCTGCTGTGGAACCGCAACGCGCTGTTCACCGGGGGTATTCGCCCGCACCACTTCTGCTTGCCTGTGCTCAAGCGAGAGACACACCGTGAGTCTTTTGAGAAACACGCCGTGAGTTTCACCGCAAAGAGAGAGACACCCGCTGCACCTGCTGTGGAACCGCAATGCTCTGTTCACCGGGGGCATTCGGCCGCACCACTTCTGCCTGCCTGTGTTGAAGCGAGAAACACACCGTAAGTTTCACTGTGAGGAGAGAGACTGCCGCTGCACCTGCTGTGGAACCGCAACGCGCTGTTCACAGGGGGTATCCGCCCGCACCACTTCTGCTTGCCTGTGTTGAAGCGAGAAACACACCGTGAGTCTCGTTGTTTCATCAGAGGTGGTGAGGAAGATGAGACTCGCGTGCTGATAAAGAGAGACGAGCGATAACCACTAGTAAATATTTTGTTTCTCTTGTTTCTCCTCGAGTGCGTTCCTGCATCTGTGTTCTCCTCGTTCCTCATCCTTCCTCCTTCCTCCTTCTGCCTTCCCCATTATCAGGTCAGGCCATTGTCGCAGCAGTGACGGGCGGCAGCACTCGTTTCTTTCTCGGCACCGACAGCGCGCCTCACGAGCGCACCACTAAGGAGGCGCCATGTGGCTGCGCCGGGATATTCTCTGCCCACGCCGCCCTGCCCCTATACGCCCGAGCATTCGAGCAAGCAGGCGCACTGGACAAGCTAGAGGCATTCACCAGCTTCAACGGCCCTGATTTCTACGGCCTGCCTCGCAACTCCCGCCGCATCACTCTCATCCGCCAGCCGTGGGCCGTGCCTGACTCGTACCCGTATGGGGAAGGCAATGGATCTCTCGTGCCCATGCTGGCAGGCGAGCAGCTAGACTGGCAGGTGCTGCCTTTGGATCACTGAACGAAGCTTGAACAGGCGTCAATGACTCCCGCCGCATCACTCTCATCCGCCAGCCGTGGGCCGTGCCCGACTCGTACCCGTATGAGGATGGCAATGGCTCCCTCGTGCCCATGCTGGCAGGGGAGCAGCTGGAGTGACAGGTGCTACCGTTGAATAACTGGACCAGGCTTGAATAGGTGTCAAATTGTCAATAACCCCCGCTGCGTCATTCTCATCCGCCAGCTGTGGGCCGTGTCTGACTCGTATTCGTACGGGGAAGGTGGATCCCTCGTGCCCATGCTGGCAGGGGAGCAGCTAGAGTGGCAGGGGAGCAGCTAGAGCGGCAGGGGAGCAGCTAGAGAGGCAGAGCAGGTGCTGCCCTCTGACAACCGAACCAAGCATAAGTTCCGATCCGAACCAAGCCTAGATCAAGCTTGGCTCATTCTCACTGACCCTGCTTCGCCCCCTTGGGTCGCGCCCAATTAGCAGTGGGGATCCTAGGACCTGCCAGAGTTCCATGCTTGCAGGGGGGCAGCTGATGTGGCAGCTGAAGTGGCAGGTGTAGTGGCAGGTGCTGTCTATAGAGGTCCAATAATAACCTCGGATAAAGGTGTTTACTGTACTGTGATGTTTGATCCAGTTTGCCTGGTGGGAATCACAACAATAGAGCAGCGCAGTACACTTGACTCTTCATGAGGCTCGCATAGAGAGCTTACAATAAATAGGTACACTCTCACGGTCACCTCTTGCTCTGTTTGTTATAATGCTCGATAAGCTTTGCAACCTGCAAGTCATGCATCGGTTAGCTTTACGCGGCACGTGTGAGCTGAGCTATATGTTGCAACGTGCTCCTCCATGCATATAGTGCCACAAACCTCATGGCAGGGCAGTCTGTTATCTGGTGCTACTTCTGAGGCGCCACAACACTCTGTCTCCCTGCCCTGTCTGCTCCATGCCTTGCTGTAAGCACCACCGCCGATAACACGGCCCCATGACACGCCCCACCACACATCTATTTTTGAGTCGACTCAAAAACACGGCCCCATGACACGACCCACCACACATCCACTGGCCTCTGCCCGTTTGACCAATGACTCAGGAGTCAGTACCGCTATGCCCCCTGCCTGGCCCCATCCCACACTTATAATATCACGCCCCTGCCTGCCCCCCCATCACCCTGTGCCGTTTGATCAGCTGCAGTAAGAACACATTCCAAGAGACCACAGGCCCAGCTTCGAGGTGCCGCAAAAGGCCTCTATGCCACAGCCTGCCCCATGAACCAGTGTCCCTATGCCGCTATCTCCACCCCTGCCCGCCCCCGTGACTCTATGGCTCAGCGCTCCTGTGTCTCTACGCCCCGGCCTGCCCCATGACTCTCTGCCGTTTGATCAGCTGCAGCAGAAACACATTCGCCCGCACCACTTCTGCTTGCCTGTGTTGAAGCGGGAGACACACCGTAAGTTTCACTGTGAGGAGAGAGACTGCAGCAGCACCTGCTGTGGAACCGCAATGCGCTGTTCACCGGGGGCATTCGGCCGCACCACTTCTGCCTGCCTGTGCTCAAGCGAGAAACTCACCGTGAGTTTCCCTCTCCCAGTTCTGTCTGCCCGTTCACTTCATGCCCCAACACCTGAGGGGCGGGTGGCTGTTACAGTGACCCCGCAGCACCTGAGGGGCGGGTGGCAGCTACAGTGACCCCGCAGCACCTGAGGCGCGGGTGGCTGCTACAGTGACGCCGCAGCACCCACTGAGGAACCTCAGTGCTCTGTTTGCTGGAGGCATTCGGCCACACCCCTTCTGCCTTCCTGTGCTCATGAGAGAGAGACACACCGGAAGTTTCACCTGCTGCGAGGAGGGATTAGCATGGCATGCACACCAACGAGAGAGGAAAGAGAATCACAGGTGAAGCACACAAACACGGCCCTACATCTGTGTTCTCCCTTCTCAACCCTTCTCCCTCCTTCTCCCTCCTCCTCCCTCCTCCTTCCCTCTTACCAGGCCAAGCGATAGTGGAAGCAGTGACGGGCGGCAGCACTCGTTTCTTTCTCGGCACCGACAGCGCGCCTCACGAGCGGGCCACTAAGGAGGCGCCATGTAGCTGTGCCGGGATCTTCTCTGCGCACGCCGCCCTGCCTCTTTACGCCCGGGCATACGAGCAGGTGAGTGTGAGGTGTTACTGATGAGGTGTGACCAAGTGAGACCAGGTGTGACCATGTGTGACCAGGTGAGACCAGGTGTGACCAGGTGAGACCAGGTGAGACCAGGTGTGACCAGGTGAGACCAGGTGTGACCAGGTGTGACCAGGTGAGACCAGGTGCGACCAGGTGTGACCACGTGAGACCAGGTGAGACCAGGCGAGACCAAGTGAGACCAGGTGCGACCAGGTGTGACCAGGTGTGACCAGGTGTGACCAGGTGTTACCAGGTGTGACCAGGTGTGACCAGGTGAGACCAGGTGTGACCAAGTGAGACTAGGTGAGACCAGGTGGGACCAGGTCAGACCAGGTCAGACCAGGTGGGACCAGGTGGGACCAAGTGTGACCAAGTGTGACCAGGTGAGACCAGGTGAGACCAGGTGTGACCAGGTGTGACCAGGTGAGACCAGGTGGGACCAGGTGGGACCAGGTGTGACCAAGTGTGACCAGGTGTGACCAAGTGAGATTAGGTGTGACCAGGTGAGACCAGGTGAGACCAGGTGGGACCAGGTGGGACCAGGTGTGACCAAGTGTGACCAAGTGTGACCAGGTGAGACCAGGTGTGACCAGGTGTGACCAGGTGTGACCAGGTGAGACCAGGTGTGACCAGCTGTGACCAGGTGGGACCAGGTGAGACCAGGTGAGACCAGGTGCGACCAGGTGCGACCAGGTGTGACCAGGTGTGACCAGGTGTGACCAGGTGTGACCAGGTGTGACCAGGTGAGACCAGGTGCGACCAGGTGTGACCAAGTGTGACCAGGGGAGACCAGGCAAGACCAGGCGAGACCAGGTGTGACCAGGTGTGACCAGGTGTGACCAGGTGTGACCAGGTGTGACCAGGTGTGACCAAGTGTGACCAGGTGAGACCAGGTGTGACCAGGTGAGACCAGGTGAGACCAGGTGTGATTAGGTGAGACCAGGCGAGACCAGGTGGGACCAGGTGGGACCAAGTGTGACCAAGTGTGACAGGTGAGACCAGGTGAGACCAGGTGTGACCAGGTGTGACCAGGTGAGACCACCAGGTGAGACCAGGTGAGACCAGGTGTGACCAAGTGAGACCAGGTGAGAGACCAGGTGTGACCAGGTGAGACCAGGTGTGACCAGATGAGACCAGGTGTGACCAGGTTTGACCAGGTGTGACCAGTTGTGACCAGGTGTGTCCAGGTGAGACCACGTGGGACCAAGTGGGACCAAGTGTGACCAAGTGTGACCAGGTGTGACCAGGTGAGACCAGGTGTGACCAGGTGAGACCAGGTGAGACCAGGTGGGACCAGGTGGGACCAGGTGTGACCAAGTGTGACCAAGTGTGACCAGGTGAGACCAGGTGTGACCAGGTGGGACCAGGTGTGACCAGGTGTGACCAGGTGTGACCAGGTGAGACCAGGTGGGACCACGTGCGACCAGGTGAGACCAGTTGAGACCAGATGTGACCAGGTGAGACCAGGTGTGACCAGGTGAGACCAGGCGAGACCAGGGGAGACCAGGGGAGACCAGGTGTGACCAGGTGAGACCAGGTGAGACAAGGTGAGACCAGGTGTGACCAGGTGAGACCAGGTGCGACCAGGTGCGACCAGGTGCGACCAGGTGTGACCAGGTGTGACCAGGTGTGACCAGGTGTGACCAGGTGTGACCAGGTGAGACCAGGTGTGACCAGGTGTGACCAAGTGTGACCAGGGGAGACCAGGCAAGACCAGGCGAGACCAGGTGTGACCAGGTGTGACCAGGTGTGACCAGGTGTGACCAGGTGTGACCAAGTGTGACCAGGTGTGACCAGGTGACACCAGGTGTGACCAGGTGAGACCAGATGAGACCAGGTGTGATTAGGTGAGACCAGGCGAGACCAGGTGGGACCAGGTGGGACCAAGTGTGACCAAGTGTGACAGGTGAGACCAGGTGAGACCAGGTGTGACCAGGTGTGACCAGGTGAGACCACCAGGTGAGACCAGGTGAGACCAGGTGTGACCAGGTGAGACCAGGTGTGACCAGGTGAGACCAGGTGAGAGACCAGGTGTGACCAGGTGAGACCAGGTGTGACCAGATGAGACCAGGTGTGACCAGGTTAGACCAGGTGTGACCAGTTGTGACCAGGTGTGACCAGGTGAGACCAGGTGGGACCAGGTGGGACCAGGTGTGACCAAGTGTGACCAGGTGTGACCAGGTGAGACCAGGTGTGACCAGATGAGACCAGGTGAGACCAGGTGGGACCAGGTGGGACCAGGTGTGACCAAGTGTGACCAAGTGTGACCAGGTGAGACCAGGTGTGACCAGGTGGGACCAGGTGTGACCAGGTGTGACCAGGTGTGACCAGGTGAGACCAGGTGGGACCAGGTGCGACCAGGTGAGACCAGTTGAGACCAGGTGTGACCAGGTGAGACCAGGTGTGACCAGGTGAGACCAGGCGAGACCAGGGGAGACCAAGGGAGACCAGGTGTGACCAGGTGAGACCAGGTGAGACAAGGTGAGACCAGGTGTGACCAGGTGAGACCAGGTGTGACCAGGTGTGACCAGGTGTGACCAGATGAGACCAGGTGGGACCAGGTGTGACCAAGTGTGACCAAGTGTGACCAGGTGAGACCAGGTGTGACCAGGTGTGACCAGGTGTGACCAGGTGAGACCAGGTGTGACCAAGTGTGACCAGGTGGGACCTGGTGAGACCAGGTGAGACCAGGTGCGACCAGGTACGACCAGGTGTGACCAGGTGTGACCAGGTGTGACCAGGTGTGACCAGGTGTGACCAGGTGAGACCAGGTGAGACCAGGTGTGACCAAGTGTGACCAAGGGAGACCAGGCAAGACCAGGCGAGACTAGGTGTGACCAGGTGTGACCAGGTGTGACCAGGTGTGACCAGGTGTGACCAGGTGTGACCAGGTGAGACCAGGTGTGACCAGGTGAGACGAGGTGAGACCAGGTGTGATTAGGTGAGACCAGGCGAGACCAGGTGGGACCAGGTGGGACCAAGTGTGACCAGGGGAGACCAGGCAAGACCAGGCGAGACCAGGTGTGACCAGGTGTGACCAGGTGTGACCAGGTGTGACCAGGTGTGACCAGGTGTGACCAGGTGAGACCAGGTGTGACCAGGTGAGACCAGGTGAGACCAGGTGTGATTAGGTGAGACCAGGCGAGACCAGGTGGGACCAGGTGGGACCAAGTGTGACCAAGTGTGACAGGTGAGACCAGGTGAGACCAGGTGTGACCAGGTGTGACCAGGTGAGACCACCAGGTGAGACCAGGTGAGACCAGGTGTGACCAGGTGAGACCAGGTGAGAGACCAGGTGTGACCAGGTGAGACCAGGTGTGACCAGATAGACCAGGTGTGACCAGGTTAGACCAGGTGTGACCAGTTATGACCAGGTGTGACCAGGTGAGACCAGGTGGGACCAGGTGGGACCAGGTGTGACCAAGTGTGACCAGGTGTGACCAGGTGAGACCAGGTGTGACCAGGTGAGACCAGGTGAGACCAGGTGGGACCAGGTGGGACCAGGTGTGACCAAGTGTGACCAAGTGTGACCAGGTGAGACCAGGTGTGACCAGGTGGGACCAGATGTGACCAGGTGTGACCAGGTGTGACCAGGTGAGACCAGGTGGGACCAGGTGCGACCAGGTGAGACCAGGTGAGACCAGGTGTGACCAGGTGAGACCAGGTGTGATCAGGTGAGACCAGGCGAGACCAGGAGAGACCAGGGGAGACCAGGTGTGACCAGGTGAGACCAGGTGAGATAAGGTGAGACCAGGTGTGACCAGGTGAGACCAGGTGTGACCAGGTGTGACCAGGTGTGACCAGGTGTGACCAGATGAGACCAGGCAAGACGAGGGGAGACCAGGTGTGACCAGGTGTGACCAGGTGCGACCAGGTGTGACCAGGTGTTACCAAGTGTGACCAGGTGTGACCAGGTGAGACCAGGTGTGACCAAGTGAGACCAGGTGAGACCAGGTGTGACCAGGTGAGACCAGGTGAGACCAGGTGGGACGAGGTGGGACCAAGTGTGACCAGGTGTGACCACGTGTGACCAGGTGAGACCAGGTGTGACCAGGTGTGACCAGGTGTGACCAGCTATTACCAGGTGCGACCAGGTGCGACCAGGTGTGACCAGGTGTGACCAGGTGGGACCAGGTGGGACCAGGTGTGACCAAGTGTGACCAGGTGTGACCAGGTGAGATCAGGTGTGACCAGGTGAGACCAGGTGAGACCAGGTGGGACCAGGTGGGACCAGGTGTGACCAAGTGTGACCAAGTGTGACCAGGTGAGACCAGGTGTGACCAGGTGTGACCAGGTGTGACCAGGTGAGACCAGGTGTGATCAGGTGTGACCAGGTGGGACCAGGTGAGACCAGGTGAGACCAGATGCGACCAGGTGCGACCAGGTGTGACCAAGTGTGACCAGGTGTGACCAGGTGTGACCAGGTGTGACCAGGTGAGACCAGGTGTGACCAGGTGTGACCAAGTGTGACCAGGTGAGACCAGGTGTGACCAAGTGGGACCAGGTGTGACCAGGTGTGACCAGGTGTGACCAGGTGAGACCAGGTGGGACCAGGTGCGACCAGGTGAGACCAGGTGAGACCAGGTGTGACCAGGTGAGACCAGGTGTGACCAGGTGAGACCAGGCGAGACCAGGGGAGACCAGGGGAGACCAGGTGTGACCACGTGAGACCAGGTGAGATAAGGTGAGACCAGGTGTGACGAGGTGAGACCAGGTGTGACCAGGTGCGACCAGGTGAGACCAGGTGTGACCAGGTGTGACCAGGTGTGACCAGGTGAGACCAGGTGGGACCAGGTGCGACCAGGTGAGACCAGGTGAGACCAGGTGTGACCAGGTGAGACCAGGTGTGACCAGGTGAGACCAGGCGAGACCAGGGGAGACCAGGGGAGACCAGGTGTGACCAGGTGAGACCAGGTGAGATAAGGTGAGACCAGATGTGACGAGGTGAGACCAGGTGTGACCAGGTGTGACCAGATGAGACCAGGCAAGACGAGGGGAGACCAGGTGTGACCAGGTGTGACCAGGTGCGACCAGGTGTGACCAGGTGTTACCAGGTGTGACCAGGTGTGACCAGGTGAGACCAGGTGTGACCAAGTGAGACCAGGTGAGACCAGGTGTGACCAGGTG
This sequence comes from Closterium sp. Naga37s-1, assembly GCA_947471745.1. NCBI lineage: Eukaryota > Viridiplantae > Streptophyta > Zygnematophyceae > Desmidiales > Closteriaceae > Closterium > Closterium sp. Naga37s-1. Next base: position 436,361 of record CANJKZ010000549.1, read on the forward strand.
AGACCAGGTGAGACAAGGTGGGACGAGGTGGGACCAAGTGTGACCAGGTGTGACCAGGTGAGACCAGGTGAGACCAGGTGTGACCAGGTGAGACCAGGTGGGACCACGTGGGACAGGTGTGACCAAGTGTGACCAGGTGTGATCAGGTGAGACCAGGTGGGACCAGGTTGGACCAGGTGTGACCAAGTGTGACCAAGTGTGACCAGGTGTGACCAGGTGTGACCAGGTGTGACCAGGTGTGACCAGGTGTGACCAGGTGAGACCAGGTGGGACCAGGTGCGACCAGGTGAGACCAGGTGAGACCAGGTGTGACCAGGTGAGACCAGGTGTGACCAGGTGAGACCAGGCGAGACCAGGGGAGACCAGGGGAGACAAGGTGTGACCAGGTGAGACCAGGTGAGATAAGGTGAGACCAGGTGTGACGAGGTGAGACCAGGTGTGACCAGGTGTGACCAGATGAGACCAGGCAAGACGAGGGGAGACCAGGTGTGACCAGGTGTGACCAGGTGCGACCAGGTGTGACCAGGTTTTACCAGGTGTGACCAGGTGTGACCAGGTGAGACCAGGTGTGACCAAGTGAGACCAGGTGAGACCAGGTGTGACCAGGTGAGACCAGGTGAGACAAGGTGGGACGAGGTGGGACCAAGTGTGACCAGGTGTGACCAGGTGAGACCAGGTGAGACCAGGTGTGACCAGGTGAGACCAGGTGGGACCACGTGGGACAGGTGTGACCAAGTGTGACCAGGTGTGATCAGGTGAGACCAGGTGGGACCAGGTAGGACCAGGTGTGACCAGGTGTGACCAGGTGTGACCAGGTGTGACCAGGTGAGACCAGGTGTGACCAGGTGAGACCAGGTGTGACCAGGTGTGACCAGGTGAGACCAGGTGTGACCAGGTGTGACCAGGTGTGACTAGGTGAGACCAGGTGTGACCAGGTGAGACCTGGTGTGACCAGAAGAGACTAGGTGTGACCAGGTATGACTATGTGTGACTAGGTGTGACCAGGTGTGACCAGGTGAGACCAGGTGGGACCAGGTGTGACCACGTGTGACCAGGTGAGACCAGGTGTGACCAGGTGTGACCAGGTGTGACCAGGTATTACCAGGTGCGACCAGGTGCGACCAGGTGTGACCAGGTGTGACCAGGTGGGACTAGGTGGGACCAGGTGTGACCAAGTGTGACCAGGTGTGACCAGGTGAGATCAGGTGTGACCAGGTGAGACCAGGTGAGACCAGGTGGGACCAGGTGGGACCAGGTGTGACCAAGTGTGACCAAGTGTGACCAGATGAGACCACGTGTGACCAGGTGTGACCAGGTGTGACCAGGTGAGACCAGGTGTGACTAGGTGTGACCAGGTGGGACCAGGTGAGACCAGGTGAGACCAGGTGCGACCAGGTGCAACCAGGTGTGACCAATTGTGACCAGGTGTGACCAGGTGAGACCAGGTGTGACCAGGTGTGACCAAGTGTGACCAGGGGAGACCAGGCAAGACCAGGCGAGACCAGGTGTGATCAGGTGTGACCAGGTGTGATCAGGTGTGACTAGGTGTGACCAGGTGTGACCAGGTGAGACCAGGTGTGATTAGGTGAGACCAGGCGAGACCAGGTGCGACCAGGTGGGACCAAGTGTGACCAAGTGTGACAGGTGAGACCAGGTGAGACCAGGTGTGACCAGGTGTGACCAGGTGAGACCACCAGGTGAGACCAGGTGAGACCAGGTGTGAACAGGTGAGACCAGGAGAGAGACCAGGTGTGACCAGGTGAGACCAGGTGTGACCAGATAGACCAGGTGTGACCAAGTTAGACCAGGTGTGACCAGTTGTGACCAGGTGTGACCAGGTGAGACCAGGTGGGACCAGGTGGGACCAGGTGTGACCAAGTGTGACCAGGTGTGACCAGGTGAGACCAGGTGTGACCAGGTGAGACCAGGTGAGACCGGGTGGGACCAGGTGTGACCAGGTGAGACCAGGTGTGACCAGGTGTGACCAGGTGTGACCAGGTGTGACCAGGTGGGACCAGGTGCGACCAGGTGAGACCAGGTGTGACCAGGTGAGACCAGGTGAGACCAGGTGGGACCAGGTGGGACGAGGTGTGACCAAGTGTGACCAGGTGAGACCAGGTGTGACCAGGTGTGACCAGGTGTGACCAGGTGTGACCAGGTGGGACCAGGTGGGACCAGGTGTGACCAAGTGTGACCAAGTGTGACCAGGTGGGACCAGGTGTGACCAGGTGTGACCAGGTGTGACCAGGTGAGACCAGGTGGGACCAGGTGCGACCAGGTGAGACCAGGTGAGACCAGGTGTGACCAGGTGAGACCAGGTGTGACCAGGTAAGACCAGGCGAGACCAGGGGAGACCAGGGGAGACCATGTGTGACCAGGTGTGACCAGGTGAGACCAGGTGTGACCAGGTGTGACCAGGTGAGACCAGGTGTGACAAGGTGTGACCAGGTGTGACCAGGTGTGACCAGATGAGACCAGGCAAGACGAGGGGAGACCAGGTGTGACCAGGTGTGACCAGGTGCGACCAGGTGTGACCAGGTGTTACCAGGTGTGACCAGGTGTGACCAGGTGAGACCAGGTGTGACCAAGTGAGACAAGGTGAGACCAGGTGTGACCAGGTGAGACCAGGTGAGTCCAAGTGGGACCAGGTGGGACCAGGTGTGACCAAGTGTGACCAAGTGTGACCAGGTGAGACCAGGTGTGACCAGGTGGGACCAGGTGTGACCAGGTGTGACCAGGTGTGACCAGGTGAGACCAGGTGGGACCAGGTGCGACCAGGTGAGACCAGGTGAGACCAGGTGTGACCAGGTGAGACCAGGTGTGACCAGGTAAGACCAGGCGAGACCAGGGGAGACCAGGGGAGACCAGGTGTGACCAGGTGAGACCAGGTGAGATAAGGTGAGACCAGGTGTGACCAGGTGAGACCAGGTGTGACCAGGTGTGACCAGGTGTGACCAGGTGTGACCAGATGAGACCAGGCAAGACGAGGGGAGACCAGGTGTGACCAGGTGTGACCAGGTGCGACCAGGTGTGACCAGGTGTTACGAGGTGTGACCAGGTGTGACCAGGTGAGACCAGGTGTGACCAAGTGAGACCAGGTGAGACCAGGTGTGACCAGGTGAGACCAGGTGAGACCAGGTGGGACGAGGTGGGACCAAGTGTGACCAGGTGTGACCAGGTGAGACCAGGTGAGACCAGGTGTGACCAGGTGAGACCAGGTGGGACCACGTGGGACCAGGTGTGACCAAGTGTGACCAGGTGTGATCAGGTGAGACCAGGTGGGACCAGGTGGGACCAGGTGTGACCAAGTGTGACCAAGTGTGACCAGGTGTGACCAGGTGTGACCAGGTGTGACCAGGTGAGACCAGGTGTGACCAGGTGTGACCAGGTGAGACCAGGTGTGACCAGGTGTGACCAGGTGTGACCAGGTGAGACCAGGTGTGACCAGGTGAGACCTGGTGTGACCAGGTGAGACCAGGTGTGACCAGGTGTGACTATGTGTGACCAGGTGTGACCAGGTGTGACCAGGTGTGACCAGGTGAGACCAGGTGGGACCAGGTGTGACAACGTGTGACCAGGTGAGACCAGGTGTGACCAGGTGTGACCAGGTATTACCAGGTGCGACCAGGTGCGATCAGGTGTGACCAGGTGCGACCAGGTGGGACCAGGTGGGACCAGGTGTGACCAAGTGTGACCAGGTGTGACCAGGTGAGATCAGGTGTGACCAGGTGAGACCAGGTGAGACCAGGTGGGACCAGGTGGGACCAAGTGTGACCAAGTGTGACCAAGTGTGACCAGGTGAGACCAGGTGTGACCAGGTGTGACCAGGTGTGACCAGGTGAGACCAGGTGTGACCAGGTGTGACCAGGTGGGACCAGGTGAGACCAGGTGAGACCAGGTGCGACCAGGTGCGACCAGGTGTGACCAAGTGTGACCAGGTGTGACCTGGTGTGACCAGGTGTGACCAGGTGAGACCAGGTGTAACCAGGTGTGACCAAGTGTGACCAGGGGAGACCAGGCAAGACCAGGCGAGACCAGGTGTGACCAGGTGTGACCAGGTGTAACCAGGTGTGACCAGGTGTGACCAGGTGTGACCAGGTGAGACCAGGTGTGACCAGGTGAGACCAGGTGAGACCAGGTGTGATTAGGTGAGACCAGGCGAGACCAGGTGGGAGCAGGTGGGACCAAGTGTGACCAAGTGTGACAAGTGAGACCAGGTGAGACCAGGTGTGACCAGGTGTGACCAGGTGAGACCACCAGGTGAGACCAGGTGAGTCCCGGTGTGACCAGGTGAGACCAGGTGAGAGACCAGATGTGACCAGGTGAGACCAGGTGTGACCAGATGAGACCAGGTGTGACCAGGTTAGACCAGGTGTGACCAGTTGTGACCAGGTGTGACCAAGTGAGACCAAGTGGGACCAGGTGGGACCAGGTGTGACCAAGTGTGACCAGGTGTGACCAGGTGAGACCAGGTGTGACCAGGTGAGACCAGGTGGGACCAAGTGTGACCAAGTGTGACCAAGTGTGACCAGGTGAGACCAGGTGTGACCAGGTGTGACCAGGTGTGACCAGGTGAGACCAGGTGTGACCAGGTGTGACCAGGTGGGACCAGGTGAGACCAGGTGAGACCAGGTGCGACTAGGTGAGACCAGTTGAGACCAGGTGTGACCAGGTGAGACCAGGTGTGACCAGGTGAGACCAGGCGAGACCAGGGGTGACCAGGGTAGACCAGGTGTGACCAGGTGAGACCAGGTGAGACAAGGTGAGACCAGGTGTGACCAAGTGAGACCAGGTGTGACCAGGTGTGACCAGGTGTGACCAGGTGTGACCAGGTGTGACCAGATGAGACCAGGTGTGACCAGGTGAGACCAGGTGAGACCAGGTGTGATTAGGTGAGACCAGGCGAGACCAGGTGGGACCAGGTGGGACCAAGTGTGACCAAGTGTGACAGGTGAGACCAGGTGAGACCAGGTGTGACCAGGTGTGACCAGGTGAGACCACCAGGTGAGACCAGGTGAGACCAGGTGTGACCAGGTGAGACCAGGTGAGAGACCAGGTGTGAGCAGGTGAGACCAGGTGTGACCAGATAGACCAGGTGTGACCAGGCTAGACCAGGTGTGACCAGTTGTGACCAGGTGTGACCAGGTGAGACCAGGTGGGACCAGGTGGGACCAGGTGTGACCAAGTGTGACCAGGTGTGACCAGGTGAGACCAGGTGTGACCAGGTGAGACCAGGTGAGACCAGGTGGGACCAAGTGGGACCAGGTGTGACCAAGTGTGACCAAGTGTGACCAGGTGAGACCAGGTGTGACCAGGTGTGACCAGGTGAGACCAGGTGTGACCAGGTGAGACCAGGTGAGACCAGGTGGGACCAAGTGGGACCAGGTGTGACCAAGTGTGACCAAGTGTGACCAGGTGAGACCAGGTGTGACCAGGTGAGTCCAGGCGAGACCAGGGGAGACCAGGGGAGACCAGGTGTGACCAGGTGAGACCAGGTGAGACAAGGTGAGACCAGGTGTGACCAGGTGAGACCAGGTGTGACCAGGTGTGACCAGGTGTGACCAGGTGTGACCAGATGAGACCAGGCAAGACGAGGGGAGACCAGGTGTGACCAGGTGTGACCAGGTGCGACCAGGTGTGACCAGGTGCGACCAGGTGTGACCAGGTGTTACCACGTGTGACCAGGTGTGACCAGGTGAGACCAGGTGTGACCAAGTGAGACCAGGTGAGACCAGGTGTGACCAGGTGAGACCAGGTGAGACCAGGTGGGACGAGGTGGGAACAAGTGTGACCAGGTGTGACCAGGTGAGACCAGGTGAGACCAGGTGTGACCAGGTCAGACCAGGTGGGACCACGTGGGACCAGGTGTGACCAAGTGTGACTAGGTGTGATCAGGTGAGACCAGGTGGGACCAGGTGGGACAAGGTTGACCAAGTGTGACCAAGTGTGACCAGGTGTGACCAGGTGTGACCAGGTGTGACCAGGTGTGACCAGGTGAGACCAGGTGTGACCAGGTGAGACCACGTGTGACGAGGTGTGACCAGGTGAGACCAGGTGTGACCAGGTGTGACCAGGTGTGACCAGGTGAGACCACGTGTGACCAGGTGTGACCTGGTGTGACCAAGTGTGACCAAGTGTGACCAGGTGAGACCATGTGAGACCAGGTGTGACCAGGTGAGCCTAGGTGTGACCAGGTGGGACCAGGTGAGACCAGGTGTGACCAGGTGTGACCAGGTGTGACCAGGTGTGACCAAGTGTGACCAGGTGTGACCAGGTGTGACCAGGTGTGACCAGGTGGGACCAGGTGGGACCAGGTGAGACCAGGTGAGACCAGGTGAGACCAGGTGGGACCAGGTGGGACCAGGTGAGACCAGGTGAGACCAGGTGAGACCTGGTGAGACCAGGTGGGACCACGTGGGACCAGGTGAGACCAGGTGAGACCAGGTGAGACCAGGTGAGACCAGGTGAGACCAGGTGGGACCAGGTGAGACCAGGTGGGACTAGGTGAGACCAGGTGAGACCAGGTGTGACCAGGTGGGACCAGGTGAGACCAGGTGAGACCAGGTGGGACCAGGTGAGACTAGGTGAGACCAGGTGAGACCAGGTGGGACCAAGTGGGACCAGGTGTGACCAGGTGTGACCAGGTGTGACCAGGTGGGACCAGGTGATACCCGGTATGACCAGGTGGGACCAGGTGGGACCAGGTGAGACCACGTGTGACCAGGTGGGACCAGGTGGGACCAAGTAAGACCAGGTGAGACCAGGTGTGACCAGGTGTGACCAGGTGTGACCAGGTGAGACCAGGTGAGACCAGGTGCGACCAGGTGAGACCAAGTGGGACCAGGTGGGACCAGGTGAGACCAGGTGGGACCAGGTGAGACCAGGTGAGACCAGGTGAGACCAGGTGAGACCAGGTGGGACCAGGTGAGACCAGGTGGGACCAGGTGAGACCAGGTGAGACCAGGTGTGACCAGGTGGGACCAGGTGAGACCAGGTGAGACCAAGTGGGACCAGGTGAGACCAGGTGAGACCAGGTGTGACCAGGTGGGATTAGGTGAGACCAGGTGTGACCAGGTGGGACCAGGTGGGACCAGGTGGGACCAGGTGGGACCGGGTGAGACCAGGTGAGACCAGGTGAGACCAGGTGGGACCAGGTGAGACCAGGTGAGACCAGGTGGGACCAGGTGAGACCAGGTGTGACCAGGTGTGACCAGGTGGGACCAGGTGAGACCAGGTGAGACCAGGTGGGACCAGGTGGGACCAGGTGAGACCAGGTGAGACCAGGTGGGACCAGGTGAGACTAGGTGAGACCAGGTGAGACCAGGTGAGACCAGGTGGGACCAGGTGGGACCAGGTGAGACCACGTGTGACCAGGTGTGACCAGGTGGGACCAGGTGAGACCAGGTGAGACCAGGTGGGACCAGGTGAGACCAGGTGAGACCACCAGGTGAGACCATGTGAGACCAGGTGGGACCAGGTGAGACCAGGTGAGACCAGGTGAGACCAAGTGAGACAAGGTGGGACCAGGTGGGACCAGGTGAGACCAGGTGGGACCAGGTGAGACCAGGTGAGACCAGGTGAGACCAGGTGAGACCAGGTGGGACCAGGTGAGACCAGGTGGGACCAGGTGAGACCAGGTGAGACCAGGTGTGACCAGGTGGGACCAGGTGAGACCAGGTGAGACCAGGTGGGACCAGGTGAGACCAGGTGAGACCAGGTGAGACCAGCTGGGACCAGGTGGGACCAGGTGAGACCAGGTGTGACCAGGTAAGACCAAGTGGGACCAGGTGGGACTAGGGGAGACCAAGTGGGACCAGGTGGGACCAGGTTAGACTAGGGGAGACCAGGTGAGACTTGGTGAGATCAGGTGAGACCAGGTGGGACCAGGTGGGACCAGGTGAGACCAGGTGAGACCAGGTGAGACCAGGTGATACCAGGTGAGACCAGGTGAGACCAGGTGAGACCAGGTGAGACCAGGTGGGAACAGGTGGGACCAGGTGAGACCAGGTGAGACCAGGTGGGACCAGGTGGGACCACGTGAGACCAGGTGTGACCAGGTGTGACCAGGTGAGACCAGGTTTGACAAGGTGTGACGAGGTGAGACCAGGTGGGACCAAGTGAGACTAGTGGAGACCAGGTGAGACTTGGTGAGACCAGGTGGGACCAGGTGAGACCAGGTGAGACCAGGTGAGACCAGGTGGGACCAGGTGAGACCAGGTGAGACCACGAGGTGAGACCAGGTGTGACCAGGTGAGACCAGGTGTGACCAGGTGTGACCAGGTGTGACCAGGTGAGACCAGGTGTGACCAGGTGAGACCAGGTGTGACCAGGTGTGACTAGGTGAGACCAGGTGTGACCTGGTGTGACCAGGTGAGACCAGGTGTGACCAGGTGGGACCAGGTGTGACCAGGTGAGCCCAGGTGGGACCAGGTGAGACCAGGTGAGACCAGGTGAGACCAGGTGAGACCAGGTGAGACCAGGTGAGACCAGGTGAGACCAGGTGAGACCAGGTGAGACCAGGTGGGACCAGGTGGGACCAGGTGAGACCAGGTGAGACCAGGTGAGACCAGGTGAGACCAGGTGGGAACAGGTGGGACCAAGTGAGACCAGGTGAGACCAGGTGGGACCAGGTGGGACCAGGTGAGACCAGGTGTGACCAGGTGTGACCAGGTGAGACCAGGTTTGACAAGGTGTGACGAGGTGAGACCAGGTGGGACCAGGTGAGACTAGGGGAGACCAGGTGAGACTTGGTGAGACCAGGTGGGACCAGGTGAGACCAGGTGAGACCAGGTGAGACCAGGTGGGACCAGGTGAGACCAGGTGAGACCACGAGGTGAGACCAGGTGTGACCAGGTGAGACCAGGTGTGACCAGGTGTGACCAGGTGTGACCAGGTGAGACCAGGTGTGACCAGGTGAGACCAGGTGTGACCAGGTGTGACCAGGTGAGACCAGGTGTGACCTGGTGTGACCAGGTGAGACCAGGTGTGACCAGGTGGGACCAGGTGTGACCAGGTGAGCCCAGGTGGGACCAGGTGAGACCAGGTGAGACCAGGTGAGACCAGGTGAGACCAGGTGAGACTAGGTGAGACCAGGTGAGACCAGGTGAGACCAGGTGAGACCAGGTGAGACCTGGTGGGACCAGGTGGGACCAGGTGAGACCAGGTGAGACCAGGTGAGACCAGGTGAGACCAGGTGGGACCAGGTGGGACCAGGTGGGACCAGGTGAGACCAGGTGGGACCAGGTGAGACTAGGTGTGACCAGGTGTGACCAGGTGGGACCAGGTGAGACCAGGTGTGACCAGGTGGGACCAGGTGGGACCATGTGAGACCAGGTGTGACCAGGTGGGACCAGGTGGGACCGGGTGAGACTAGGTGAGACCAGGTGAGACCAGGTGGGACCAGGTGAGACCAGGTGAGACCAGATGAGACAAGGTGAGACCAGGTGGGACCAGGTGGGACCAGGTGAGACCAGGTGTGACCAGGTGTGACCAGGTGGGACCAGGTGAGACCAGGTGAGACCAGGTGGGACCAGGTGACACCAGGTGAGACCACCAGGTGAGACCAGGTGAGACCAGGTGGGACCAGGTGAGACCAGGTGAGACCAGGTGAGACCAGGTGAGACCAGGTGAGACCAGGTGGGACCAGGTGGGACCAGGTGAGACCAGGTGGGACCAGGTGAGACCAGGTGAGACCAGGTGAGACTAGGTGAGACTAGGTGGGACCAGGTGAGACCAGGTGGGACCAGGTGAGACCAGGTGAGACCAAGTGTGACCAAGTGGGGCCAGGTGAGACCAGGTGAGACCAGGTGGGACCAGGTGAGACCAGGTGAGACCAGGTGAGACCAGCTTGTGACCAGGTGGGACCAGGTGAGACCAGGTGTGACCAGGTAAGACCAAGTGGGACCAGGTGGGACTAGGGGAGACCAGGTGGGACCAGGTGGGACCAGGTTAGACTAGGGGAGACCAGGTGAGACTTGGTGAGACCAGGTGGGACCAGGTGGGACCAGGTGAGACTAGGGGAGACTCGGTGAGACTTGGTGAGACTAGGTGAGACCAGGTGGGACCAGGTGAGACGAGGTGAGAGCAGGTGAGACCAGGTGTGACCAGGTTGGACCAGGTGGGACCGGGTGAGACCAGGTGAGACCAGGTGAGAGCATGTGAGACCAGGTGGGACCATGTGAGACCAGCTGAGACCAGGTGAGACCAGGTGAGACCAGGTGGGACCAGGTGGGACCAGGTAAGACCAGGTGGGACCAGGTGAGACCAGGTGAGACCAGGTGAGACCAGGTGAGACCAGGTGGGACCAGGTGAGACCAGGTGAGACCAGGTGGGACCAGGTGAGACCAGGTGAGACCAAGTATGACCAAGTGGGACCAGGTGGGACTAGGGGAGACCAGGTGGGACCAGGTGGGACCAGTTGAGACTTGGTGAGACCAGGTGGGACCAGGTGGGACCAGGTGAGACTAGGGGAGACCAGGTGAGACTTGGTGAGACCAGGTGAGACCAGGTGGGACCAGGTGGGACCAGGTGAGACCAGGTGAGACCAGGTGAGACCAGGTGAGACCAAGTGGGACCAGCTGAGACCAGGTGAGACCAGGTGAGACCAGGTGAGACCAGGTGAGACCAGGTGAGACCAGGGGGGACCAGGTGGGACCAGGTGAGACCAGGTGAGACCAGGTGAGACCAGGTGAGACCAGGTGGGACCAGGTGGGACCAGGTGAGACCAGGTGTGACCAGGTATGACCAGGTGAGACCAGGTGTGACCAGGTGTGACGAGGTGAGTCCAGGTGGGACCAGGTGAGAGTAGGGGAGACCAGGTGAGACTTGGTGAGACCAGGTGGGACCAGGTGAGACAAGGTGAGACCAGGAGAGACCAGGTGGGACCAGGTGAGACCAGGTGAGACCACCAGGTGAGACCAGGTGAGACCAGGTGGGACCAGGTGAGACCAGGTGAGACCAGGTGAGACCAGGTGGGACCAGGTGGGACCAAGTGTGACCAAGTGTGACCAAGTGTGACCAGGTGAGACCAGGTGTGACCAGGTGTGACCAGGTGTGACCAGGTGAGACCAGGTGAGACAAGGTGAGACCAGGTGTGACCAAGTGAGACCAGGTGTGACCAGGTGTGACCAGGTGTGACCAGGTGTGACCAGGTGTGACCAGATGAGACCAGGTGTGACCAGGTGAGACCAGGTGAGACCAGGTGTGATTAGGTGAGACCAGGCGAGACCAGGTGGGACCAGGTGGGACCAAGTGTGACCAAGTGTGACAGGTGAGACCAGGTGAGACCAGGTGTGACCAGGTGTGACCAGGTGAGACCACCAGGTGAGACCAGGTGAGACCAGGTGTGACCAGGTGAGACCAGGTGAGAGACCAGGTGTGAGCAGGTGAGACCAGGTGTGACCAGATAGACCAGGTGTGACCAGGCTAGACCAGGTGTGACCAGTTGTGACCAGGTGTGACCAGGTGAGACCAGGTGGGACCAGGTGGGACCAGGTGTGACCAAGTGTGACCAGGTGTGACCAGGTGAGACCAGGTGTGACCAGGTGAGACCAGGTGAGACCAGGTGGGACCAAGTGGGACCAGGTGTGACCAAGTGTGACCAAGTGTGACCAGGTGAGACCAGGTGTGACCAGGTGTGACCAGGTGAGACCAGGTGTGACCAGGTGAGACCAGGTGAGACCAGGTGGGACCAAGTGGGACCAGGTGTGACCAAGTGTGACCAAGTGTGACCAGGTGAGACCAGGTGTGACCAGGTGAGTCCAGGCGAGACCAGGGGAGACCAGGGGAGACCAGGTGTGACCAGGTGAGACCAGGTGAGACAAGGTGAGACCAGGTGTGACCAGGTGAGACCAGGTGTGACCAGGTGTGACCAGGTGTGACCAGGTGTGACCAGATGAGACCAGGCAAGACGAGGGGAGACCAGGTGTGACCAGGTGTGACCAGGTGCGACCAGGTGTGACCAGGTGCGACCAGGTGTGACCAGGTGTTACCACGTGTGACCAGGTGTGACCAGGTGAGACCAGGTGTGACCAAGTGAGACCAGGTGAGACCAGGTGTGACCAGGTGAGACCAGGTGAGACCAGGTGGGACGAGGTGGGAGCAAGTGTGACCAGGTGTGACCAGGTGAGACCAGGTGAGACCAGGTGTGACCAGGTCAGACCAGGTGGGACCACGTGGGACCAGGTGTGACCAAGTGTGACTAGGTGTGATCAGGTGAGACCAGGTGGGACCAGGTGGGACAAGGTTGACCAAGTGTGACCAAGTGTGACCAGGTGTGACCAGGTGTGACCAGGTGTGACCAGGTGTGACCAGGTGAGACCAGGTGTGACCAGGTGAGACCACGTGTGACCAGGTGTGACCAGGTGAGACCAGGTGTGACCAGGTGTGACCAGGTGTGACCAGGTGAGACCACGTGTGACCAGGTGTGACCTGGTGTGACCAAGTGTGACCAAGTGTGACCAGGTGAGACCATGTGAGACCAGGTGTGACCAGGTGAGCCTAGGTGTGACCAGGTGGGACCAGGTGAGACCAGGTGTGACCAGGTGTGACCAGGTGTGACCAGGTGTGACCAAGTGTGACCAGGTGAGACCAGGTGTGACCAGGTGGGACCAGGTGTGACCAGGTGAGACCAGGTGTGACCAGGTGTGACCAGGTGAGACCAGGTGGGACCAGCTGAGACCAGGTAAGACCAGGTGAGACCAGGTGAGACCAGGTGAGACCAGGTGAGACCAGGTGGGACCAGGTGGGACCAGGTGAGACCAGTTGGGACCAGGTGGGACCAGGTGAGACCAGGTGTGACCAGGTGGGACCAGGAGGGACCAGGTGAGACCAAGTATGACCAGGTGGGACCAGGTGGGACCACGTGGGACCAGGTGGGACCAGGTGAGACCAGGTGTGACCAGGTGTGACCAGGTGTGACCAGGTGTGACCAGGTGGGACCAGGTGGGACCAGGTGAGACCAGGTGAGACCAGGTGAGACCAGGTGGGACCAGGTGGGACCAGGTGAGACCAGGTGAGACCAGGTGAGACCGGGTGAGACCAGGTGGGACCACGTGGGACCAGGTGAGACCAGGTGAGACCAGGTGAGACCAGGTGAGACCAGGTGAGACCAGGTGGGACCAGGTGAGACCAGGTGGGACTAGGTGAGACCAGGTGAGACCAGGTGTGACCAGGTGGGACCAGGTGAGACCAGGTGAGACCAGGTGGGACCAGGTGAGACTAGGTGAGACCAGGTGAGACCAGGTGGGACCAAGTGGGACCAGGTGTGACCAGGTGTGACCAGGTGGGACCAGGTGATACCAGGTATGACCAGGTGGGACCAGGTGGGACCAGGTGAGACCACGTGTGACCAGGTGGGACCAGGTGGGACCAAGTAAGACCAGGTGAGACCAGGTGTGACCAGGTGTGACCAGGTGTGACCAGGTGAGACCAGGTGAGACCAGGTGCGACCAGGTGAGACCAAGTGGACCAGGTGGGACCAGGTGAGACCAGGTGAGACCAGGTGAGACCAGGTGAGACCAGGTGAGACCAGGTGAGACCAGGTGGGACCAGGTGAGACCAGGTGGGACCAGGTGAGACCAGGTGAGACCAGGTGTGACCAGGTGGGACCAGGTGAGACCAGGTGAGACCAAGTGGGACCAGGTGAGACCAGGTGAGACCAGGTGTGACCAGGTGGGATTAGGTGAGACCACGTGTGACCAGGTGGGACCAGGTGGGACCAGGTGGGACCAGGTGGGACCGGGTGAGACCAGGTGAGACCAGGTGAGACCAGGTGGGACCAGGTGAGACCAGGTGAGACCAGGTGGGACCAGGTGAGACCAGGTGTGACCAGGTGTGACCAGGTGGGACCAGGTGAGACCAGGTGAGACCACGTGGGACCAGGTGGGACCAGGTGAGACCAGGTGAGACCAGGTGGGACCAGGTGAGACTAGGTGAGACCAGGTGAGACCAGGTGAGACCAGGTGGGACCAGGTGGGACCAGGTGAGACCACGTGTGACCAGGTGTGACCAGGTGGGACCAGGTGAGACCAGGTGAGACCAGGAGGGACCAGGTGAGACCAGGTGGGACCAGGTGAGACCAGGTGAGACCAGGTGAGACCAGGTGAGACCAGGTGGGACCAGGTGAGACCAGGTGGGACCAGGTGAGACCAGGTGAGACCAGGTGTGACCAGGTGGGACCAGGTGAGACCAGGTGAGACCAGGTGGGACCAGGTGAGACCAGGTGAGACCAGGTGAGACCAGCTGGGACCAGGTGGGACCAGGTGAGACCAGGTGTGACCAGGTAAGACCAAGTGGGACCAGGTGGGACTAGGGGAGACCAAGTGGGACCAGGTGGGACCAGGTTAGACTAGGGGAGACCAGGTGAGACTTGGTGAGATCAGGTGAGACCAGGTGGGACCAGGTGGGACCAGGTGAGACCAGGTGAGACCAGGTGAGACCAGGTGAGAAAAGGTGGGACTAGCTGAGACCAGGTGAGACCAGGTGAGACCAGGTGAGACCAGGTGAGACCAGGTGAGACCAGGTGAGACCAGGTGGGACCAGGTGGGACCAGGTGAGACCAGGTGAGACCAGGTGAGACCAGGTGAGACCAGGTGGGAACAGGTGGGACCAGGTGAGACCAGGTGAGACCAGGTGGGACCAGGTGGGACCACGTGAGACCAGGTGTGACCAGGTGTGACCAGGTGAGACCAGGTTTGACAAGGTGTGACGAGGTGAGACCAGGTGGGACCAAGTGAGACTAGTGGAGACCAGGTGAGACTTGGTGAGACCAGGTGGGACCAGGTGAGACCAGGTGAGACCAGGTGAGACCAGGTGGGACCAGGTGAGACCAGGTGAGACCACGAGGTGAGACCAGGTGTGACCAGGTGAGACCAGGTGTGACCAGGTGTGACCAGGTGTGACCAGGTGAGACCAGGTGTGACCAGGTGAGACCAGGTGTGACCAGGTGTGACTAGGTGAGACCAGGTGTGACCTGGTGTGACCAGGTGAGACCAGGTGTGACCAGGTGGGACCAGGTGTGACCAGGTGAGCCCAGGTGGGACCAGGTGAGACCAGGTGAGACCAGGTGAGACCAGGTGAGACCAGGTGAGACCAGGTGAGACCAGGTGAGACCAGGTGAGACCAGGTGAGACCAGGTGGGACCAGGTGGGACCAGGTGAGACCAGGTGAGACCAGGTGAGACCAGGTGAGACCAGGTGGGAACAGGTGGGACCAAGTGAGACCAGGTGAGACCAGGTGGGACCAGGTGGGACCAGGTGAGACCAGGTGTGACCAGGTGTGACCAGGTGAGACCAGGTTTGACAAGGTGTGACGAGGTGAGACCAGGTGGGACCAGGTGAGACTAGGGGAGACCAGGTGAGACTTGGTGAGACCAGGTGGGACCAGGTGAGACCAGGTGAGACCAGGTGAGACCAGGTGGGACCAGGTGAGACCAGGTGAGACCACGAGGTGAGACCAGGTGTGACCAGGTGAGACCAGGTGTGACCAGGTGTGACCAGGTGTGACCAGGTGAGACCAGGTGTGACCAGGTGAGACCAGGTGTGACCAGGTGTGACCAGGTGAGACCAGGTGTGACCTGGTGTGACCAGGTGAGACCAGGTGTGACTAGGTGGGACCAGGTGTGACCAGGTGAGCCCAGGTGGGACCAGGTGAGACCAGGTGAGACCAGGTGAGACCAGGTGAGACCAGGTGAGACTAGGTGAGACCAGGTGAGACCAGGTGAGACCAGGTGAGACCAGGTGAGACCTGGTGGGACCAGGTGGGACCAGGTGAGACCAGGTGAGACCAGGTGAGACCAGGTGAGACCAGGTGGGACCAGGTGGGACCAGGTGGGACCAGGTGAGACCAGGTGGGACCAGGTGAGACTAGGTGTGACCAGGTGTGACCAGGTGGGACCAGGTGAGACCAGGTGTGACCAGGTGGGACCAGGTGGGACCATGTGAGACCAGGTGTGACCAGGTGGGACCAGGTGGGACCGGGTGAGACCAGGTGAGACCAGGTGAGACCAGGTGGGACCAGGTGAGACCAGGTGAGACCAGATGAGACAAGGTGAGACCAGGTGGGACCAGGTGGGACCAGGTGAGACCAGGTGTGACCAGGTGTGACCAGGTGGGACCAGGTGAGACCAGGTGAGACCAGGTGGGACCAGGTGACACCAGGTGAGACCACCAGGTGAGACCAGGTGAGACCAGGTGGGACCAGGTGAGACCAGGTGAGACCAGGTGAGACCAGGTGAGACCAGGTGAGACCAGGTGGGACCAGGTGGGACCAGGTGAGACCAGGTGGGACCAGGTGAGACCAGGTGAGACGAGGTGAGACCAGGTGAGACTAGGTGGGACCAGGTGAGACCAGGTGAGACCAGGTGAGACCAGGTGAGACCAAGTGTGACCAAGTGGGGCCAGGTGAGACCAGGTGAGACCAGGTGGGACCAGGTGAGACCAGGTGAGACCAGGTGAGACCAGCTTGTGACCAGGTGGGACCAGGTGAGACCAGGTGTGACCAGGTAAGACCAAGTGGGACCAGGTGGGACTAGGGGAGACCAGGTGGGACCAGGTGGGACCAGGTTAGACTAGGGGAGACCAGGTGAGACTTGGTGAGACCAGGTGGGACCAGGTGGGACCAGGTGAGACTAGGGGAGACTCGGTGAGACTTGGTGAGACCAGGTGAGACCAGGTGGGACCAGGTGAGACGAGGTGAGAGCAGGTGAGACCAGGTGTGACCAGGTTGGACCAGGTGGGACCGGGTGAGACCAGGTGAGACCAGGTGAGAGCATGTGAGACCAGGTGGGACCATGTGAGACCAGCTGAGACCAGGTGAGACCAGGTGAGACCAGGTGGGACCAGGTGGGACCAGGTAAGACCAGGTGGGACCAGGTGAGACCAGGTGAGACCAGGTGAGACCAGGTGAGACCAGGTGGGACCAGGTGAGACCAGGTGAGACCAGGTGGGACCAGGTGAGACCAGGTGAGACCAAGTATGACCAAGTGGGACCAGGTGGGACTAGGGGAGACCAGGTGGGACCAGGTGGGACCAGGTGAGACTTGGTGAGACCAGGTGGGACCAGGTGGGACCAGGTGAGACTAGGGGAGACCAGGTGAGACTTGGTGAGACCAGGTGAGACCAGGTGGGACCAGGTGGGACCAGGTGAGACCAGGTGAGACCAGGTGAGACCAGGTGAGACCAGGTGGGACCAGCTGAGACCAGGTGAGACCAGGTGAGACCAGGTGAGACCAGGTGAGACCAGGGTGAGACCAGGGGGGACCAGGTGGGACCAGGTGAGACCATGTGAGACCAGGTGAGACCAGGTGAGACCAGGTGGGACCAGGTGGGACCAGGTGAGACCAGGTGTGACCAGGTATGACCAGGTGAGACCAGGTGTGACCAGGTGTGACGAGGTGAGTCCAGGTGGGACCAGGTGAGAGTAGGGGAGACCAGGTGAGACTTGGTGAGACCAGGTGGGACCAGGTGAGACAAGGTGAGACCAGGAGAGACCAGGTGGGACCAGGTGAGACCAGGTGAGACCACCAGGTGAGACCAGGTGAGACCAGGTGGGACCAGGTGAGACCAGGTGAGACCAGGTGAGACCAGGTGGGACCAGGTGGGACCAAGTGAGACCAGGTGAGACCAGGTGAGACCAGGTGAGACCAGGTGAGACCAGGTGAGACCAGGTATGACCAGGTGGGACCAGGTGGGACCAGGTGGAACCAGGTGGGACCAGGCATGACCAGGTGTGACCAGGGTGTGACCAGGTGTGACCAGGTGAGACCAGGTGGGACCAGGTGGGACCAGGTAAGACCAGGTGAGACCAGGTGGGACCAGGTGGGACCAGGTAAGACAAGGTGAGACCAGGTGAGACCAGGTGAGACCAGGTTGAGACCAGGTGGGGACCAGGTGGGACCAGGTAAGACCAGGTGAGACCAGGTGAGACCAGGTGAGACCAGGTGAGACCAGGTGGGACCATGAAGGACCAGGTGAGGACCAGGTGAGACCAGGTAAGACCAGGTGAGACCAGGTGAGACCAGGTGGGGACCAGGTGGGACCAGGTGGGACCAGGTGAGACCAGGTGGGACCAGGTGGGACCAGGTGAGACCAGGTGTGACCAGGTGGGACCAGGAAGGACCAGGTGAGACCAGGTGAGACCAGGTGGGACCAGGTGGGACCAAG